>OY735230.1:6317318-6769818 GCA_963457665.1 Thysanoteuthis rhombus
GTAATTGATCCATGGGACATAAGATTGGATGTTGGTATAAATGCTTGGATAGCCACGTCTATGGCACGACCGGTCTCCCCACGAGGTCACTCCTGCCACCACGAATCGCCCGTCCGTTTTTCGAAAACAGGATAGTGGGCCGCCGGAATCTCCCTGAAGGAATATCAAAGAATTTGCATTACGTCGATGGAAATTTGGATAGAAGGGGGAGCAAAAAAAACAATCTGGGTCTTTCATGTACAGAGGAATTTGTTTGTTGAAATCATTTTGGAACGAGGCTGAAATTGGGTAATTTTCTAGACCGACATTGGGCAAATTTGGTGTTGGACAAAACTATTTGGTTCCAAATGATAAAGGCTTTGGACCGAAGGAAAATTGTCTCACGATAACAATCCCTCACACGAATTATGTGATACGACATAGATATAAATTAACAATAAATAATGATTCAAATTAAAGGTATTTTAGTCCATATTTCCTGCAAGCTTAGTCTTGCGATGGATTTTATTTTTTTTGAGTATTTGGACGCTGAAGCTACTTAATTTGTTCCCAAGATCATCCAGATTTGGTCCGATGATGGATTTTACGTTATTTGATTATTTTCCTACTGAAGCTTCTTAATTCGGTCCCAAGATCAGACAAATTTGGTCTGATGGTGTATTTTATGTAATTTGATTATTTTGATACTGGGAGTACTTAATTTGTTTCCAAAGCCATACAGATTTGGTCTGATGGTGGATTTTACGTTATTTGATTATGTTGGTACTGAAGCTACTTAATTTGGTCCCAAGACCATACAAATCCGGTCTTGTTCAATAGAAGACATCTGGCAACTCTGAGTTTGGTCAGGGTCTTTTAGATAACAATAAATCATATTCTGCTACATTTTTTTATACTTATAAAACAACAGTTTTAGCAATTTATCTGATTCAATGGAGACGACGAAAAATTGAGAAAAATTATTTGAAAGATTGTTTCCAATTTAGGTATGCATTATGGATACTAGTCCATGACCCATAATTTCGTTGACGGTTATCATGTGTACAACAGGCTAAGCCTATGGCTGCTATTGATACTATGTGTGACTCATTAAAACGTTGGAGATAAAAATTGTTACTCACCGAACAGGCACCTGTCAGGCCGTAATTTACACAAAGATGAAGTTTTGAATTGATATTGCCATACCAATATTTTTCACAGACGCGTGGGGCCAAAAGAGTGACTTGTAGAACGCGTAGGCGAGATTTATCACCGGTGCCTGAAAAGGGAAAATAGGAACAGAAGAGACACAAAAGAAAGAAAGAACAAAAAAAAGGATGAAAAAGTTTTTTTTTCTTGAAAGAAAAAGAAAAAACAAAAGAATGAAAACAAAAGAAAAAAAGGAAAGTTAGTGAAAAAGGAAAAAATGGAAATCAATGAGATCAAGAATATGAGACTGAAAATCATCAAAAAATAATGAAGAGCTAAAAAAATGGTCAAGGTTGAAGTTGGTAAGAAAGTGAAAGGTTTTAGACCCGAAATAAAAAAAAAATGTGAAGAGTAACTCAATGAAAAAGTTTGAAGAAAAAAGTTTTGATAAAGAAAGTTCAAAAGAAAGCTGTGTAGGTGATGTTTATCCAAAAAAAAAAAAAAAAGTTTTCAGTCAAGAAAAGGAAGTTCTTGAAACAAAACTAAAACAGATAAAGACTAAAAATAAGGCTTAGAGAAAATTTAACATGAAGACTAGGAAAATGAAGTTCATAAAACAAGCCTAAGACAAGAAGAACTTGAAAATAAGGCAAATAAAATAAAGTTTATGAAGCAAGCCCAAGAAAGAAGAACATAAAAATAATGCTCACAGGAAATTTACCATGAAAACTAAGAAAATGAAGTTCATAGAAGAAGAACATTAAAATAAGGCTAAGAAGAAATTTACCTTGAAGATTAAAAGAATGAAGTTCATAAAACAAGCCTAAGACAAGAAGAACATAAAAATAAGGCTAAGAAGAAATTTACCTTGAAGATTAAAAGAATGAAGTTCATAAAACAAGCCTAAGACAAGAAGAACATAAAAATAAGGCTAAGAAGAAATTTACCTTGAAGATTAAAAGAATGAAGTTCATAAAACGAGCCTAAGACAAGAAGAACATAAAAATAAGGCTAAAAAGAAATTTACCTTGAAGATTAAAAGAATGAAGTTCATAAAACAAGCCTAAGACAAGAAGAACATAAAAATAAGGCTAAAAAGAAATTTACCTTGAAGATTAAAAGAATGAAGTTCATAAAACAAGCCTAAGACAAGAAGAACATAAAAATAAGGCTAAGAAGAAATTTACCTTGAAGATTAAAAGAATGAAGTTCATAAAACAAGCCTAAGACAAGAAGAACATAAAAATAAGGCTAAGAAGAAATTTACCTTGAAGATTAAAAGAATGAAGTTCATAAAACAAGCCTAAGACAAGAAGAACATAAAAATAAGGCTAAGAAGAAATTTACCTTGAAGATTAAAAGATTGAAGTTCATAAAACAAGCCTAAGACAAGAAGAACATAAAAATAAGGCTAAGAAGAAATTTACCTTGAAGATTAAAAGAATGAAGTTCATAAAACAAGCCTAAGACAAGAAGAACATAAAAATAAGGCTAAGAAGAAATTTACCTTGAAGATTAAAAGAATGAAGTTCATAAAACGAGCCTAAGACAAGAAGAACATAAAAATAAGGCTAAAAAGAAATTTACCTTGAAGATTAAAAGAATGAAGTTCATAAAACAAGCCTAAGACAAGAAGAACATAAAAATAAGGCTAAAAAGAAATTTACCTTGAAGATTAAAAGAATGAAGTTCATAAAACAAGCCTAAGACAAGAAGAACATAAAAATAAGGCTAAGAAGAAATTTACCTTGAAGATTAAAAGAATGAAGTTCATAAAACAAGCCTAAGACAAGAAGAACATAAAAATAAGGCTAAGAAGAAATTTACCTTGAAGATTAAAAGAATGAAGTTCATAAAACAAGCCTAAGACAAGAAGAACATAAAAATAAGGCTAAGAAGAAATTTACCTTGAAGATTAAAAGATTGAAGTTCATAAAACAAGCCTAAGACAAGAAGAACATAAAAATAAGGCTAAGAAGAAATTTACCTTGAAGATTAAAAGAATGAAGTTCATAAAACAAGCCTAAGACAAGAAGAACATAAAAATAAGGCTAAGAAGAAATTTACCTTGAAGATTAAAAGAATGAAGTTCATAAAACGAGCCTAAGACAAGAAGAACATAAAAATAAGGCTAAAAAGAAATTTACCTTGAAGATTAAAAGAATGAAGTTCATAAAACAAGCCTAAGACAAGAAGAACATAAAAATAAGGCTAAAAAGAAATTTACCTTGAAGATTAAAAGAATGAAGTTCATAAAACAAGCCTAAGACAAGAAGAACATAAAAATAAGGCTAAGAAGAAATTTACCTTGAAGATTAAAAGAATGAAGTTCATAAAACAAGCCTAAGACAAGAAGAACATAAAAATAAGGCTAAGAAGAAATTTACCTTGAAGATTAAAAGAATGAAGTTCATAAAACAAGCCTAAGACAAGAAGAACATAAAAATAAGGCTAAGAAAATGAAGTTCATAGAAGAAGCCTAAGACAAGAATAACATAGAAATAAGGCTAAGAAGAAATTTACCATGAAGACTGAGATAATAAAGTTCATATAACAAGCCCAAGACAAGAAGAACATAAAAATAAAATTTACCTTGAAGATTAAGAAAATGAAGTTCATAAAACAAGCCTAAGATAAGAATAACATAAAAAAGGCTAAGAAAATGAAGTTTGTAAAACAGGTCTAAGACAAGAAGAACATAAAAATAACGCTAAGAAATTTACCTTGAAGATTAAAAGAATGAAGTTCATAAAACGAGCCGAAGACAAGAAGAGCATAAAAATAAGGCTAAGAAGAAATTTACCATGAAGACTAAGAAAGTGAAGTTCATAAAACGAGCCGAAGACAAGAAGAACATAAAAATAACGCTAAGAAGAAATTTACCATGAAGACTAAGAAAGTGAAGTTCATAAAACGAGCCTAAGACAAGAAGAGCATAAAAATAAGGCTAAGAAGAAATTTACCATGAAGACTAAGAAAATGAAGTTCATAAAACAAGCCTACAAGAAGAAAATAGAAATAAGGCAAAGAAAATAAAGTTTATGAAACAAGCCTAAGACAAGAAGAATATAAAAATAAGGCTAAAAAGAAATTTATTATGAAGACTAAGAAAATGAAGTCTTCTGTCTAACTATGAAGCCCTCGTGTCTGAATGGTTAAAGCAATCAGGCGTATACTGGACTCACTCTAGCTAGAGAGTTAGAGTTCGATTCTCAACGTACACTGTATAATTGTTGTCAAAGAAAATAAAGTGGCGCTAAAAAATTAAAAAAAGCTTAAAGCTAGGATGGCGATGAAAACTAGTCAAAAAGATAATTCTCTATCTCTCTCTGCTTACCTCTCGTTTCTCCCCATCCTGTGATGGAACAACTATCGAATGAGTGATAGTCGTTAAAAGATGGAAGACAAATTGGAGAAATATATTCGTTGAAACGGACGTAATTTTCCAGTTGAAGAAGAGCCACGTCGTTCGGATAATTGCCCCCCGAGTGAAAGAAAGGATGCTGGAAAAGAAGGAAGAAGAACAAAGAGGAAAATGAATGGTACATAGAAATTTATATGGCAAATACAAAACTAATCAGTATTTGCTTATACGGGGTTCATTTATACAAAATATTCCCCAAAACGTAAATAGGTCCCCCGCTTTCCGAAAGAAGATAATTACTATGGAAGCTTTGTTGAGCCGGAATAGCGTGAAGCGAAGAAACAGTTACCATTGATTTTGAATGGAGAAACTGTTTAGCGTTTCCGGACACCCAACATGACTTTCTTCTACGTCTGCCAGTTTTATGCTAAGCTCAACTCCTTCAAGAGCTCTCTTAGCTTTCTCTGGTACCTTAGGACACACCTTCCTGACTGATGCAAAAAAAGTCAATCGAGATAAAGCATAGATGCTCACAGTTTAAAGCGATGGCAGCTTGAAGTCTTTCGTAAAAGCAAAGTGGCGTAAATCGAACTTTCATAAAGCGAGGGAAACTGTGCTATGGTCATAACTCTAAAGGTTTCCAGAACGTGAAGTCCCTTTAATCTGACCGAAGTGGACTGATTTAAAAGGGTCCCCTTAAAGAAAGCTCTGTCCGTTGTCCATTCATAATGAGCAGCACCCTTAGTCAGGACAGGCCCTATGTACCAATAACAACTAAGTGGCGCTTATCAAGTGTCCAAGACAGTGTTCCTCTATACACCACACCTTCTGGCGATGGGATGCCTTTTGAATCGCTGGGAAAAGCAAAACTTACAGCTCATCCAGAGTTACAGATAGATTGGCAACAACATCTTGATAAAGTTATATATAAATGCATATATATTATTGTGTCATCCAGAGACAGCTGTTTCATTGTACTACAACTTTTCTGTGTGGCTATAGACTATCCTTTATTCCATCCAGTACCACGAAGCAGGATCGAAACCTTTGCTTCAGACCCGAAGTCTGGTATCCTCCCTCTACTCTACGGAACTGGACGGTCAATGAGGTTGAATTTAAGCGATATATTTATTTATCGTATATATTGCTCATCCACCCGAGTGCTCCATTCCATGTTGGAAGAGCATTGCTCTCTATCTCTCTCTCTCTCTCTATATATATATATATGTGTGCATGTGTATGTGTGTGTGTGTGTGTGTGTGTGTTTACTAAGTTTAGCAAGTCTAACACAAGACCACAAATATGGGGTACCTAATAAAAATCGAACTCACTATGCAGTTGTAATGCCTAGCTAGAAAACCATTACTCCACGGCGAGACACCTTTGGAATAATAAGTTTCATTTTGGCACAAAAGAATCTGACTTACCACAATAATTCTTTTGATCCGATGATATTGTTCTTTTGAAGATTTCCGTTTCAAGTCATATTCTCCAAGAACCACAATCAAATCGCTGACATTTGATCTAAAACGAACAAAAATCATCTTTAAAGTCATTTTTAAAAGAAACAGTTTATGACAGTGGTTTCTAAACTGGGGTCTGCCGACCCTTGTGTGTCCGTCAAATGATGATTGGGGGTCTGCAGCAATATCCCCTCTCAACCTTACATTGCAAATCTTGAGGCAGAGAGACAACTTCACCTATCGCATAGTTATCAGAAAACACAATTATGATAATATTCATTAGAGTTTCGTTCGAAATCGACCTCGAAAAAACGTCAAAAAAGCCAAAATGTGCTAAAATAAAAACACCGTTAGTCATTTTATAGCCATTTTAATAATAATCACTATATTTGTCTGAAATTGCTGAAACTAGTGCTATACATGGGCTAAGAATAGTGTTAAATGTCGAATTTTCGCGCTATCAAAACCAAAAACACGCAAAATTTAGCGCAAAAAGCGCCAAGTTAGCAACGCTGCCTGTACCATATATTATAATTCCAATAAATGTAAGCCATTTTGAATGAATAAAGAGGCCGAAAGTCGATTTTTCATCATCAGTCTTCTAACGTCCGTCGTTGGGCATTGACCTTCCCCAGGATCCGCTACATTTCTCTATCATGCGCGTTGCGGAGCCAGTATTTTATGAATTTGTCTAGTTCATCTCTCCATCGTGTATTTCGTCAGCCTCGGTTTCGCATGTGGTTTCTGGGGATCCAGGTTGTGAGTCGTGATGTCCATCAGTTGTCTTTCATTCTCGCATCATAACTAGCCCATTGCCATTTGAATTTTTATAATGGTTGATTTTTAGCGTTGTTCAAATTGCTGTCTAAAACCTAAATGCTAAAAATAGGGGCCCACTAGAATATTTCTTTATAGAAGGGGGTCCTTGAATTTTCAATGTTTCGAAACCACCAGACTATGACATTACTCTGCAAGTTCAGTTAAAATAAGTAAAAAAAGTCTCCTTCTTCGCATTATCCTATTACAAAATATCTTTTACTTACCCTTGGACACAATGGCCAGCGGTCAGTATCCAGTAGTGGTCAATTAGAACGCCCCCACAGATGTGGAGGAAATAGTTCGTCTGAAGAGACACCTGCCATGGCCAATCTCCTGCATTCGACTGCACACCCCCAACGATATTTTTGGTTGGGTGGATCCCACAGCCCGCTGAAATTGTGACGTAGAAGAAGAATCAGAGGAAGTAAATGGTTTGAGGAGAAATTTTAGAGTAGCCATTTTTAGTCGCAATTTTTATAGTTTATTGTCACTATGTTTGTTGGGTTCGAGATTAGAAAAGGGTTTTTATTTCGAAGCTCTAGGAAGGCAATGTTTTTTAACAGACGCAATCAAAACGTGACTATCGAACGACCGTAGCCATGAAAGATGGCGATGGGTTTTTTTCTTTTTGTTCGTGAGTTTATTTGTTAGTTTGCTTGCGTGTTTGTTATAGCGCTTCTGGTCATACACACAGACTTGGAAAATATCACTTGTACTTCAGTAAACTATATTTTTTCTTCAATTTGTAAAAAAAAAATACTTTTTGACCTTTCGGGGACCTCATTCTGACAGGTTTATCGATAATAAAATCTAGATTCTCCAGATGTTTTTAATTTTTTTTTTCTTTTTTCTAAATTTATTTTAGATGTTTTCCTGTGAAAAACGCCAGTGATGTCATAAATAGAATTTATTCTGATCATATTTATTCATCGGTGGATTCTTTTTGTACATGACATCAAATTTTGACATTACGGTTGTTCAATTATTGACTGTGGCGAGTTTTTTTAACGTTTATTTGTCCACCAGTTTACCCGTGCTGACAAAAAAACGACGACAGTACTCTTAGGCGTTTAATTGCCGGGGCGTCGGGGGCGTTGGGAGATCAGTCACAATAATATCTGGGATGAGCCGAGGAGGTAGGAGTCACAATTTAGTTGAGTCCGATAAAAATGAAGGAAGATTTATTGTAGGGGTAGGATTAGGGTAGGTACGTGGGAAGTAAAAACGTACAGTATTGGCTGGAGTTAAAAATTATTTTGTATTCGAGGAAAAATGAAACTGAAAAATCTTAAAATCGCTGAAATTTGAAGTTGCAATTAAACTTGGTTAGACTAATTGTGTTTATAAACACAATTAGTTTAACCAAGCCCCCCTCTGCCATCTTGCATTGTTTATTTGTCCCTCGTCTATTACGGGAAGATAGAGTAGAGGTGGACTCTCAGATATCAACAGCAGGGTCCTAATAAGAGAAGGGAGCAACTTGGCACCTAAGTGTATTGACATTATTTTGCAATTGTGCTTTACTAGAAAAAAATATCAAAAACATTATGTTACTCTGTATTTTCTTGTCTATGTTAAACCAGGATTTTTTACATATTTTCAAAAATAAAATACAATTAATAGGTGAGCAAGATTACTCTATAATTCACATTTAGTGATTATCTCCCTTGACAAATATTACAGATAAAAATACCGTGGCATATTATGTAAGTAGATTATTTATGTAGAATCGGAATTGGAGGCGACTGACAATAAAATAAAATGGGTGTTTTTTTTTTCGTTTTTAAAGTTCTGAGAGAACAACTTTTTAACGTTTATGATCAGATGCAGGTGCCCAAACAATTAGCAGTACAAAAAATGAAACTGGTTAATTCAGTTGGAACAGTTTATGTTCACTTCATATTAGTTGCGCTGGGAAAGGCATGGATCCATCTCTTCTTCCTCCCCCCTCCCCCAGCTATAGGTAAATAGCAAGCCAGACAGGGTTCTTCAGTCTTTGTTGGTAACCAGTCTACGAGACGGACAACTCTGAATTCAAACTGGGGAAAGTCCAAACCTTCGCCAAGTGTTGTGAGGGGCAAGAGACACACAGATTAGGGAACGTGTTCCCGAAATGTACAGTTAACGGTGCTGTGGAGAAGCTTCAATAGGTCCTAGCAAGCCGGAAGTGGATTATGATAAATTGTTCAACTCAAATAAAGGAGAAAAAAATCGGACGAATGAAGCAGTGCCTCCACCTGCCTGACGACACCCCGAATACAAGTAGATTAACTATTATGAATTCTCACGTGAAAAACGTCTGGTTAGTCACTCAATAGAAACTATCACGTGACCAACGTATTTTGGCGGCATACCACGTTGGGAGAGATTTTTTTAATGGAAAAAGGGGTGATCAATAAATTAGTTTATTCTCCCACCGTTTTGTTGGGAGGTGATCACCAAAAAAAGGTTCGAATTTTCAAATACATAAACAAACGTGAATACTACCGAAAACAAAGTGACCGATTTAGCATAATATCACATTGTAAATTCAACTGCAATTCAAAACCTATATAGGTGGGGATTTAAAAAAAAAAGCATGATAAAGAGTAAATGTTTAAAATTTTAGCCTTATAGATCCGTCGGTACCAGCTGTACGCGTGATCCGTATGTACATGCTTAGCCAACGAGCGAGCAAGCCAGCTAAACCAATCCGAAAACTGGAGAAATCTATGTTGACAGTTTTGGTTGATAGTTTCTAATAACCCTGCGACGCCCTCGAGGGTTCAAGCGAGTGAATTATTCACTTACTGACTTTTTACTTTGTAGTCATAGTCAACGTATACAGGTTGTGGGGAAAGTTATGCAATCCGGGTTTAAAGGGTTACTTCCCCTTGAGAGGGTACTCACAATACATAAACACATCGAGCACATCTATGATTGAGTGGAGTAAAGGCTGAATGCATCACTCAGCAAATTCTTACGCATGAATTAGCCTCAATCCTCCCAAATATGGAGGGGATCATGAGTGCAAATACAAAAAGAAACCAGGAAGCACCCAGAGAGTACATGCCTCTAGTAACGCCTCACACTGACGAAAAAAAAACTGAATGAAAATCAGTATATATGTAGCCACGATGATGAGGGGTGGGTAACCGTGTCTCGATTTTACGAATTTCTGATTATTGTTCACTTATTTTTGATGTGTGAAAAAAATATCCCTCAATCGAAAAGAGAAAATAGTGCTACCCATAAATTTAATCAAATATTTCTCAGCACATGGCCTATCGCTCGACGAAATGTTATCGAAAATGTGTGAGTGGATACATGAATATACGAAGGAAAAAATGAACAAATACATCGTAATTCAAGGAGAAAATTCCTGGATCAATCCCGAAATTTGATCAATTCTTTCCCAGCCACACTTCCACAAAATGTCATTGAAATTCATTAAGAACTTTTGGAGATATCGTGTGGATAAACAGATAGAAATATATGCCTCTTCTAACTTCGTTGGCATAAATAATGACGACAAGGTACAAACGTATTAGCAAAGAAAAGAGAAAAGGAGAAGAGAGTGCAAGGAGGCGTGGGAGGAGGTAACGAACAGAGGGAGAGGGAAAGGAAGAGCGAGATGTGGCGAGTGAGAGAGAAGGCAGAGTGAGAGAAAGGAAGAGAGGGGAGGAAGAAGGTATACAGAAAGAAAAAAAGAGACGTAGCAGAGGAGAAAAAGAAAGAGAGAGAGACGGAGAAAGGGTGAGATTACGTAAGCAAGGGAGAGAGAAGAAAAAGGGAGATAAAACAAAGAGAAGGGGAAGAGAGATAGAGAGAGAGAAAGAGTAATGAAGCAAGGAAGAGGAAGGAAAAGAAGAGATAAATCAAGTAAGAGAGAGGGATGAGAGAAAGGAGAGTGAAAGACGGGAGAGAGGTAAAGGAATGAAAAGAACATAAGGAAGGACTGAGTCAGGGAGAAAGACGAAAAAGACAAAAGCAAGAAGAAAGGAGAAGATAATGCGAGGGGGGATAAAGCAAGGAAGAGAGAAGGAACAGAGATAAGAAAACAAAGAGAAAGAAGCGAAAAGCGACGAGCAAGGGAGAGAGAAAGAAAGGGGAAGAGAGAGAAAGAAAAGGAAGAGAGATGTAAATGGGAACCAAATAAAAAGACAGGGGGGAAAGAGAGGCAAGAGAAGGAAAGAGGGAGTAGAGAATACCAAGGAAAGAATTCCACTCACTTTTCTTCTCTTGACGTCCATATTCAATACACACAGGATTCCCGAAACGATGGGTTCGACTTAAGCAATAACGCTTTGTCAGACAATTCTCCTTAGTTGGTCTTTGATATCTGCAAATATAACATCCGCGATTGTAGCGACAACGAGTTTGTCCTTTACTTATTGAAAGGTGCAATGCAGCCAACATACAAAGAGTGAACAACCAAGGCATAATCCGAGCAGCCATTGCAGTAAAACAATTTCTCAGTCAAAAATGTAAATCCGAGGAAAAATCAAATTTCAATTGCTTTTGGGGGTTTTGTCCATTTCTTGATTACGTGGTCACAGCGGCTACAAGTTTTTACCTATTGTTTATATAAATAGATATATATATATATATACAATAGATTACCGTTAGTACAGCACTCTCGTGGTGTACCGTTAAAACGGGATGATTTTATACGGAGCGTTAATTAGAAATTTGCTGAAAATACGGCAAACGAATATTCAAGAAAGTACGGTAGGCAAATTTTAAAATACGGCACGCAAATTTATTACTTTTCAATTTGTTCAGGAAAAGATATAATCTCTTGCGATAATAAAAAAACCAAACGTGCCGTTAGAGCGTGATTTTTTTCCCAGTAAACAGTGCCGTTGGAACAAGTGTAGTCACAACGAGAGTTCAGTATATATTTTGATGAGTGTTACCGGCTTCGATATTTCTAGGAGAACTTGAACGTTTTCATCTCGTAAGCAGGAACGCTCGCCAAATAGTTGAAATGATTTAGTTGTGCTGTCTTTGCAGAAAGAAGTAAATTATATTCCTGTTTTTTTAGGGTCGATTACAAATTATTTATGTCAATAAAATGGATTATAAGCCTCTTCTGTAAATATGCACAGGATAATATAATTGAATTTTAAAAAATAAATCTGTTATGGGTCTATTGATTGAGGTGTAAGTCTATGGGATAGTTCGGAATAGTTAGGAAAAGTGAGCGGTTCTCTCTCACCGGATGTAGATTATTTTAAGAAAAAAATATAGTTATTTTGATATTGTGTAATCTAGATTGGACACGATGGGTGCTTGTATGTACATTTTGTATCGATATTCGCACTAAGTGAATGTATTATGTATTCGTTTGTGCAGTAAGATGACATACGTTTTCTTTTTTTTTAATTGTTAAACTTCTTGCGATGAATTGTCGCTCTCGTCCGTAGCAAAAACAAAAAAAAATGGACGGTTGAAACGTTGGAAATTTTTCAATCTAAATCTCTGGATGCAAAATAATTTCAAACAAAATCAAACAGGTATTTTTTTGTTTCCAAAATATCCTTGAATTGGATGTTATTCACTGTTTTTCAAATCAGGAGGACAACACTTCAACATCAGGGTTTTTTGACTTGACCGCTTCACTTTTCTGCTTTTCGCAATCTATCACAGAACAGCAGAAAACATTAAAGAAAAATCAGGAGTCAGAGATATCCTAGAAGCCATTAACTAACTTAAATGACAACGGGCAGACCAATGTTGGAGGATATCAGACAACCGGGTGATAACATGGATCCCTCGAGATCATGGGCGAAATTGTGTCCGACAAAAAGTAAGGTAGCGTGATGATCTGGACCAGTTCAGAATGTTTTGGCACCGTGATGCTCTAAAGCTGATGGACCATGGGAAAGGCCTATATCCAACAATGGACTTCAAACAGATGATGATTCTGCTTTTTCGTGGTAGGGGTCCATTAGATAGCAAGAAATTCAAATCCTTCGACTTGTAGCTTCCTTGTTTACAGACGAGCAGCAGCTTTCTGTCTATCAATCTTGGGTTCTCTGTGTTCATTTTATAAAGACAGGGTGCCGCGTAGCCCATTTGTCAACTCCTTTCTTCTCTTCTCTAAAACAATTGTCCCTGATTTCAGATGACGGAAATTCTGTGATGATTATTCGAAGGTGAAGTCTTCAAAATCGAGGTGCGTCTACGACAATTGGTAAGTACCCGGATGGAGCGGTTTCAGAAGGGAACTTGCGACAATGTGGCGGTTTAAGGTGCGGTAAAAATCAAAGACTTAAAGAGAGAATTCATGCAGATCACGTAAATAAATAGGTAAGTAATTATTGATGATGATGCATTATATATACATGTTTACTACACATACCAGCATACACACCATACACGCCTGTATATGCACAAAAATACATAATACGTATATAAGTACTCAAATACAAATCCTTACATGCATATGCACTTGAATATCGCACGGACACATACACATAAATACGCACGCAAGTACACATAAACGTGAATTCGCACGCACATATGTATATATGTGCATACATACATACATACATACATACATGTAGGCACGCTTAGAGCGCCTGAAGTAGAATAAACTTTATCAAGTTCATCTTGGAGACGATTCATTTGACGAAATGAGTTCGATCATCATTAAGTGTCTTTTAATACCTACCATACATGTATGTATTTATTCATGAATCTTTGTCTGACACAAGGCCACAGTAATGAGGCTTCCAGTGAGGATTGAATTCACCTCTCTAATCACTGAACTAATCTTGGTTTTCACTTGGGCTTGAACACCGACCTCTAGAAAACGGTCAGAAATACAAGTATCCCCCACTTTTCGATCGTTCACTTTACGCCAATTTGTCGCTTTTACGAAAAAAAGGCGAAACACGAAAATGGCGTTCAGTATCAATTTTACAGCAAACCGTTATAGAGGTAGCGCACAATCTCTTCCTCTCTGCGATATTCCAGTTTCCTGCACCTCTCAACACCTCGATCTCCAGGGACACAGCCTAATATATCACCATCACCATTTTTGGGGGTCTTGGAACATTCAGAAGATTTTCCAGTAAAAATCAATGGTAAATGATTCTTCGCTTAGCACCATTTTGTCTTACGAATTATGTTGATATGAACGTTTTACTTTCGGATAGCGGGGGAAAACCGTATACTAATATTTGAGCCTCGCGACAGGCTTCAGTAAACTCTCGTTGTAAAGGCTTGCGTTCTAACGGCACTATTTAATAACACACGCGTTCTAACGGCGTGTTTTTTTTATATATTCTCACAAGACTATTGACGGGATAATGCTTTTTTTCCCCCAAGAAAATTAACGAGTAAATAATTTCCTGATTGTATTTTTTAATTTGCATGCCGTATTTTAAAATCCATTCGTAGTAACGAAAAATTCTTATAAAGGCATTCCCCGAGGGTGTCGTAATAACGGGATTCTACGGCATGAAGATTTTTTGTCTACCAATTATAGCATATACTCATGTAAAAGTCGAATCTTTAGACTATTTCTTTTGGTCAAATTTATGAGGTCGACTATTAAATGGACACTACTTCAGAGGAGCTGAAATTTACACTAAAGTCTAAAATACCACATCAATTAGCAGAAATGAATAAAAAAACAAAAACAATGAATTACGGTAATAATACTAATGTTTTACGCATCAAAACATGTCTTAAAACAAAATAAACTAATAAAATTGCTCTTTTACTCCACTGCAAACTAACTAAATGAAAATTTAATGCTCATAATGACAGTTTAGTAACGATACTTACGGCAATACAGCGTACACGACCGGCACTGGCAAGCAGACAAAGCAGAAATGAAACATGATAAATACATCAGATTTAGGAGCAATGATGTATGTAGATATTGCTGGTCAATATTAAATGTAACTACCGGCAATCATATCAGCTATGTAGACTTATTTATGGTTTCTCAGTAAAGTAAGACATGTGCTTTGATATTTACAACAGAACGTAATTGCGTGGAAAAATTAATTTGTCGATTTGTTGTCCGTTAAGAACTGAGGTCGACTTTTACATGAGATACATGGAAAAATCCATTTTGGGGGCAAAAGATAAAGGAATCGACTTTTACACGAGTGTATACGGTATAATCGGAAGGAACTCCATGTAATGCATCTGACGGATCTCGGTCAAGGATTTTGGATGCTGATAACAAATTCTAGTCAGGACTTAGGCTCTTCAAAGAGGAGGGGAAAGCGACTCAGCCGAAGGGTGGGGATTACAGGGGTGGGGGACGGGGAGGGGAGGGGAGCGAAACACCTGTTTGACAAATTGGAAATTTCCGGCAAGCAGAACAATCATGAGTCGATGTAGTTTGTTTTCTTCGTTATAATGCGAATAAGCGATGTTTCAAACTCCGAGCACTCCGAGAATGCACACCTCTACAAACGCCATTGTTACTAAAAACTGAATGAAGATTAGTTCATGTATGTCTATCCAAAAATTTGATCAATTGTTCCTTACCTATGGCCCGCCCTTCCAGAAAATGTCATCGGAATTCATTCAGAATGTTCGTAGACATTGTGTGGACAAAGCTGAGTGATTATATGAATGAATTAAAAAAAAGAGGAACAAGAGAACACTTTAAATGTGAAAATATTGAGTTACTTCCCTTTTAAAAATCCTATTCCACCCTTTCAATTAACTGTTCGTTTTTAATCCCATTTTTCCCAGAGGATTATATAGAGAAATCTCGCAATCGTAAAATACTCCTGGATCCACCCGATAATTTAATCACTTCTTCCTTAGCCCACGGCCTATCCTTCCGCTGTATTTCACTGAGATTCGTTGAGAACTTACGGAGGTATCGTGTGGACAGCAACGAGTGAATACATATACACCTCCCAAAAACAATCTCTGATTTGAAAGATCTTAATCTAGGAGTTGGTCACACATTCTACTTCATGAAAAAGTAGAAAACTCCCACTTATAAAACACTCCCAATTTCTAACTATCACTCTTTCGAATTCAGCTTGGAAGGGTACAATGTCATAAGTGTGGTGCACCCAATAATGATCGAACTCGTTTTAGTCGAAATCGTCTGCAAAATTACCCTGCTATACATCACTCTAGACTAGGTTGTCCAGTATACAACCCCCTGGCACGAAGTATGGAATCACCACACAAAGAGGATGTCATTCACCCTTTTTTACTTCATAGCAAATTAACAAATCACAGATTTTACATGTTCCTTGTCTGAATTATGTCTGACGAGGTTTTTATAATTATTTTGTATGATGTGATTAGACTTTCTGTTTATTTATTCACAACGTTTCGGAAATCAGTACGCAAAGTACACATTGGATTAGATACGTTTCATCTTTTTGGGGGAGGGGAGGTATCTGGGTTGTGTTATCTGGGTACATCCGAGTTTCCTCTATTGCATTGGGTAATCTGTTTTGTTTTTTGAGAAGTCTCTCATGATGAGAGGCTCCCAGATACTATTGATATCAATTAGACCACTGAGTATCGATAGACCAGAGGGTGAACAGCCAAATCGTCGCGAATAAATTGCCAGGGAAAATAGTCCGACCATATCATACATGATGATTAAAACAATTTTTCTTTAACAGCTGAATATTCTGGCTCTGTGAAACATATCATGAAAATAGGTCATTAGTCTGAATAATTCAATCTAATTTGTAATAATATGCAGATTTTGTGCTTCTGACCAGTACTTTATTTTTACAGGAACAACCTGATTATATATAGAAATGTCAATTAGCCTTTTCAATCTCCTTGGTCAATTCTGGACAAGAATTTAAAAGGATGGGAAAATTCGCTTGTTTTTCATCAAACAATTTAATCCTATTGAAAAACATTTTTCCAGAGATTTAGCATCACAAACCACAAAACATGACTAAATGCATGCCTTGTTGTGTTGATTACAATAAAATTTGGCTCTTCTTGCATAATGTTCCTGTTTTAAACTCTTGCAATCAAGCAAAAAGCAAAATGTGTGTTTGTTCAAATACTAACGACAATATTATATATATATATATATATATATATATATATATATATATATATATATATATATATATATATATTGTGTGTGTGTGTGTGCAAAGGTTTTCAAATGTAAATCCATTTCCGAGTTTTCTAAAAAGTGCTGGGAACTTTTGCACATACCTTATTTATCAAAGAAATGCCAACATTCTTGAGCACAATACATGAGAGAGAGAGAGAGAGAGAAAGAGAGAAAGAGTGAGGGAGAGAAAGGGAGAGAAAGTAATGGAGGAGACAGCCCCAATCTCTCCGCAATTATTTCACCACCCTAACCCCCCCCCCACAAATTTCTTTGTATCGATACAAAATTTAATTTTTCCTACGTCCGGACTTTTCTTTCCTTTTTTTTTTTTTTTTTTTTCTTCCTTTATTTTTTTTCACAGGTCTTACAAAATTGGATTCAGTGCCGTTGGGTAATCTTTTAGGCCCCAAAGACACTTTTACCAAAGGCCCAACGAGGAAGCGCGAGAGGATTTCGAATAGAGATCAACCTCCATAGGGACCCATTGACACGTGTTTGTTGAGTTGCAAGCCTGTGTTTACCGTCGACAGGAAAAATAATCCCTATTATCCTTCTTCACTGTTCGGAAGTGTTCGGACTGGCGCCTCTCAGTGATCTGCCAACCCGGTTTTTTTTGTTTTTTGGGTTTTTTTTTCTTTGTCTGATGGCCCGTGGGTGCTTTATTTCAACCGCCCAAACCCTGGACTCCAAACCCCACCGTCGCCAACATCTCTTTGGAAGTTGCTGAAGTAACACGTGTGAACGGTAGAAACGCCAGTACGACGTGGTCCTTTAACAAGACGAAGAAGACCCTCGGGGTGAAAACAAGTGCTTTTTATGGCTGACAGGACAGCACGTCTTTTCCTTCTCCACACCCCCCGCCCACCATTTGCAGATTGTAGACATTACGTAGATATATGTAGATATTGCGACAGGTGGCTATATACACTGCTATGTTGTATCTATTTGGGTTCGGTCGGCGAGGCAGACGAGCGGAGCATTCCCTCTGAAGTGAATTCGCTCCGCACTAAGTTCCTCACACTTAAGGTCTAATGTCAGACCAATCTAAGCATTGGCAAGGTGCTCTTCAATATGTCTCTATTCATACCAAATGATTTCCAGCTGATCGGTATGCGAAACATCAAGATTTATTTTTTTTAAAAGCTTAAAACCAATTTAGAATTGCACCGAAAGCAACGGAAAGAGCAATGCTAGGAATAAGTCAAACAGATTTTAAGAAAAGATCATGGAACAAAGGACCAGCGTGAAGGATGTTGTACAAATAATTAAGCTAACAAATGAAGATGGGCTGGACTATTAGCAAGAAAAGATGACTATAGATGGAGCAGAAGATTAATCGATAGGTGCCCGGGGGACAGTAAACGCTGTCGGAAAAGAGCAGACACAAGACGGAGGGATAAGATAGAAAGATTTGCCGTGAAGACTTGGCAAAGGTTAGCGCAATCGCTGTCATCATGGAAGGAGATGGGAAAGGCCTTTGTCCAGCAGTGGAATTATAATGACTCATGATGATGATGTTGACGAATCTAATCAGAGTAATTACTGTGTACTTGGATGTGCATCACTGATTAGTTAGCTTATCTCACAGGCTATTACTACTGTAGTGAGTTTGTTACTCACCTAGTGCGCCACACTTGTAGCCTTATGCCAGACTAAGCTTAGCTTGATATCTACAAGCATATGCTCCCTAGTTTGCATGTTTACATTAATACATACATACGTTTGAATGCATTTATATATATATATATGTGTGTGTGTGTGTGTGTGTGTAAATATATATATATACGCACACACAAACACATACATACATACATTAGTGCATACATACACACACTTATCTACGGTTCTTTTTTGCTATCGTCTGTTCCAATCAATTTAGAAAAGCGAAGTTCACAGAAGAAAATAATTGGATCTTATCAACGCTTCATACTTTATACAACGCGCATGCGTGAATGTGCCTTTATATTTGAATAACCGACAAAATGTATCCGTTTTCCACCATTTTTTTTTTCCTACGTCGTCTTCGGCGTCGGTAGAGACCCCCCCCCCATACACACACACAAACACACACCTTACCCTTTTCCAAGAAAAAAAAAGATAGAAGAGGAAAAAAAATTGGTTCGGTTCCCCACCCTGACAATCAACAAGGCATCCTTTGTGCACATCGCCGGAGGGACAACTCTGTCCAAACAGACGAACGGTAATCGTGCCCCCAACCGCAACCCCTGACCCCCCACCGACCGCCATTCTTTCCTTTTGTTGGGGTAAAATGCATCCACAAATGACGTCACAACAAAACTCTATACAAAAGTTTCAAGTGCTCAAAGTGGAGGTAGGCAGTCGCTCAAGTGTGTGTGTGTGTATGTGTGCGCATGTGTGCAAGTGAGCACATACTCACACAAAGTTTTGCATCCAATCACAAAGTGTACGGAGTGAGCATAAATTCCTTCCCTGATTTCAAACATAGAGATAACATTAAATACACTACACTCCCATTATTACGGGTTACAGGTCTGCAAATAAAATGAATGAACCAAAAAGTAATTATGTTAACAATATACACGGTGGTACGTAATTAATTGTTTGTTGAATGGATCAGTAAATTCTTAGGAAATAACTCGGACAGGAAAAAAGAACTTTTTTTTTTCTTTATTTGTTTTACATTCTCGCAAGATTATTGTCAGAGATAAGTTTGCATCAGCAGCACACGAAGATTTCAGTACGTTATTTTGAAGACTAAAACTAGTGAACCCTTAAGATAAAGCCGTCTAAAGTTACCCAGAAATCTGGGAAGAAGTCTTATCAAATAATGATAAACTTTAAAATGTATAGATGGAACGAGGTGTAAGTGAAAATGCATTCATTTCCGATCGTAACAATATGACATTTTTTCAAAGTCAAAACCGAAATTCGGAAAGTATTGTCATCATTAGAGCACCAGACCGTGAAAGGGTGATAAAAAGTTATTTTTGTCAATGTTATTTGGTTTCTCACAAATCCACTTCGTATAAAATCCACCCGTTATAACAGTGATCCCCGAAGGTGCCGTAATAACGGGAGTCTACTGTAATTGATTAACAAAAGATGAACTAAAAGGTCACCTACTGTAGAGGAAGTTTATGTTTTAGACAATTGCTAGTGTAGCGAGTTCGATCCTCACTTTAGGGTCGGAATAAGCTAATCCCAAATATCAAAGTATGGTAGCTTTGCGATCCATTGCTAGAGAGTTCGAGCCTCACTGGGTGTTCTATTCTTGCGCTAAACGAAACTGGGGAAATATATACCAGAATGTAAGCATATGGCTTCTGCTTTTTCTGGACGGTGTCGAGTCACTCAAGGGTGTCTCACAACCGACTGAGTAACTCAATGGGAGATTGTTGGCACATATGCAGTAAGGCCCGTTCTGATTGGTTGTCAAGTTGCATGAAGGCTGCACAACCAGTTCTCGAGATATTCAAAATAGCTGGATATTTTCTAAACAGATCTTGTAGGTGGCATAAACATACACTCTCTGTGCTCACCCAAGTTTGAAGGCCTCCTCTTGTTTCGATAGACAATGAAAAGATACGTGTGACTTCTCCAGGGCATATGCCTAGGCGAAGCATATGGAGATCCTTGGAAGGGGGTTCCACTCCCTGGTTTTTAAATCAGAGTTGTCCTCCTCCTGGTTGCCTTTCAGAGAGCCCAATCTATAGTGTTTTTTTTCTTACCCATAGCAAGGGCAGTAATACAAAGTGAATGCAAAAAAGGTTCGACTAGAATTTGAACTCTGATCGCCGGTTGCATTGTCGTCGCCGCTAACTGCTATGTCACTAGCACCCTCTCACTCAGTATAAACAAACATTCAGACGTCTCACAACAATTAAACCGTCCGCCTTTTTATTTGAAAAAGCGAATCTGGAAACTTTTTCAAATAAAGTGCATGCAAACAATGTGCTAAAAAGCCGGCTGCAACAAGAAAATGAGAGTTTTATGTTGTGTTTTTTTTTTCCTACTTATATATACGTTCATTTTTACTGTCCTAATATAAATAACAACTATCTTAACTGAAAAGAGGGAAAGTGACCTCAGACACCCACCCTGCCCGACCACAGCCGTTTTCTTCTCGTTTAGAAATTGAAAAATTTGTTACTTTGTTTGGTCGTCTCCTGCTTATTAACGCTCAACACGTTCGTAAAAGGTTCTGAAGAAAAGAGACCGTGTTTACTGTCAAGATATTGTCATTGAGGAGAAAAGTTTCTTTTTTTTGTCACTACAGCCTCCAGTTAGTCGACAATTGGAGTTATCTGGACGAGGACTTTTTTTTTACCCGGATTCGTATTGAAAGAAAAAGCTGAAAATATATCTTGAGCGTAAGATACGTATTTTTCCCCTCCACAAACTGACAACCCTATTTCTCCATGTATAACCCGCTACAGCAGATAATCCGCCCTCCACCCCATTGAGCTTGATTTTTAAATGAAAAATGCATTATCCTGGGTAAAGAATTATTTCCGTGCATAACACGCACTAGGATTTTTTTTAGCTCAAAATCTTCGGGAAAATGCGAATTATATAAGGGGGGGGGGATACGACATTTATGAGAGACTCTTATAAAGGTCTCTTTCGGCCGCCGTTTAGTTCCATGTAAAGCTACTCCCTATATGTAGAATTTATATTTTCCTCCAAATCTGAAGAAATTCAGCCTTTTTATCATCTGTCTCTTCTTCTCTCCCTCTCATTCTGGAGATGCTCAGCCCTTTTCTCACTCATCTGTTCTACCCTCCTCCACCCTGCCATCTCCTTCAAGCCTCTTTGTATCGAATCCTTACCCATGATAAGGTATAGACTATGAATGATTGAAAAATACGAAAAGGACAACATACCTGAATGATTTGGATTAGGAACAAAGCTGTGTAAAAATAGAAACAACGTAAAAACAGTTTTCATAATTAATGATAAACAAATAAATTGATTAGACTTGACTTACCATTACCTCTAAGCTATAAGTTTGTAAACTTCTAAAATTTTAGACGACTTTGATATATGATGAAAAGGGTGCATTAACAAAAAAAGGTTGAGAATCATTGCATTAGACGAAATAAGAGTGTCATTCCCGCTTTCCGAAGTGCATTCCTGTATGACTGTTCGCAGAAAGATTAATATTACAGCAGTTTAAATATACTAATTTGTGTTCTCAATTACCTGCTGAAACCCCACCAAAAATGGGTTTATCATAATTATACTAACGAAAGAGACAATGGTTTTGATTCTAGTAAAAGGCCTGTGACCATAATAAAACTAAGATAGCAGACTGAGAAAGTAATACCATGTGTAAGGTTGGATATGAAGAGCGTTGCCAACCATCAAGTGTCAATTCGTAATGAGACAATCAAGGTTGAGAGATATTTTCGTGAATAGGAAGCTTCGCACAGGTCAATCCACGAAGTGCGAGCTTCACTGTTTAATAGTAAAACTTCTTTAACTCTTGCACAAAGCGGAAAAAGATTCTGACCGGAGATGGAGGTCTTACTTCATTGTCTCTATTCCTCAGACCTTTCCCCGTCGAATTATCACATTTTCAGATCTGTACAATTCTTACAAGGGAAACAGTTGACTTGCTATGAAGAGGTTAAAAATAATGAAGAAGTATTTTTGTCTCCAAATCCGAAGAATGTTTTGCCAGAGGCATCAATAACTTGCTTACTAGATCGGATTATGTCATAAAGAAGAAGAAGAAAAATATTACTTTGTTTGAAAAAGTCTATTAACATTAAATAAAGATTAGTCTTTCGTCTTGACAAAAATACGACAAGACTTTATTTCCAAACTGATATTTGTCAATAGATTTGGAGAGTTTATAAATGCGCCTGTGTTCTATGTGGGGTATTTATGTGCGTGTAAATATCCTCAATAGTATAATTCATTTTGTGCGTGAGGGAGAAAGAATCATACAGAGAATAAAAATCTAGTGTATTTTTTTAGAATAGAAACTGCATACGTATTTACATTCGATATACAAATCGATAGTTCTTAACCTGGGGTCCATGCACCCCCAACTGGTGCATACAGTATTCTCTCTCATTTTTTTTTTTCAGTCAGTGTGCTCAAAAATCTTATGAAGTGTGATTCTTTCTTCCTGCGACAAAATTTTGTACGCATTTTTGAATTCGACGTAGGGAATAGATGAAAATGAGTTGTCAGTAAACCATCAACAAAATTTGAAAAATTTTGTGCACACATTAATTCCCTTTGTGCGCCGATTGCAAAACGAGTACATTACTTGAAGGGCGCTGTGTGCACGAGGCAATTTGTGGAGGTACTAAAAGAGGATTGCAAACGAACATTTTTTTCGTTTCATTTCAAAGTTACCCGGCGTTTCCCCAGGGGGAAAAACTCCAAATATAACTACACAGGAAAGCAAATTTCTTTGATGCTTAAAAGAGAGTTTAAATGGAAATTAAGGTTCGGAATTATAGCCACGTTATAGATTGAAACCAGTCTGAAAACTGACAAATTTCGAAGAGCTTTGAAGGTTTAATAAATTAGAAGCACATGAAATTGAAAGGAAACAAATTAAGAAGAAAAAAATGTAAAATTTTCGCCATCGGGTTTTGAACTCGATTGTATTCATGTCGTTTCTAAATACTGGTGTATTCTTGCTCTCATCAATTTCGCGATAAAATTCGTATTTTTTTCCATGTCAGTGCGAACGCAGACCGCGTAGAAATCGAATATTTTTCTTAATAAATGGTTTTTTTAAAAAGTTCCCCGGATGATGTTGATTAAAAGTATATATAGTCTTATTGATCCAAATCTAATGGTTTTATAGAAAATCGTACATGATAAGAACAACAAAAAAAATTTGGACCGATTTTTCGGTGAGCCCGGATGCAGACCCCAAAAGAATCGATAATTTTTTTTTCCCAAAAATTCGACCAGAGATAATGCGATTTGAGACCTGTTGATTTCGGACAAGCCTTTGTTTGTTCCGTGATGCGTGATTCTCGACATCTTGAGAGTACAAATATACACTTTAGTACTTTGTAATATAGATATCTTGATGCCGACTGTCAATTTTGACATTGATAGACTTTAACATTTTGTAATTTATACTTTTTATTAACCGAATAATATTGAAATTTTGAGTTTTTTTTCCAAGTCTGAGTCTTCAGCCTTAAGATTGAAGGGTGTGAGTTTCGGAAAATGTCAAGAAACACTGGTATATGTCATCAAGAGATGAGTGTGTGTTTGCACACATACGACTATCTGTATTAAGAGCTTCACAAAATACGTTTTCTTTCACACAGAAATACACGCATATGTGATCACTTTGAGCCAAAAAGACTTCGTCACAATTCAATCTTTTAATTCCGTCTCCATTGATTGAAGAAGTATTACGTAAATGTTTCACGCGTTTTTCTTGTTTGAGCAGAACACACCGACAAGAAGAAAAAAAAAGGTCACTTTTTTTTTCAAATCTTACAAATACGTGTCCAGAGTAATTGGCGAGACACTGACAAACCGGATTGTTTGTATTGATTAATCCTGGTTGGTAAAGCCTGATTGTTATATATATATATATATATATATATATATATATATATATATATATATATATATATATATATATTAGCATCTGTGTGATCATTCATCTCTTTTTAATAGACATCCGGTCAGGCGTTCCCTTCATGTTGACCGATCTCCTTAAAGTAGAGAATGGAAGGCAATGAAGTGAACGTTGCCGGCAAAAAGAGAAAAGACTGTGCCTTGATTTGAATTACTTGTTGGAAAGGGCCAGGATCATTCATCCGATCAAAAATATAAGATTAAATCAAATGAAATAACTACAGAATATCTATAGTCTATTCCAATGGTATCCGTACGTTTTACACTATATTTTTCCCAAGGGGTGCACCAATATTGTCGGACAGAACAAACTGGTATGCCGGAAGAAAAAGTTTGGAAATCCTTGCTTCAACTTAATCTTTTCGTATATATATATATATATATATATATATGTTGGAAATATATGTGGATAGATGTAGTTGTTTCTGTTTAATGCGTATCCGTTAATCACGGAAATAATGAAATCATCCTTGGAAATGAAGGACATTCAAAAAACGAATCAACATTCTAACAATCGATGATTTGCGAAACACTTATTTTGTTGAATATAGAGGCTGGTCAATTCCGACCAACTGGGATCTAAGTATTCCTTGTTTTATGAGAGGTCGCGAGTGAGTGTATGTTATTTTGCCTCTACATGGACCTTGTCCACTTTTGGGAGGGGGGTGCTACAAACAGTCTTTTGGATTGAAAATTACATTTTTCTTTAGTCTTATTCAATAAGCATCAATTGTTGTAGGAATGAACCTTCTAATTGACGATTTACAAAAAAAAAAAAAACTTATTTAATTGAATATTGAAACAGGTTAATTCCGACCAACTGGCATCTAAGTATTTCCTGTTTTAGGAGGTCGCGTATGTGTATAAGTCGAGAGAGAGAGAATGAAAGACCAGAGAGAGCGTGAGAAACAGAGAAAGAAACAAACAAACAAAGGAGAGTTAGAGAGTTAGAGAGAGAGAAAATAAGAAAAAGTTTTGGACGCATTTTTGAAGATGCTAAGGTATACACTCGAACAAAGCAGAACCTCGTTTTGGGACTGTGGTTTGAAAGTTCGCCTCGCAGATCATTACTGCAGTAGTGATGTCCATCTACACTAGGTGTCCTCCATTTATAGCCTTTTAAAGCTAAGCTTCGTAAATATCTAACACCTTGCACAAAATTGAGCCAGCTATAGTCTCAACCGCATCGTTTGTTACACAGATAAATCATACAATGTTTCCTGTATAGGTTCGATACCATTCGGCTTTACCTGCACGCGTGTATTGGCACAATCGTAATTATGTAGCCCTGTCCAAAAGTCGGCTTTATGGTCTTAGTATTCGTGCTTTGAAGGCTTCGGGGTGAAAAGTTCGATCAACACTGCTCGGAATTGTCCCCGATCCTAGGATCCTTGTCTAACATGCACAGGATTTGTCCCGTGACTAAGTCAAGCCTGCCTCGAGTACATCAGTCGCGGGGACTTGAGGACTCTTGCACTCTGTGCCTCCACGTTCGCGTAAGGGACTCCATCTTAAATTTGACCATGAGTTTGACCTTGTGTCACATGTGCAGTATGGTATTGGCTAAGTATAGTATATAGTACCTGCTCTCATCAGCTTAACATCTGATCTATCCGCGATGTGGGGAATTCGATATCAAAGCATTTGGCATTACCACAGTAGTCTGGCCCAGATTTTAATTCAGCTGACGTTACTCAGATATGCGTTCTGCGTCACACGAAGACAGCATAATCATTCTACCCCTAACCCTAACCCCCATGACCTTTATCCTTATTATCCATTCATCTTTCGAGCAGCGTTTCAGCTGTTGTTCCCTACGACCCTCTTTGGGTGAGTGTCGTAAATGGGGAGGGTTTCGAATGTTGGGACAAACGGTCCCATTCGAAGCGTAAGGACAACATTCATTTTCAGTGGTAGAGTTCCCCCAGTCAGAATCATTTCCATTTTGGGGATTACAATTATGTCGCTGTCGATTAGATTGGAGATGTTGATGCGTTATTGAGTTGTTCCTCTATAAACAATGGACCCCTCCACTTAAAGTTACGGACAACTTTTCTGCTTGTTTCTATGTGTCTAGTCTTTCTTGTGGTTCATTACAGAGGAAATAAACTGTTCGGCTTATTTAGCGCCACCCTATATATGTGTGACTAATGAAAATTTCCGTCGTTCGCAGCAGAGTCATGGGATAGCAATGACTAAAATTCCTGCCATCAGCCGTTGATTGGTTGAACCAAAGCAAAAAACGCATGGAAAATCTTGACTTATCATTTGCGTGTCAGATATGAATTGATTTTGGCTCCAATTAATCCTTTGCCGAAAGCATAACTCAGTCTGGCACAAAACCAAAAGGCAATCAATGAAATGAAAAGAGAGAATGCAGTATAAGTCAGCATTCAAAATCTGGAATTTTACAGAGGCTTTCACAAACCACTGGCGATACATTCGTAACTATCTCAGCTACCGAACAAGTTTTGCTTGTTTGATAACATTAATATAATAAACTACTATTGTGTGTGTATACATAACTATTGTGTGTATATATATATAGATATAACTATATATATATACATATATATATAAATATTGTGTGTGTATATATATATATATATATATATATATATATATATATATATATATATATAACTATATATATATATATAAATATTGTGTGTGTATATATATATATAACTATATATATATATGTATATATAAATATTGTGTGTGTATATATATATATATATATATATATATTACTATATATATATATATATGTATATATAAATATTGTGTGTGTATATATATATATATATATATACTACTATTGTGTGTGTATATACATATATATATACTACTATTGTGTGAGTGTATATATATATATACATATATACTACTATTGTGTGTATATATGTATATATATATATATATATATATATATACTACTATTATGTGTATATATATATATATATATACACAACTATTATGTGTATACATATATATATATACAACTATTGTGTGTATATATATATATATATACATATATATATATATATATATATACAACTATTTTGTATATATATATATATATATATATATACAACTATTGTGTGTGTGTATATATATATATTTACAACTATTGTGTGTGTGTATATATATATAACTATTGTGTGTGTTTGTATATATATATATATATATATATATATATACTACTACTATTGTGTGTATATATATATATATATATACATATATATACTATTGTATGTGTGTGCGTATATATATATATAAATACATATATATAGTAATTTAGAAATATGTATCAAGAGACGAAATGGAGATGGGCTGGACACATAGCAATAACAAATGAGAACTGATGGTGTGAAAGGTTAATAGCTTGCTGCCCTAGAGATAGCAAACACAATAAGATTGAGAGATAATGTAGAGTGAACAGTTTGCCGATAAGACCTGGCAAAGGTTAGCACAGGCATGGTCGACATGGAAGTAGCTGGGAAAGGCCTTTGTTCAGCAGTGGGTCAATAATGGCAGTTGAGGATGATTATCCTGGGTTGATACGAAAGTTTCCAGTAGTTTTAGACAAAATCTTTTCCTTATATAAATACATAGCATCATCAGTCAGTCACCGAAGTATTTACTTTACGTAACATTTCACCTAAATTGTGATTCCATTATAAAAGAATGATTCTGGTTTCAATTTGAGGAATATTTCGGTATCTTGAAACTACTTGAAGCATTGACCAGACAAGGAGAGTTGCAAAGGGCGAAACAAGCAAAAGTCTGAGGGTAACAAGCCAGTAGAATACACCACATGAGGAAGAACTCCCCATCCTAGCTTTATAATTGTTCGTAGCGTCCAATTTGCAACTTCAGGACGGGTCTTCAGCACCAAGACCACCAGTCAAATTCCTTGCTTCCAAAATGACTTTTGTGTTCAGTAAGGAGAAAGACAAGGGTTTAAACACCAAAGTTCGTTCCCAAAGGCTCATGTGGAACCTATTTTTTTCTCGCCTCTGAATTTTCCCCACGACCAGCAAAAGACGGACTAGAATTTGCTGATTACTGAAACAATAAAGAGCCAAGTAAACTTCAAAGACACTAAGATTTCGATAACATAGTTTTTAAAAATATCTGATGGGAACTTTTGCACCAATCAGATATTTTTTTTTTAAACTTACAGAAATAAACCTGTGATCATTATATCATTTTACAGCACTGATGTCAAGGGAAGTTGAGTTGTTACGATTTGACTATCTTTGTACTTCCATGAAAAAAACAACAAAAGGTAACTTAAAGACATTTCTGCTGTGAGAAGGTCAATATGTTAATTTTCATAAACGCTAAACAGAAAAAAATGAAACCTTGCCTCATTTCCAAAACAGCACAGAATACATCGTCCAAGATAACTGTATATAGCCAGTATGTTGTTACATAGCACGAGGTAAGTTACAATTCATTTTGAAACATGACAAATTCCTTACAAGCAGTCTTCTACTAGTTTACCATTTTGACTATCCATTCAGTAGATTTATAAAATAACTTGAAAACAATTTCTTCTCTTGAAAGCTAATAATGTTTATCATAGACATTGAACTAAAAAAAAAAAATCATAATTTTTCTCATCCACAGAAGTGGCATTAAGAATTTTCCCCATCTATAAATTCTTTACGGGTCAAATCTTTACAGTTAATACACTGCATCCATTAATCCTTAGAGGCAGAGTTTGACCACATGAATATCAGTAAATATCAAATGAGGAAAGATTTACTCCATTTTTCATCTTGATGCGAGGACAATTCTTCCTTCTATTGATCAAGTTCTCCCCATATATTGTAGATTTTAAGATTCCTAAAGAAATATTTTAGCTATCCTGAGAAATAATACTCATTTTAGCGGCTTTCTTTATAACCACAGTGGATGATGTCTCAATAGAATAAAATCCATACAAAAATTATAGAATTAAACAAGAAATTCACGTAGGCAAAGTGATCTGCTATTTCCGTGTGTTTAATCTGTCCAGTGATGAATTTCTAATGAGATGAATATATCCCTTCATGATTTTGGATTCTCAAAATATGCTTAAATTTTGATTTAATAAAAGAATAGTTTTCTTTGATCATTAAAGAAAAATTAATACGTTATTGGAGTTTTTATACACTTTTAAAAATTCAGGCATCAAATACATTAATAGGTTAATCTTGAAAAAGGTTAAGATTCTTGAGAGTATACGTTGCTAATTCTGATAGATTCCTAGTTCCTCTTAGTCATAAGATGAACTAAGGCTTACAGGATTACCTCCCATGTAATTTGTTGATATATACTTGAAAAAAAAAAAAAAAAAAAAAAAAAAAAGGCCTTCGTCTCCATACAAAGCTCCCACATTTTACTCATGCAATGTTAAAAGCAATACACGTAAAACATAATTAAAAAATTTAATTCATTCAAAGCAATAAAAATACAATTTATTTATTTACTCCTGGTTTCCCTCCATGGGGAGATAATCCTGTGAGACTTGATTCATTTAAAGGCAACGAGGGTTATCTCCATTTTACGCCCGTAAACTATGATTCTAGCCTCATTGGTCGGAAAAAAAAAAAAAAAGGACAGAAACTGGGTAATGTATCAACCAATTGATCAAGGGGAAAAATTCAAACATCTTATTTCTGTCTCCTTATGCCAACTTTTTTTCTTGGAAATTGAAAAAAAAAAAGTAATTTTGACATTTACAAAGGCTGCTTTTGTTATTTATCTTCGCAGCCAGTTGAAAAGGACTTGAAATTTCTATATACATAAGCTTCAAATGTAAAAATGAAAAAAAGTTGATAAGTTGCCTCCCTTGAATCAATTCTCCCCCCCCTAAATAAAAAATGAAGTTGCCTCCCTTGAATCAAACAGGGGTGTAGGAAGCTGACGTTAAGTTGTCTCCCCTTACTCAATTTTTCTCCAGATAAATTTGAGTTGATATAAAGTTTCTTCCCTTGGATTTATATTTTCTGTTTTTAAAATTGAGAAATTATAGTACCGTGTTTCCGTTCCACAAAATTTAAGTTCATTTCCGTAGCAAATTATCAATTACTTTTCCCGTCTGTTCCTAAATATATGCGGATAATTGGAACATCAATCACATTCTGTACAACAGTAGACTCCCGTTATTACGAAACCCCAATAGATTCAGGTGTTGTTATGATCGAATCATTGACATAACAGGTGAATTTTACGAGATGTATTAATAACAAGAAACCAAAAAGTACAAACAAACGGTATGATTATAAGGTCTTACCAATTTTTCAAAATAATGCACTGAAATCTTGATGGATGGTTGCTGCAAATCAATCTCCGACTGTGGCTTCCGAGAATATAAAGACAAACGTGTTATAAAACAGCACCATTAATTCATTGATCGATAGGCTTTTCTTCACTCAATATGATCGACAAAGAAAAAAAAAGACGACCCCTAAAAAGGAAGAAATCAGAAATGAACAAATGATATTATCAAGTCTTCAATATGATGGGCATAAAAGAAAAGCCTCTGGGATTTATTGAACATATTTAAGAATATTATGATTGAAAGAAATGCAATGAATTCAATGATATACAGAGAAAGCCTCTTATGATAATTTGGGGACAGGGTCGTCCAGATAACAATAACCCGCTGATAACATTCACAGGATATAAAAATTGGGACAATTTACATTCATCGTTATGGAGAAAAAAAAAAAAAAAAAAAAAAAAAAACTTTACATCATAGAAAAATTGATATGAATTTTCTAATATATTCAAAATGGAGTATTTGGAACCGACTGATTTTGATAACAGTAACTGTTAAAGGACATTGTGCACAAATATAATAAGTGACTTTCTCCGTAAATATTCCAGAAAGATCAAAAAATGATCTATAAAGCTTAGCTTTAAAAAAAAGTGTCTTCATATAAAATAATATTCAGTTTTGGGTACTTTCTGATCTTGTGTGGGGTGAGACAAATATGAAAGAATTCCTTGCAAAATACGACAGTGGTATTAACAGAGATTATAATCGTGTTGAATAATTCTGCATATCAAAAAATGATGCAGTATTCTTGATTTCAATTTTAATTTTGTATTTTTTTTAATTTCAAAATTCAATGATATCCACCAAAATGTTATCTCAAACTGTGCCAAAAATGACAGAGCGTGGATAAATTTGATTTTTATAATTTTTTCTAATATATTAATTCAATTAATCATTGCTGTCACGCAATATAGAATTTCAAAATTAAACCCAATCGACCTGGAATCAAGTTAATTGTTCCCTGTGTAAGGTTTTCTTTGTCTTGTAAAAAGTGGAAATAAAATACAGAATTATTTTCAACATGATTATTTCTTCTGGTTACACCGGCATGATTTTCAGCAAAAGATTTCTTGTATTAGTCTTATTTCAGGAAATCGGAAAATACCTATTTTTGTAATATGCTAGAAATTAGGAAATGTAATCTGAAGAATCTACAAAATTATGGAAGGCATCTGTCGAATTTCATGGTAATTCTTGAGAAAAACTGAACAGTAAACTTTCTTTTTTTCCTTCCTTAAAATTCATTTCAGCGTCAAATCTATGAATTAAACTTTTGTGGAATAATTTAACTCAAAACAGAAAAATATTTTCTTAAAAAAAAAAAAAAAGAGAGTTGCTTCCCTTGCCAATAGTACTCATTAAATCTGTGTTGAGGTTATGTCCCTTGGACCGCTTATGCGGGTCATCTAAAATCCAGAGAAGTCACAGATAAGGTTGAGATTACATATATATATATATATATATATATATATATATATATATATATATATATATATAAAAAAGAGGAAATTGAATGCAGAAATGATGAAAAGTACCAAATTGTCATAGGTTTTTTTAGACGTATTGGTTTCAGAAAAAGCCTGTAAGATAATGCTGTGTATCAGATAACAATTCAAATAAAATAGCAACACAGTGAATTAAAAGAAAATAAAGATTCAAATCCACAACAGGAAAATCTGTCATGGATTAGAAGAAAGGAGATTCATTTGTAGGGAAAACTTTTAAATAAGAAAAAAAAAATACCAAGAAATATTTTTCAGATCTTAAAAAAAAATTTTTTTCTTCCAAATTGAAAAAAAATGTTCAAAAATACAAGCTTAAAATATTTCAAATTTTAAAGTGTTTGAAAAAGGAACCATACTGGAGAGGAAGAAATGAAAAAGAAATATTACAAAGAAAATATTTTTTACCCAGAGAAAATCAACTTCTGCTGCCCTCTAGCACAGACAATCGGAGGAAAACTATATGCAATGTGGATCAAATGAAGAGTTCGGTTCAGTTTAGTTCAATAGTCATAAAAGTTGACCAAACATGACAAGTTGAGGGGTCAGGAGGTATAACAACCAAGATGAGTAAAATACTACAAAGGAATCTGAGAATAAAAATAACTCATCTCAGAAATTCAGGCAGAAATGGTAAGTTTCATTTGGAACTAAGAATTATGAATAACAAAATATAGGGTAAGTGAGAATTAATTTCCTATCCACATGAATGGCCTGTACAAATCCCTTATCTTACCATCCGTAACTTCTGTCAGTGGGATTGGGCAAAGGTGGTGGTGTACTGCACCAATCCACAAACTCTGGATCAACTGGAGTGCATTTGACATGTTATGGCTAACATCCCACTAAACCTCCTGCAAAGTTCTATTGAGGCCATACCAAATGCTTGCAGAAATTAATGCTTTTGTTGAATTCTAACACAGAAGGCGAATTCTACTGTGGTCCAAAGTAAAGCTAGTTTCACTACAATCAACCAATAAAGTTATTACCTGATCTTTTTTTCCTCCACCCTTTATAAAGTTGAAATAAAAAGATTCCATGTTGGTACCTATCATGGCAAAGGGGTCTCACGATCTCATATCACTGAAAGGGGTATTGATCATCCCCCTGAAATTCCTTGGCAGAATATTTTCAGTTCACAAGAAAAAACAGATTCTATTCAAAAATTGTGATATTATATAAACATTTTCACTAGTATTTGTCTACATTTGTATCCAATTGGGTTTTCAAGCTGATCCCTGTTAAAATGTTAAAAATAAAATGGTGGCATTAAAAGAAAGAAGAAAAAAAAAAAAAAAAAAAAAAGAAAATACAATCCCAAAAATAGGCAAATGAAAATTATAAACATTAATATAACTGTTTTGTTTTTAAAATCCCCGAAACGGTTACATGGTGAACAATTGATGATCCCAACAAGAGAAGACTTACACATTGTTGTACCATAATTACAAAGTATATGTAAAACAGTGAAAGAAGACTGAAGAAAATTGCATGAATAGCATTGACAGGCATTGGGAAATGAGTGACTAGAGTGACACAAAAAACTTTTGAACAAGTTTTTTGATGTTTAGTGTTTATAGATGTCATGTTTTCTAGACTGTATATAATGGAGTGCATTCATTGTTTATAAACACTGGATAGTCTGCTTTCTTTCTCGTACTTCCTATTTTTTTTTTTTACTTCAAGAATTGATCTAAAAAATAAAAATAAAAATTGAAAAAAATTTTTTCTAAATCACTATGAACCTATTAAATAAAAAGAATGCTATCTCTCTTTAATCACTCTTTTCAGGACACTTAATTCTCAACACATGATGTAAACCAATTTGAATGTTTTCCCCATTCTAGGAATTGTCAACTTTCATCACAGTTAAACTATGAAAATTTCATTTTGTGACATCTCCAATTACCAACATTAATTCTGTTAGCAAACAAATGGCAAAATATTTTGAAAAGCCATGTTGGATAGCTGCATTCTTTATCTTATAATCTATTGCGTTAGTGTGCATTATTTCTTACAATAATCATTAAAGCATGCATCGTAAAAAAATCTTCCACTGCCGGCGGTCCAAAGAAATCTAGAAAGACTATCACAAAATCCAAGTTGAACTGGAAATTGTGCGTAAAAGTGAATCCAACAGCTCTCCTACAAAAAGATTAAGACATAATTCAGAACACCATTCCCACCATTTTAAAGGAGAAAAATGTTTTCAAAAAAAATTTATTACATTATTTACTCATTAAACGCTTTTCACAAGATTATTATTTGTGTTTTAGGAGTCCAATATTTTTATTTGCAACAAATTACTGAAATCCCATAGGTTCAATTATTCTCTTAATAAATTTTTTTATCTAACAAGACATTTTATGGAACAGATTGCCCTTGTTAAGTGAATATTACAGTATAAGAGTCAGATGCTTAGAGATCAGGAGCCTGGTTGGTTATGTCAGCTTAATTGGTAAAGGCATCATTAGAGAATGAGAAAAGCCAGAAGGTGGAGAGAGGGAGAGAGAGAAAAGCCGAGAGGGTAGAGAGAGAAAAGCCAGGAGGGTAGAGAGAGAAAAGCCGAGAGGGTAGAAAGAGAAAAGCCGAGAGGGTAGAAAGAGAAAGAGAGAGGGTAGAGAGAGAAAAGCCGAGAGGGTAGAGAGAGAAAAGCCGAGAGGGTAGAGAGAGAAAAGCCGAGAGGGTAGAGAGAGAAAAGCCGAGAGGGTAGAGAGAGAAAAGCCGAGGGGGTAGAGAGAGAAAAGCCGAGAGGGTAGAGAGAGAAAAGCCGAGAGGGTAGAGAGAGAAAAGCCGAGGGGGTAGAGAGAGAAAAGCCGAGAGGGTAGAGAGAGAAAAGCCGAGAGGGTAGAGAGAGAAAAGCCGAGAGGGTAGAGAGAGAAAAGCCGAGAGGGTAGAGAGAGAAAAGCCGAGGGGGTAGAGAGAGAAAAGCCGAGGGGGTAGAGAGAGAAAAGCCGAGGGGGTAGAGAGAGAAAAGCCAGGAGGGTAGAGAGAGAAAAGCCGAGAGGGTAGAGAGAGAAAAGCCGAGAGGGTAGAGAGAGAAAAGCCGAGAGGGTAGAGAGAGAAAAGCCGAGGGGGTAGAGAGAGAAAAGCCGAGAGGGTAGAGAGAGAAAAGCCGAGAGGGTAGAGAGAGAAAAGCCGAGGGGGTAGAGAGAGAAAAGCCGAGAGGGTAGAGAGAGAAAAGCCGAGAGGGTAGAGAGAGAAAAGCCGAGAGGGTAGAGAGAGAAAAGCCGAGAGGGTAGAGAGAGAAAAGCCGAGGGGGTAGAGAGAGAAAAGCCGAGGGGGTAGAGAGAGAAAAGCCAGGAGGGTAGAGAGAGAAAAGCCAGGAGGGTAGAGAGAGAAAAGCCGAGAGGGTAGAGAGAGAAAAGCCAGGAGGGTAGAGAGAGAAAAGCCAGGAGGGTAGAGAGAGAAAAGCCAGGAGGGTAGAGAGAGAAAAGCCAGGAGGGTAGAGAGAGAAAAGCCAGGAGGGTAGAGAGAGAAAAGCCAGGAGGGTAGAGAGAGAAAAGCCAGGAGGGTAGAGAGAGAAAAGCCAGGAGGGTAGAGAGAGAAAAGCCGAGAGGGTAGAGAGAGAAAAGCCAGGAGGGTAGAGAGAGAAAAGCCAGGAGGGTAGAGAGAGAAAAGCCAGGAGGGTAGAGAGAGAAAAGCCAGGAGGGTAGAGAGAGAAAAGCCAGGAGGGTAGAGAGAGAAAAGCCAGGAGGGTAGAGAGAGAAAAGCCAGGAGGGTAGAGAGAGAAAAGCCGAGAGGGTAGAGAGAGAAAAGCCAGGAGGGTAGAGAGAGAAAAGCCAGGAGGGTAGAGAGAGAAAAGCCAGGAGGGTAGAGAGAGAAAAGCCAGGAGGGTAGAGAGAGAAAAGCCAGGAGGGTAGAGAGAGAAAAGCCAGGAGGGTAGAGAGAGAAAAGCCGAGAGGGTAGAGAGAGAAAAGCCAGGAGGGTAGAGAGAGAAAAGCCAGGAGGGTAGAGAGAGAAAAGCCAGGAGGGTAGAGAGAGAAAAGCCAGGAGGGTAGAGAGAAAAAAGCCAGGAGGGTAGAGAGAGAAAAGCTGAGAGGGTAGAGTGAGAAAAGCCGAGAGGGTAGAGTGAGAAAAGCCGAGAGGGTAGAGTGAGAGAGAGAGAGAGAGAAGCCAGACGGTACAGAGAGTGAGAGAGAGGAGAGAGAGAGAAAAGCCAGATAGTACAGAGAGGGGGAGAGAGAAAAGCCAGAAAGTACAGAGAGTGAGAGAGAGAAAAGCCAGAAAGTACAGAGAGGGAGAGGGAGAAAAGCCAGAAAGTACAGAGAGGGTAGAGAGAGAAAAGCCAGAAGGTACAGAGAGGGAGAGAGAGAGAGAGAAAAGCCAGATGGTACAGAGAGGGAGAGAGAAAGACGAGCCAGGAGGTGGAATGAGAGACAAAATGACAAAAGAAGAGACAGAGAGAGAGAGACACACACAGAGAGAAAAAGACAGTAAGAGACTGAAAGAGAAAAAAAAATTCTATATTTTGATTTTCAAAACATCCTCCAATGGAAAAAACAAAAAGTAAGAAATTGATGTAAACAGTAAATTTATTGCAATATTTACATTGTGTAAGAGTTTTCAGGTTGCAAATTTTTTCCCTCTTTTTTCTCTTGGACTTTTTTTTTTTTCAAAATCATTTGTTCTGTCTTTTATTTATTTATTTATGTTGTTGTTGATGCTGTGTTTTTTTTTGTTTTTTTTTGCCCAGACTACACATTCACTAACCACAACATTTCTTTTTCATCACTACCTTTTTTTTTTCTTGTTTTTTCCTCTTCATATTCTGACCATTTCCAATAAACAGTCAGTACTTCTTCCTTACTTCTTTTTTTATTCTCCTTCCTTCCTTCATTTTTTCATTCATTTTTTTCATTCCCTGTTGAAGGAGAAGGAAGAGGAGACAACATTGACGACAACAACAACAAAATTGTTCATTGGAATTTTTTTTTCATTTTTTTGAAATTTTTTTTTTCTTCCTACTTCATTGAAGTCTTCAATTAGGAAGGAAATTTACGTTAATTTCTTCTTTTTTCCTTTTGGACAAAACAAACACACACTAACATTCAAACCAGACGCACACATACATTCCAAAGGAGGGTTTGTAGTTTTTTGTGTTTCCATCTTTTGTTCATCAACGATTTGACATCAGCTCAATAAAACACAGCACGGGGACCAGATACGAAGAAACAAAATATTTAAGTCTTTTTTTTTTTTTAAAGTTTTTTTTTGTTTTTAATTTTTTTTTTTGTTTTCAATTTTTTTCTTCTCCACGACTTTCTTCATCATTCTTTTTCTTTTCTATTTTTCAATAATGAAAAAAAAAATATCAGAGAGAGATAGAGAAAGAGAAAAAAAAATGTTAAGATTTAGTGATTACTTTTTTGTTTTCTTGTTTTCTTTTTTTAAAATTACCACATAGGAAAAAAAAAATCATCAAAACTTTCTTTATAGAAAAAAAATCTCAATTTTCTTTTTTTGATAAAAGAAAATTTCTTGTGAAGTATGTCTTTGCCAGTTGAATTTTTTGCTTTTTCTTCAATAAGAAAAATTTAGTTATTTGTTGTAGTAGTACTAGTAGTCACAGTAGTAGTAGTAGTATTAGTGTTGGTGGTAGGTAAATATGTAGACATAGTAATGATGCAAGAAGTCAAAATTTCAAAGTTAGTGACCAAACATCAGGACATTGGCTGGCGGCATCTAAGACCAAAAAGGGTCGGGGAGCATGGGTGTTCGCTGGGGGTCGGGGCAAACAGGCCCTCAGACCTATCATGTAACAGGGTAGCCACTGAGATATATCCTGAATATATCCTTATGCCTCTCCTCCTGAGAAAAGTGGCAGCAAGCACCCATGCTAGGGAGTTTAGAGTCTTAAGGGAATAGAAAAGATTTACAACCTCTGTCCCATAATAGTTGCTACAATTAGTAGTAATTTCCATAAGCAAATGTAACTTCTATTATGGGACAGAGATAGTATTATTTTCAATTGAAAAGAGAAAAAAGAAGGTCTACTTTGGTAAAATGAAATCTACTAAGTAGACACACACAGGCAGGTAAGTAAAGACTTACACAGGTAGATACAAGAAGAGACAGTGATAAAGACATTTGCAAATAGGTACATACACTAGAAAATACATTATCTGATTTTTTTTTTTTTTTTTTTTCTAACTTTAATTTCCCTCTTTTTTAAGTTTTAATAAAATCTTAAAAATTTGGCTACTTTTTTTAATAAAACTTTTTCAGTTTATCTCAGCAGTTTTGTACATTTTCTTCTTTTTGTTAAGGACAAAAATTTGTTCTGGTCGCCATTTTTTGTTATCAAAAGGTTTCTTTTTGTTTTTCTCTTCTATCATTCATAGCAGAGACAATGCTATCCTTTCTAAAATACTCATGGTAAAAGAACACACAAGCAAAAGAAGTGTGTCCATGCATTCTAGTAATGGGGTACAACACTTTGATCGTTGTGTGTGTATATATATATATATATATATATATATATATATATATATATATATATATATATATATATATACACACACATACACACACACCTTTTTTATAAAATCTAAATTGTTATCATTCACCTAGCTGTTCTCCCTTATTTCACAATAAGAGGAACCTCTTCTCCATTTCACCCACCCTTTCTGGTTTAAAAAAGAAAAGAAAAAAAGACTCCCCCTCCTTACCTCCCAGATATGATCCGAGGTGAGGCAAGGTTCTTCTGTGTCTAATATGAGGGGTGGATGCCTACACAAAGAAGGATGTCACCTGATGTGGTCCTTCATTGAAGACATCTGAGAAAAATACATATCAGACAAAAAGAATTACACATCAAATAGAAATAAAAAGAGATGGGGGATGGAGCTATATATAATATAATCTCAAATAGCATATATATATATATATATATATATATATATATATATATATATATATATATATATATATATATATAGCCTAATCTGACAAGACCATTTGAGAAAAAAAAAAGGTTAAAGGAAAATTATATTGTGCCAATCTTCCAAGGGTGGAGAACATTATATATTTATATCTATATATACTATTATACACGCCTACATATTTCTAACAGGAAAGAGCCTACTGTAGAGTAATGGTTAGTATAATAGCTTTGTCATCCTATCACAAATAAGATTGATCCTTATTGAATTTGACCTTATGCCAATATTGGTTTAGATTAACTAGTACCCAAATTTTACAAGGACTAAACTATACTTAGACAAGACTTAAAAATAAATAAATAAATCTACCTACATTTCAGTTATTCTGAAATAACGGGAACTATTTGTTTCCATTATTAATTCCTATTATCTGTTCTTATCATTAGACTAAATATTGTAACCCAATATTTTAATAATTTTGACTGATTTCTACCTTCGTCTTATTTCTTAGCTGATTTTTATTACAACTTTAATTCAGATCATCCTTCTACATCTATGAGCATACAGTCTGATAGTTATTAGAGAAAAAGCCTCTGTTTAGATTCATACTTACATCCATCATGACAGAATGAAGGCTTTTTTTTTTTTCATTTATCTTTGCTTTCTTTCTTACGTCTAAGCTGATAAGCACCTGGACAAATTCAGACACATAAATACACACACAAATAATGTTATTTGAAAATATACATATGCACACATTGCAAACCATTCTATGTATATGTATCCATATCTGCACATATTCATATACCTGAAGTTCATCAAGTTAGCAGAACAGAACGGTCTCCATTGATAGACTGGAATGCATGCCAGGGAAATAGTTAAATTTTCTTCAAAAACAGTTTCATAGTAACAGCTACGACTCATGTCTAACGGTTGAAATTGCTAAATTCTATCAAACTACTGGAAAACCGTCAAAACTGGAGAAATCACATAAATGTGTTCAAACTTATGGAAACAAAAACCTTGAGCATTGTTTTTGAATAGAGATTTAGCCAAGTGACAAACATACACACACATATATATATATATATATATATATATATATATATATATATATATATATATGCGCAAGTGGTAGTTTTAGCTAAACTTGATTTTATTCAGAGTTATCCACATATATAAAACGCAATATGTATTCATAAATATATATGTTGGGGGGAGGGTTGTAATTCTTTTCCATGAACACACAGATATTACATAGATACTACACTCAGAGCACACAGATACTCCGATCTGATCAATCTGTGAATAATCCAGTTATTTTTTAAGGGTACTATGCTAGTAAGGAAATAATGCTCAACACAAAAGCAGTTTCATAAGACTGTAACACATCAAATCATGACAAATATAGAATAATAGCAAGTCATTCCTACTCGACTGTTACTGCCTACTGAGGGGAAAGTTTTTAGTTGAACCCTAGAAGCCAAACAAAGGATTTTCAATGAAACTATCAAAAAGTTAGGCCTCTGTAAAATCAAAGCTTGTTTTAAAAACAAGTAAAATGAAATACTATGCTAATGGTAAATAGTAGGGAGGATTGTGTTCTCCAGCTATGGTTGGCAACCAGTCTAGGAGGTAGACAAATCCAGATTCAAAACCAGACTGAAGACGGATGGGCTGCATTAGGCTGTCTCGCCCTTGACATACCCATGTTGAAATTTTCCATGGTGTCCGAACAACCCTGTACTGCGTTATGGAGTAAGTAAATATAAGAGATTTTTTTTTGTTTTTTTTTCCTTAATGCTCATCTGATGGGGATTTGGATTTAATTGAGTTGCACTACCTGGACATAAGCCAGGGCTTTATCAACCTTGTCTGGGTCACCTGGGTGATTACTGAAAGACCTGAAACACCCGATGACTCCAGGAAACCTCACTGATGATGCGTCCAGATGCACCATTAGCCGATGCATTAGGAAAAGTCACATTATATTTACTTAATGATCAATAAAACAGAATTTATACACAAAGAATTTCTTTTAATATCTATAAAACTATCAACTTATGCATACTTTATATATAACAGTATCTTTATTGTTATAACAAAAATATGCGAGTGGGTTTGAATGTCGACTTTGTTACTTTTCGCTACCAATTATAAAAGTACCAACAAGTTTATGTATCTTATCAGTACCTTTTTTAAACTAAAATATACTAATAAATAGTTGTGTTTATATTACTTTGCTTTTCATCAAGAAAGTAACAAATTATATAATCTCCATTAACTTCAGTCATTTCAATTTCTAAATAGAGCTGCACAATTTTTTTCATGATAAAAGGATTTTATGAGCATGTTTTTTTCACACTTAGTACTATTCATTACTGATGGTAAAAAGAAATCTTGATACTCGTATATTTCATCAATACAACATGCATGCATCTATATGTATAAATATATTTTTCCAGAATAAACATAGCAAGTGCATTTGTTCCCAAATAGCTATAATTACCATAAATAATGATTTAGATGTATTTTAATATATTTTATATGATTTTTATTTTATTAGAAAAAACAAGGGAATGTGAATGAGATATATGCATATATATATATGTATATATTTACCTATGATTTAGCAATGTTTGATGTTCTAGTATATGAGCATATGTCAATATATAACTGAAAATCTTGCGTTTTCTCTCTCCAAACAAAAACTAAGGAGTCTACCACCTCTGTCCCATAATAATTGCTACATTTGTATATACATTTTATACACTGTATGTAACAATTATTATGGGACAGAGGTAGTATCCTGATTTGACATGGAGATTAGTAGAGAGTCCTCAGCCAAGTGAATGTCAAGATGATAGGAGGAGGAAGAGGAAGCAGGGGGGGAGGGAAGCAGAGAGAAAAAGGAAGAAGTTCCTAAAAAGGGAGCTGGCATGGTGGGTAGATGCTCTGGGAGAACGGGGGTGGGGGTCAGGGTTAGTGGTGGGATTGGATTTGGCTGGACATGGGAGAAAATTTCAGTCCAACCTTGGATGACATACGGATACTGACGGTCAAGAGTAACAATAAGACCCATAGCACAATCTGCTGCAGGCCCAGTGTCCAATGTCCAGAGTCCAGGTTAAAGGTGAGGAATTGGGACGAATGGATGGCTGGGTGACTAGCAACTAAAAGAGAATGCATACATACGTGTGGGGGCTGGTAAAGCAGGACATTTAAGGTGGAGGTGGTGGTTTGGCCAGTATTTTGGCCGGGAGGCTGTGTGGATACTAGGAAAGGGTGGCCACTGTTTTTTCATCTTCATAGTCCACATCAGGGGCCTGTAAACTGTTTTACAGACCCCAGGTCCACATCACCTGTGGCAGCTACAAAAGGTCACAATTGCAGCGTTGCGGTAACTGTCATGGCTTGAATAGTTCATAATCTTGACCACTGGTCAAACAAATATAATGATGAGAGTAGCCATCACTTCAGCCATGTCCACCTACTAAAAGACATCCTTGTTGATTTGATTGTAGTATTTGTAGTAGTAGTTGTAATAATTGCCCTTGTAGATAAAAGTAGTTGTATCGGTTGCTGCTCTTATAGTAGTAGTAGTAGTAGTAGTACTAATAGTGCTTTGTCCAGCATGCACACTTCATTATACAGTATATGTATGTACTATGACTCTTATTTCCGTACATGAAGACCTTGGAACCCGTGACAGCCAAGTTGGGCTTCCTCGTATGCTTTTCTCCCTTCCATACCTGAAAATACAAAACAGTCAAATGAATGAACATTTCATTTTTTTTTTCTAGTAGTAAGGAAGGAGCTTACTTATTGTGATCACTTTTAGATAACACTAACTGGCTGATAATATTAGGCAAAGGATAAAAAAAATTGGAACAATTTACATTCATTGTTATAGAATAATTCGGTAACCGACTGATTATGGTAACTAAAACTGTTCAATAACATTATCCGTGATTATAATAAATAGCTTCGTCTGTAGTAGTAGTAGTAGTACATCAAGTTATCGAAACCACACACAATTTTGCTTTGATCAAATTTAAAGTCATATAAACATTAATGATTAAAGCAAATTATATTTCCTATCATATATATATATATTTATAGATGAAATGAATTAAATTAATGAATTAAAAAATATATTCAATAAAAAATAAATTATGAACTATAGAATGTATAATTATAGAATGTATAAATTCTATAGAGCTCTCAAAGGTAGTACTCAAATCTTGTATGAGAAAACTGTTATTGAAAATCTCAAATGAGGATCCTTTTTTACTTACCAAGCGAATAAAGAGCATCTTTGACAAATGCCGTTACAGATGGTGATGGATCTGTTTGACAAAGGTAGACTAATTGGGGGATACTTTCATTTGCCTACAAGAAATAGAAAAGATATTCTTGACAAATTTACTCTAAAACATCAACAGCTTTCGATAATTTTTCTTGAAATCAAACCAATAGAGAAGCAGTTGTCGCCCTTGATATACATTTTAGAAAACAAGGGAAGCAATTCATGTTTACCTCGTTTTGTAAAACGTATTAAAAAATAAGTTTGCTAAAGGATAATCCAGATTTTAATGATAAATTTCATTGTACAATTTTAGCCATTGATAAAGGATGAAAAATGTGCGTTCAACTCGTTCTCCAAAAGTATGAAGGATTCCTGAATACTGAAAGAGGAATAATAGTTCTGTATTCAGGTGTTGTTTCTACATTTCACTTATATAAGGTCTAACTCCCTCGCTTTATTTGAATCTAAAAAGATAAACAGAACAGAATTCATTTCTCCATACATTATTCTAAAACTATGTATCCCATTTCAACACCTTTATTAGTAGTTCCTGTGATAAAACAAGAGTTGAAAGAGTGAATTCGTTGTTGGTTTTTGCATACAAAATTCATATTCGAGGTGTCATGACATTACTGGTTTCAGCAGAGGTGACTGTGCCTGTTGTGAAAGTCAAAACTCAATAGTTTGACAAGATTATTCATAACAGAAATTCAATGTTGACAGAAAAATATAGAGGACTCGCAAACATAAGTTGACATAACATGATGTCATGGTAATTCAAGTCTTCAAATCCAATGTCTGATGAATTCACAATAATAAAGTAAGATCCATGGTTTGAATTAACCATGTAGAGAAGGATATAGTTCAACTTTTGACTGCTTGCATCACCTTTCATTTCCATCTAATAACTGAAAATTGGATATAAATACTTGGTTGACTAATTTTTCTAGCTTCCCTCTCTCTTTTTTTTTTTTTTTTTTTGTAAACTACGATCTTCATCTTTGTTGTTTTTATCACAATGCTTCCAAAGAATTATATAATGGTAACTACACCTGGTCATTGAAATTCAGATAGAAATTTACCAACTATAGATTAAAACTGACATAATTTCTCTAGACCTGAGGCAACACCCTCAATTCACACTACAGGTGCACAATTTCTTATCTGAAATTCTGAAAACCAAATTTTTTTTTTCTATGGATGTCATCTGCGTGCCAAAACTTACGCTTGGTATCAAACATGACCTAATGCAAGCAATGCTCAACCATACTCATCTCTTCTGGAGAACAGCATGAATTATTTTTCCAAGATGGACTTGATTCAACTCGCACCACATGGTATCTCAGGGCTCCAACTAGTCAGACACGCCTTTGTTGTTCACAGATATTTTGTTCATTTTTTGGTGATTTTTTGACTTAGAATATGTAGAAATAGCTACAGGGTAATAAAGAAAGACAAAAAAAACCCCATGTCATTATAGATTTGAATATCAATGCCATTCTGAAATCTGAACAATTCTGAATTTCAAATAGTGTCTGGTCCTAATGGTTTTCGGATGAGAGATCGTTCACTTGTACCTCAATCAAACAATAATAAAAAGGAAAAATACTCTATACAGCTGAGGGATCATACAAAGAACTACTTTTTTTTTCTTATCTCATCTGTCCCCCACCCAACCCAAGCAGGTAAGGTGACAATCAGTTCGAATTTCTGACACTGTGAAAAAGTGAGCTTCTCACATAACAGTCCCAGAGGACATGAAAGAAAAGAACTTTCCTGACCCAATGATAGGAAGTTTGAAACAGGAAGAGATTTCAAGTAAGAGTCAGAGGAGGGAGGATGAAGTACTTATCTTACCTGTAATAATGATAGGGCCACAGCTGCACCTGCCCGTACTTCAGCAGTTTGGTCTTCAAGAGCCTCCACGTATACAATCATCGACTGAAAGAAAAGGGAAGGGAACGATGCTTATTACATAAGATGAAGAAAATAATTTACGAGGGTAACATCTATAGTTAGCGAAGACGTTAATAGAAAAGGCCAATTAAGGAAAACCAATTGAAAAATATATTTGAATAAGAAGAGCAAAATTTAAACTCACTTTGTCTCGACTGATGCGTGTCTGTTGGAGATTCTTTAAATAGGATGCTGAAAGACAAGTGGAAAAAATAATAAAACATTAGAAAAATGAAAGACCATGTGCAATAGGAATATCTTTTTGGCAGAGTGATAATTGGGTACGGGGGGGAGGGGCACTGTTTTAGTGCATATAAATTGATTTTTCAATTGCCTTATATACAGCCATGTGCTAGTGATGGATTTCCAAGGTGTAATATCTCAAAAGAAACTGAGTTGTATTTACTGTGTTAGTATTATTGATTGAAGTATTATTAAAATAGCTTTTGGACTAATCCAAATGGCCAAAAATGTTGTCATGATACCAAAGAAAAAGTGGAGAGATTTTTGTCTGAATATCCTTGAAATGGAATTATCATTATGATCAATGGCTTTACTCAGATGAATGCCCTCTTCTTGGTTGTTATAGTCTCAATGTTTCAGATGTTTTACACTCCAGCCTTCTTCATATATCTGTCATGAATGTGATATCTATATCATAATGATCCAATTTCGGTATGTTTGTTATAGTAACATAGCAAAAGCGGCACATCATAATGAGATTCTTGTCAACATAATACTGTTGAAATTTCCCTGGGAATGCTGAGAGGAAGGCTAGTGACTTGCCGTCACTCAGTTTCCAACATAATAATGATAGCAGTAGTAGTGTAAGGTCAGTATTTGTGCTCACTTTGAAAATCTTTATCGTAATGATTCGATTCTGAAGGGAGATAACTCCAAATATATCAAATGCTAATTATAGAGTAGTATCCCTCATTTATTTGCAAATAATTAAAATGCAAATTCGATAAATAAGAAGAAACTTAATATCTTGTTTAGTGGCTGGTGAAGGCCGCTTTTAAATGAGTCAGAAGTAAAATTGAAAAGAATTACAAATATATAAATTCTTCAACTTTCGTCACAGGTATCCCCCGGTTAACAACCAGGGTCAGTTCCAACAAAGTTCCAACTTTTTTCAATTTGTTTTTGATCTTCACTAAGACAAGCGTCCATATTCAGCTTTGTAAGACCTCTACTGCTTTCCTGAAGGGAGGAAACACTACAATCGCGTACCTCCAGTTCAATTGGAAATGTAGATGTTCGATAAGCAAGGTCGTTACTTGGTAGGACACCTGTACTATCTTGCAAAAGCTGAAATATGAACCAGGTATGAATTCTAATTTCTTGTTTTTACAATCCATCTGCATTCATCAGCGAGTTGCATTTCATTTGCCTGGGGAATGGGTGGGAGGAAGAAGTTGCTCGAAGGTAAGTATTTGAAAGAAGATAGAAGAGAGTGATGTTTGGTTGATTGCAGACAGGTGCAATGGGTAGACAATCTGTTGTCTATCTTTTTTGTTCAGTGGGGGAGAAGATCAAAGAAAAGGAGGGGAGGGTGAAAATGAAAAAGTAAAGGAAAAAAAAAAAGTAAAGAAAGGAAAATAATGAAAAAGATGAGATACACAAATAAAGAATAATACATTTAAACACAATTGTAATTTTTAGCAGACAGACATCCACGTGGGTCAGGTGAAGGCTAGAGATCAAATCCGGTCTTTGATTAAAATGCTGACAAAAGAACCGACTTGTTTGTATACCATGAGGTAGGGGAAAAGGAGAGTTAGTAGGGAATGTGTGAGGGTGAGAGAGAAATGGTGGTGGGAGGGGAAGAAGTGCACTGGAGGGGGAAAAAGCGAGGGGGGAGAAGAGAAGAAAAAAGAAATGGGAAGAAAACGAACATACATGCATCTTCGTTTTCTTCCGATATGCGCATATACGGTAAGAAATTGAATGAACGTAAAAAAAAATCTCAGAAAACATTTAACTCCACCTTACCTGCAGCTTGTCTGATATCCTTGTTATCACAAATGAGCAGAGTTCCGAGAACTTTGAGGCAGAATGAAGGAGCAATCGTACCATGGAGTGTCTCTATTGACTTGATGGCAGTTTCAGGATTCCCTGAACATAGTCTGTCACTGATGGAAACTAAGGAAAGACAATAAAAAAATATATAAACATCATTTCTACTGACATTCTGTTCATAGGCTGAGTAGAAAAATGATGCAATCGTTATGGTAAGAGGAAACAGGCTACTGACAGGAGACTTCAAGATTGGAATAAAAATGTAATAATCGTTTTCTAAGATCTTATGGTATTAAAGTTTGGGTCATTTTGAGGGTTTGTCCCAAGTTCTAATACCCTTTTGAAACTTTTTCAACAGCATAAAAATTTTGAATCTAAATAAAATGTTCTTGAGTGAAGAATAGAATATATGCTAAAGTTTAACAGAAATATTGGTGAACACTTTTTATAGATCAAGTCAGATCAGGGATTACTATTACTATTGGTATCATGTAACCTGGTACAACATGTCACAGAGTATTTTCCATTTGCAAAATAGTCCATCAGCTGGATCAAAGACAACTTTGATTTTTCAGATCCACACTCAACATAAAACAAGCACATTTTTAGAGTTATATCTAAAAACAACTTTCTTTTTTTTGCACCTGTGCCATTTGTAGACAAAATGCTATTGCATCAGTTGATCGAGGTGGCCATTAGGGGTGCATATCTTGGCCACACATGTATGAATTCTGTTCTGGCCAACAATTATGAATTCCTGACAAAATTCAATCATGTTTCCTGTCTGACCATTGAAATTGCTGAATGGCATTATCAAAATCAATTACAATAGAAGTCGATTCCACAGAATGGAAAAAAAGAAGACATTGAAAAACCACCGCATTTGATAACATATTAGACCACAACTTTTTCAGATAGGAAATATTAAAAGAAAAACAGATTTTCCTGGATTTCTTCTCATTTATCAACCAATTTTCTGACTCCATCTCATGTTCTGGACAATGAAGGCTACATTTATCTTTTAGGCTTTTTTTCTCTTGAAAAAGGGGCATAGGTGGTCTTATATGCTGTCAAATATTGTAAGTCATTAAAAAGAATGGATGTTGTGACTTACTTTCTTCAATAACTCTATCAACCAATGTAAATCCATTTGGTTTGAAGAAGAGAGTAAATTGGTAAAGAGTGACATATACATTTTGTGTCATCTTTAGTTCAGCATCAGAAATATCCAGAATTCGACTGACTACGTGGCAAAACACTGCAAAAGAAACAACAAAATATTCAGAAGGAGGCATATAAAAGGTAAAACGTCTACTTATAATACAATAAAGCTCAACTGCAACTAACATATTTTAACATGTTATAAAAGGGACAAATGTGAACAGTTGCAAAGGCAATTCTTTCATCAATTGAAAGTTTCGGTCCTTCAAAAAAACTATTGCATAACAAGTTGAACAAGTAAGATTACTGAACAACCATAGGTACCAAAGGTGATGAAGTGATCTATCTCTTTTTATGTGTGTGTGTGTGTGTTTCAGAACTTCTGGCCATGCAATTTGGCTAGAGACTTGAAAATTAGCATCAGTACTCCACTAAATTCCCAATAATTTTCTTATTTTTTTTTTTGGTTTTTAGATAAAAAGCTTTTTTGACAATTTTGAAACCTTGTTTTGATGGGTTTATTAATAACATCTAGATTCTCTAGAATGCAGATGTTTCTAGACATATCTTTAACTCTATTTTAGATGTTTTCCAGTGGAAAAAGTCAGTGACGTCATGAATAGAATCTATTCTGACTATATTGATTCAATGGAATTTTTTCACAGGACTTCAAATTTTGTCACTTCAGTTGTTCAATTGAGTGTGATTGAAAATCCTTTTTGTTATTTATGTTGTTCCAACAACATTTCAGCCAATCTATTCTACTGCCATCTTCAGATGTATTATCCATATGGAAAGAGAGGATCCCTTTTTTTTCCTGGTCCATTCTGTGATCACCTCAGGTCCATACTGACCCTGAAGACACACACACACATATAAGTATAAGTATATATATTTGATATACCAGTATATATTATAATTATAAAAATGACTGTTGACATTTATATATAATGCCTCTATAGGCTTCCCATTATAATAAATTGTCTCATCAACTTTTAAAAATCTTATTCCAATTCAAAATTGCTTCATCACACATCAGCTTGCTATACTGTATACTTGATATCATGAATTCTTTTAAAGATTCCCTGATAGAAAGTTCACAATACTGACCATTTAATCTATCTTTCATGCCATTATCTTTGTCAATACTATTTCTAAAACTATCAATACTACTTTCATTTTTTAAATATTCAAGCAATTTATTTGAATAATGCACAACTCTTCAGTTAAAGAAATCCTTAGATTTATTGGGAAGTGCCATTAGATTACTTGTTCTATTAGACAAGATAAATAAGTTTTCAGCCTAATTATTATGATCATTTAATACTTTCAAAGTTTCAATCAAATCTCCCTGCAATCTATGTTCACAAAGTGTATTTTGAGTCCCTATCTTTCCCTATAACTTGAATCATCCATATCCTCTATAATTCTAGAGAAATGTCTCTGAACACCCCTCTAAATCCCAAATAATCTTACTTCTGTGTCATGCTTTTGGTACTTCAACTGACTACAATATTCTAGGTTGTGTTTTAAAAGCTGTTTTTGTTACATATGGCTTTCTGGATATTGGATATATTTGTATAAGATGTTATCTATAAGAAAACAAATGGACAACATATACCTCTACAGGGTTTCACATCACTCTGCTCTTGGAATCTGTTTGACAATTTCTGTTCCATCATGCTGATAAGTTTGTCAGCAGGAACAGTCAGCACATTTTGGTCAACACATTGGACCCAGAACTCTTTTAATTGTTTATCATTCAGCTGTTCTGCCAGAACTACAATACAAGGAAAAGAAAAAAAAAAAAATCTCAAATTTTCATCAGGAAAAAATTCTTTAAATTTCTCTCAGGAAAAGGTGCAGGAATATTTCCCAACACGTAATAAATAATCCGATAAGGACTACTTTGTTGAAAATTACAAAGGAAAAAAAAAAAAAAATTAGAAATAAAAACATCAAAAATGAAAAGTTATGTCTGAAATGTGTTAATGTTGCATAAAAACTCACACCTACTCAACATTAATAGGGAGGAGGGAGGTTACGAATTTGATCCATTGCAAATGAAATATAAAGACACCCATTCTCTAAGAGAAAAGGCAAGAGCAACTGATACAGTTCTTGTTTGTGGTGGGGGATCGGTAACTCTTTTTTTCAACATACGTAGATAGAAAGCAATCTCAATGTCAATTTTTAACCCATTTCTACAAAATAGCAAATATAACATTATAACTCCATAATCAACAGAAGAGAATTTAAATCAAGGGGAATAGCTTCTGATCATAGTTACTTTCCTTGCCCATTTAGGTAAATTTTCCAATTTCTCTCTGTTCTAAATTCACAAAAGAGTTCCATTTTTTTCCAATTCTATTCATTGAAGAGATCCACAAAGTTTAGGAATGGTCTCAAGCGGTTCATGAATTTAAGAGTTAAAGGTATAACAGAGATAAATTCAATGAAAATCCATCTCAGACTAATCATTGGATCCTGTAAATCTACAAATAGAACCAACAAACATACACAGTACCTGTCATAAGTATTTGAACAAACAGGAATTTTGCTTGTATGGCTTCATTTCAAGAGTTAATAACAGGAATTTTACACAAGAAGAGCCAAATTTAATTGCAATCTGCATAAGGCATACATTTAGGCACGTTTTGTGCTTCTGGATGCTACATTTGAGAGAAGAGAATTTTTAAAATTGAATTGCTAAAAGAATTAAACTGAGAATTGTTTTTCTGTCCGACTAAAATTTAGTTCAGAATCAATCAAAGAGCCTGGAAAGACTAACTAATATCGCAATTGGGAAGTGTTGCAAAACTACTCAGTTAATTAACCTAAAATTAGACCAATATTACACATGGAGACAAAATGTGAAGTTTCTGTTTTCAACTCCTAAAGTCAAGCTATACAACCAAATTTCTGTTTGTTCAAATACTTATGACAGGTACCGTATGTATATATACACATATTCGTTTATTCTATAGGCTAAACCATGTTATTCACAAAACTGTGCAGAAAAATACAAAGAAAGCAATTTAAGAAAGAAATTTTGGGTGGAGTCTTTAAAAATCTACACAATCTGGTTTTAAAATAAAAACTTACAAAATTACAATTTCAAAATGTTTATTTAGAATGAAAAAAATTGTTATTTTGCTTGATGGATTTTTAGAAATGAATCCACAAGGTCAAAAGAAATTTCCCATGAAGCTGGATGTATTTGAATATGTCACCGTAACTCAGGATGGAAATCATTTCGTGTGTGAGGATCCAGACATTTTTACTAGGGAGTCTAAAATGTTCGTTCTGTCATTAAATGGCATTAGGAGCAATCAATTTTAACTAATTAATTGCATTGCCATATCACCATGCAGGGTTTTTTTTTTCCATTTTACCAGAATCAACATACTTTTGCTAATTGATTCTAACATTGAAGATTTAAAAAAAAAAAAAAAAAATATCTTTGGCATGTTATGCTTTTTCATTTCAAGAAAGGTGAAAACTCAAAAAAAATGTGCAGTTCATGTAGAAGGTACCGTGAATGATCAAACACGTCAAAATCGGTTTGGTAATTTTTCTGCTGGATTTGGGAGGGTTTTATCAACTTTTATTCATGGATGATTCTAGATTTGGGTGTTAGAGATTCTTTCAGAGGGAGATAATCAAGTCAGCAGTTTAGAAAAAATAAAAGATCTGACTACTTATACTGCTGATTAGAACAACATGCATGCTAATTCTCTCTATACATGAATTGAAAAAGAAAAACAAACTCAGACCCTGTTATTTCTCAACTGAGAGAAAAAAAAAAAAATAGCAATTCATATTTTTGTACTACTGGGAACAGGTCTCCATCTCCGCCCTATGCTGAATTTCATATACAGCTAACAGATATTGATCACTCTTTCAAGGCTCATATAATGAATGTTACTTCTGAGGGAAATTTCCCGTTTAGCCAGCCCTCCGGTCATTTTGGTTTAGTACTAGGGAGCTGTCTCCTAAGGCTGCAACTCCCTATTGCACTCATTTATTATCTGAGGCATCTTAGAGGGAATAAGACAATTTTTGTTTCCCCCCACACTAAACCTAACATTGTTAAGAGGCAGATAAATACCTACTCAAGCAGCCTCTTTTTCTTTCATTAGCATTTAAGTCTATTCTAAAGATTTATCCATCATAGCCTCAAGCAAAACTTGAACACACTCTGTAGTTCAATTGAAAGATGTCAGTTATAAGAAAAAAGAAGTAGAAAGAACTCAGAGAATGCAAATCTCAATGCCATTGTCAGGGGAAGTAATTGCGCATGGATCCATTCTAAAATCAGACCATTTCTTTTGTAGTCAATCACCCATCTATCCTTAGAACTCCATTGACAACTTTGGAAGATATCATGTACACAGTCATATGTGTATACATGAATATATGCAATAAAAATTTTTTTTTTTAAATTCTGGATCCACCCCAAAATTTAACCAATTTTTCCTCACCCTATTTCCCACCCTTCCACACAATATCATAGAAATTCACTGAATGCTTTTGGAGATATTGAGAAGACAGACGGACAGATGTGAAGGTGCAACCAAATACATATACCTCTCCAATTTCTTGGCAGAAGTAAATAACATTAAGTAAAAAAAAGAACATAAGATCCTTACCTGCATGTAAGTCAACATCATTTCCAGCTTTGGCAAGATTTATTAGATTCTCAAGAATCAGAGACTGTTTCTCAAGTTTGTCTAGTGCATAGATCTCTTTGCATTTCAGAGGACCAAAGCTGCCGAGGTTCTGTAGGAAAAACAGAGAAAGGAAAGTAGAAAATGGATTTGGAATGAGGGTTTTGAGCTGAAAAGATTTCGCTTGTTTGGATTCAGCAACACAAAATTCAAAATCTAATCTTGACATCCACAAATCCTTTCTTTTACTGTATATGCCAGTACGTAAGATATACATTCGTTTCAGTGAGCTGCAGTTCTCTAAATACCCTTATAATCTGGTATATACAGGAGTTGGCAAGTAAGAAACCAAAAGTGCCAAGCTTGTTTATTATGAATTTCATATTATGTCATTCTTTTTTTTTTTCTTTCAACAAAAAATGATTTTTTGCCTCTAGAAAGATTCATATTATTCATTAAATCTGAGATAACCCTTTTTTATTCCAAAAGACTACATAAATTTTGGTACAAGTAGTGTGACCCCTACAAAGAAGTGTAGTTGATTAAGAATGCCACAAGACAGCTGATGGCAATCCTGGAATATACTCTGCAGACTGTTATGAAAAGTGGAAAGGACACAAGGATGAGCAAGCATGCAAGATCCCAAGGGGAAGATCTTTAATGGATCTAAGACACCATTGTCCAAGGAAGGATATTTTTTCATGGCTGGATACTTTCCGGGCAGTCATCATATACTGTGATGCTTTAATTGAAAGGAAAACTTTCTAGAAAAAGAAGAAGAATAAGAAAGACAAGACTAACCTCTATGAGTTTGTTGCAATAGTTGAGATGAAAGATGAATGCTTGGTCCACATGTTCATTGCCTGTGCTAGGGGGTAAGGGGCTGGAACTGGTACTTGAACTCAGCTGTGTATCTTCACTCAACCTCTTGGCCAGAGATTCAATGCCGGAGTCAGTTGTCTTAGCTGTAGACTCAGGGCTGGTAAGGATGTGTTCCAGACTAGAACGTCGACTGTCCCTAGAGAACAGAGCAACAATAACAAATTGATCAGGAACGTTTTTCAAGTATCAATCGTAAGGGGTTTCAAAGAAAAACTAAATATTTTTTTTGTTACTGAAATAGTATCAATTTAAAGAGTTAAAATTATTAGATAACACTGAAAAGACAAAACCAATTTACAAAGGGAGAATGAAGATCTTCAATGGCAGAAACTAAAAGACATTCTCTATTCATAAGGAAAAGTTTTCTTCTTGAGGACAGCGAGTAGCTGTACAAATAATATTCCATAAACATGTTTACTTATGTGTTCATTCACTACTCAAATTTTCCATTCTTCATAACAAGATAGAAGACCCCATGAAAGATCTTGGATATTACAAGATGAATGCTAATCCAAACTAATGTCAATAAGTTGATGTCTTGAGAGAGCAAAGAGAGAAGGTTTTAGAAGAGAGAAAGATGTTGGTACTTACGTAGGAGAACTGTCTGCATCATCCAAGCCATCCTCAGTATTAAGAAAGTCAAAAGCCTCCAGAGCATGTTCTATAGAAACACTAATATTTGAAGAGCAAGAGCTCGATCGAGAATTCTTCTGGAAGAGAGAGAGAAAAAAAAAAGACATTGGTTATCAATTACAGAATAAAAACAATAATCATTGTTTTTCATTTAAATGTAATTTCAGATACAGAGGAAATCGTTCATTATGATCACTTTGGGACAGATTCTTTAGGATAACAATTACCGGTTGATTACATTAAGCAAAGGATATGATAACTGGAACAATTCATATTCATTGTCATAAATTCATTGTTACACCTTGAATTACAAAAAATCAAGGTGAGACTTTCATTATCGTTCACTTATTTTAAATAAATTATTTGATACTGATAAATTTTGATAACAATAACCATTTGATAGAATTATCCGTGATTATAATGAACAACTTCTCTTTGAAATCAAAAAACACACACTAACCAAAAAAAACAAAGATTTAGAATTGCACAATTCTAATCGAACACATTTGTCTCCAAAATATAAATTGAAAAAAGAATATTTCCCCAGTATAAATATATATATAGGCTATTTATTTTTGTTCTTACAGTGAAAAAGATAGATATTATACCTACTAGACTATCAAGTTCTGATCATTTTTTGAGGTAAAAGCTATACCAAGTTGAAACCCACCCTGGTTGGACATATACATTTAGCTGTCAAGTTAATGTATGTGGATTCCAACTAGGTGTGGTTTTCACTGCTCGACAGGAACACGGTATAGAATTCTTTGTTTGACAAAGAAAGGAATTAAAAACATCTGCAAGTATTGATATTAATGCTTACAAACATTTCTTAACACAACTTGGAAAAAAAAAAATGTCCTCCGTTTTTGCATACAGATTGGAGACCTGAAGAAGGCCGTAGAATGGATTGACCCGAATGTTGTGGGAACAACAAAAATGATAAAATGAAGTTCAATTGTTCTAAAAACTCTAAATGATGATGACACTACTCAAAATAACAAACAGGATTTTTCCTTATAGTTGAAAGGTCATCAGTCTTGGTTCTTAATCTATCATTATCATCTCACTGACCCTCATCTGACACATGAGGGAATGAGTCATTGGGAGAAAAAAATACAGACAAAAACATAGATATATTAATAGGATATTGTTTGTTTCTGAGAATGTAATTAGTTTGTGGTTTGCATGTATCCAAGCAATTAGTTTTAAATCAAGTTTCTTTTTTCTCTTCTTGATACATTGCTAAAAAAATTAGAAAAAAAAGAGGAGAAATAAGGAAAAAAAGAGGAGAAATAAAAAAGAAAGAGGAAAAAAAGAAAGGAGAGAAAAAAGAGAAAGAGGAAAAAAAGAGAGAAAGAAAAGAAAAAAGAAAGGAAGAGAAAAAAGAAAAGAGAAAAAAAAAGAGAAAAAAAAATGGGGGAAAGAGAAAAAAGGGGGGGAAGAGAAAAAAAGAGGGGGGGAAGAGAAAAAAGAGGGGGGAAAGAGAAAAAAGGGGGGGAAAGAGAAAAAAAGGGGGGGAAAGAGAAAAAAAGAGGGGGAAAGAGAAAAAAGAGGGGGGAAAGTGAAAAAAGAGGGGGGAAAGAGAAAAAAGAGGGGGGAAAGAGAAAAAAGAGGGGGGGAAGAGAAAAAAGAGGGGGGAAGAGAAAAAAGAGGGGGGAAGAGAAAAAAGAGGGGGGAAGAGAAAAAAGGGGGGGGAAAGAGAAAAAAGAGGGGGGAAAGAGAAAAAAGAGGGGGGAAAGAGAAAAAAGAGGGGGGAAAGAGAAAAAAGAGGGGGGAAGAGAAAAAAGAGGGGGGAAGAGAAAAAAGAGGGGGAAAAAGAAAAAAGAAAAGAAAAAAAAAAATTTTTTTGAAGAAAAAAACAGTGGGAGAGGGGGCTCATTTTTGATTGCTGTGAAATTTGGAAATGATTTATTGCTCATTTAATGGCACATACTTGATCATGGGAATGAAAAAAATTCCTCTTCCAGACAAAGAGACAAAACTATAAACAGGTACACAATCAGTTGGGAGTAGACACTTTTCAAATTTGAAATTTTTTGTATTTTGGATTGGTAGTACAGGTAGTGCATAGAAGACAGGTGCTTCCTTTCCTGCTTCTCAATGTTACCAATAAAGGAATCTGTAGATATTTTCAACATTTTCAACATAATTCAAGTTGAAAAATCATTAAAAATTAAACAAAATATCCATAAGCAGAGGTACATGTGACAAGTAGGAGACATAACTGTATGGCATGGTTGAGCCAAGGCTATCTTGAAATAATAACTTTGGTTACTGTACTTTAAAAGGTCTGGTTTAAACACAGTGGAAGTGAATGAAATGATTTTGGTTGAGCAGATACTGCATCAGGTCATATTTACCACTGACACAAGTTTTGGTATGCAAAGACGATTTTGGTTTTTAGAGCAATTCAGTTTTCAGTATTTTGGATGACAGATTATTTACCCAAAAGACAGAGACTGGTCAAACAAGTATTTCAAGAGCTCTAAAAGCATCTCTAAAAAGATTTAGAAATCCATCAACTCTCACCTTTAACAAACTCCTCAAAACATCCGTCAACTCCTCAATCTTCTGTAATTCTTGGTAGCGTCCACGTACATCCTCCAAACTTAGACTCAAACTGTTTAGTGCATCTTCCAAATTGGAAGCATCTGTAGAGTAAGCACACACTGTCTGATGTCCCAGGCCCGAGGGGTAGCGGCCTGATGTGGCTATAGGGGGTGGCATGGCCATTGCTGAGCCACTTAACATGGAACGAGAATTTGAACGCTGCGGAAGCTGTGAGATGTAGATGGCACTGTCCGTGGAATTAGTGATGGAATATCCCGTTGCAGCTAGGGACAACGAGGAGCTTGACGATGAAAGAATGTAACTATCATCCTTCGATTGTGGCAGCGACACTGGAGTGGAGTATCTCCTTTCATGGCCAAGCAGGTCCAACTGGCTACCAAACTGAAAACGAGAAAACAACATGAGAATATCAAATAAACAATAACCGTTACAACAGCAAAAATGAATGAATAATTAAGAAAAAACTTAGTCTATCCAGTTAAAATGATGTGATATGCAAGAAAGGCTATTTCCTGACTTGTTGACATGACAGAAAGAGAGAGGATTTGTTTGCGAATATTACAAGCCAGAATGTTGCAGCCCTATATTTTTTTTTTCAAATATAATTTTCTATAAAATTCTGGTATAACTTCATTTTCCAATTTCAGAAAAGATTTGGTCTCTTCTTTCAAATTTTTCTATTGGAAAGAACAAAGATAGGATTTCTAAAAGAATTATTGTTGCTGAGCCATAATCTATATCATAATAATCTAATTTCTATACATTTATGCATGAGTTTATTACAGTAACATTGCAGAGACAGCAAACAGAAGTGGAATTTTTGTTAGCCCAATACCATTGAAATGTTCCAGTTCGGGAGATAAAGCAATTTCAAGTCCGATCAGGCTATTGATATCCAAGAACTTAATTTTACAACCATTCTTTATAAGAAAAACGAGGAATGAGTACATAATTACAAAATATATTCTATAAATAGGAAGTGACTTTACATCAAGCATAAAGGCAGCTGAAGGTCACTTTCAAGCAAATGCAATATAAAAGGCAGCTTCAGCTATCAAAAGATTCAAAGTTGTCCTTACATATCTAATGAGATTTTACTAAATAAATCATTGTTTTCTTTTTTTGAAAGTGTGCAATCTTTACCATTTGAGAGTACTGTCCGTTAACTGCCAGCACAGATACTGGGCGTCGCCGTGGGGTTTCTTGTGTCCGTTGAGGAACTTCATAAATGGTTAAACTCTCGTCTACACCCTCCAATGGACTAAAGAGTAAAAGAGAAAGGAAAAATAATCATCGTATTTCAAAAATGGAAAGGAATATTGGGGAGGGGGGTCAAAGACTTGTTTTATGAATAAGGAATGAAATTATCATGGATGCTATGGTTAGACTATTTAGTGTTTTGGCCATGTACACTCCAGCCTTCATCAGATGTTGTTGGATCTAGAATGTGTAATCTCTATTTGGAACACATGCTCAATTGGACAGAACAAGTCACATCTGTTAAGCGTTCTAGAACCAACAACCCTTGACAAAGACAGTAAGATACACGGCTGGAACTTTGTGAATAAATGAACACATATGAAGAAAACAATCCACCCATATTATACATAATGATTGATACATTCCGTCCAACAAATTTCAGACAAAAAGGAATAAAATAAGAAAAAAGAAAATCCAATCAGAGTAAATCTTAATTGATTTCTCTCTAAAATATAAATTACTTCTATCCTATTCAGGGAATTGTTTGGGTGGACAATAAAATTAAAAAAAAAAAATTAGAATTGCACATTAGATCAAGGACAAAGGCAAAAGTCACATGACCTCTGTAGACAAAGTGTTAATAGCATTCTCCAGCTCACCATCAAAAAAAGGGAAGTTTTTTTGTTTTGTTTTTTTTTTGAGGCAGAGAAGGAAAAAACATCCAAATGACCTAATCATCTTTTTCCTTTTTTTAAAATCCATAATAGGATTATAGGGTTGGAGAACATCTGAACAGTTTTTGAGAGCAGGGAATCAGCTCAAGTGGCAGACTGGAATCCAATGGGGGAGAAATGAGTTGGGAGGCCAAGGCAGTTCTTGAGAAGATGCTGTGTGTAAGGCAAAGGTGGCCAGACTGACATGGACTCAGTTAAGGGTGTGGCCTAGAACCAAGTCAATAAACAATCTAGAAAGAGCAGCAAGCTTACTTCAGGCAGTTGATAATCTGTGTTAAGTACCAGATACTTTCAGGAAGTATTTTCAATAAATCATCGCAAACTTCTCGTTTCAAATAAACAACATTTCATGAGATCAAGAAAAGTGTCATACATTCAAAGACAATTGAACTCACTCTTTTTGCAACGACCATGATGATGATGATGATGATTGTTGCTATGATGAAAAAGAAGAGAAAAAAGCGAGGGAGGAGAAAAGGGGAGACATTAGAAGGAAAGGGGGGAGAATAGAAGACGCACCTTAGCATCAATGAAAATTGCAATCTAGAAGAAGAAGAAGATTGTGGAGAGCGAACGAGAGACAGAGAGAGAGAGAGAGAGGGAGAGGGGGTGTGTGGTTCTAACAACATTTTGGTCAATCCACTCTATGGCCTTCTTCAAGCGTACCATTTATTTGAAATGTGAGGGACATCTTTTCCAGTAGTACCATGTAATAATCAGTACTCGGCAGAATTCTTTTTTTAATGGTAACTTGGTACTACTGGAAAAAGTACCCCCTCTTTACACATGAATAGTACACCTGAAGAAAGCTGTAGAATGGATTGGCTAAAATGTTTTTGGGACAGCAAAAATAGAAAATAAAAACTGAGTTCCACAGGCCAAAAAAACTCTTTGAATGTCAATGGTTCTTCACTAAATCATAAACATAGTGCATTCACTCACTTCCAAGTTACTATGATGCTTAGCTTCAGAGAGCCATTTGGGTTGATGCTGACGGTCATCATTTGTGGATTGGCTGAAAACAAGTCTTTTGTCTCACATTTCTTTTCTCCCAATAGAACAGATTTGAGGCTGCGTAATTCTACTGCCTGAAACCAAAGAAAATACAAACGCAAATTATAAGATGAAGAAAAAAAAAATGGCATGAAATTCAAACCTAAAACATTAACATGGAAGAAGGCAGGTAGAAACAGATATACACACCTGGAAAATATCTTCTATCTGCCTTTTAACCACTTACTCATTCATATATATGTGAATGGCCTCCTTCAAGGTCGACAATGGGTATAAAGTTTTTTTTACTTCTGCTAATGCCAAGGCAGGAGGGAAGTTATTCAAGAATGGTTGTCTTGATTGCTTGCTCGTCCACTCTCTTGTCAAATAAGGACGTACCATCGATATCGAATCACCGTAGATCCACAAATGGTTGATCAACCAGCCGACTGGGCTACAGATTCTTCTCTGAGTGTCCATGTGACTGTGAGTGTCTCCAGGCATTCCTGGTCACATTTTTGGGGTTACAATCTTGCATGTGTGATACCAGTAGGCACCATCTAAGAACGATGGGGGGGGGGGACCCCCCCCCCCATAAGTGCTTTTTTGAGTCTCTATGGTTATTTTTGACCAACAATGCCCAAATTTCAGATAATTTTAGATAAAAGATCTTTTTTTTTTCTTTTCTAAACAATTTTCAACATAATTAGTTCTGGTTTAGGCACTGGCTGCAGTGATTCATTAACGCAAGCAACGGATACTTCCATTTTTTTTTTTTTTCCAAGATATCTGAAGATGTGACAGATTTCAGGGAGCTAGATTCATGCTTTTTCCAAGGTCATTAGTGTTTCATGAACACTAACAGCTTCAGCCTGAATTTGAACTTGGTTTGCAAATTCCACTTTCTATACTGGTAACAGTAAAACCTCTTTGCACCTACACACATTCTCTTACATACAGATAATTAAACAATATATGGACTTGATGAAATTTTGAAAAATTGACAATCTTGAAAGAATGTAAACCAAATCCCAACACCTTCAGTGCCAACAAGTCGATGACCAAGAATAGAACAATAAGGATTCCCTAGAAACTAAATAGCTACAGACAAAATGAAGGTAAAGGGAACGAAACGTAATTAACGCTGTTTGGCACATAAGAGGTGAAGTAGAGAAGATGTTCATCGATGTCCTTTGGTACTGAACGTGTTAAGCTAACAAAACCTGAAAATCCAGATAAAGGAAGGCAATTCAAAAATTGACTTACTTTTAGACTAATGATGTCACCCACTAACGTCTTGAAAATGTAATCAGCCACATCCCACCGTTGAGACCCGTCTTTTTCAATTCTTCCCTTTGCTTTCCATTTCTGACTGCCATAACGCATAGTCACTTCAAATACATCACCAGGACAGAGACGAGCAAAACCAGCCATACCTGCAAAGACAGAAACATATATGGAATCATTGGAAAAAGGTCCTCTTATTTCTTTAAGATGAAGCAACAACACAACCACTGTACACAAAGTGCTAATAGTATTCCCCACCAAACAAACATTAGACAAGAAGAAATAAAATATTAAAAAGAAAATCCAATTAGAGTAAATCTTAATTGATTTCTCTCTAAAATATAAATTACTTTTATCTTATTCAGAGAATTGCTTGGATGGGTAGTAAAATAAAAAAATAAAAAATGAGAATTGCATATTAGACCAATAACAAAGGTAAAAATCACATGAACTCTGTAGATAAAGTGTAAATAACATTCCCCACCAAACCAACATAAAAAAGCAAGTTTTTTCTTAAGGCATAGAAATAATATTAAAATGACCCAAACATCTTCCTCTTTTTTTAATCCATTGGAACCCAGAGTGTTGTGTAACCCAGCTAGTAGACATGCATAACTATTTTGTACTCAATTTTCAAATTCAATACATGTATAAAAGCTGGTCTGGTTAGTCACTCAATAGAACCAGTCATGTGATCACCATTTTGGAGGAAGCGTGTTGTGTTAAGGGTGATCAATTTGAAAAAAGGAGAGTCAATGAATAAGTTACTTCTCACACATTTTGTTGAGCAGTACACAAAAAAAAATGTTCGAGGGAGACTTTCAAAAATTTTTTGAAAAAAGTTTTTTTTGTAGACATAAGGAATAAATGCTCAAATTTTCCACCTTCTAGCTCCATCAGTGTGGCCTGTACATGTGACATATACATTCATAGCCTGCCAGACGGACCAATTTGATAATTGGAAAAATCTATGTTGACAGTTTCAGTTGATGGTTTCTAACACATTAAGTATGTACAGCAAATTTTATCCGAGGGCTTGGAGAAGAGAAAGAAGAAATAATAATGATGATAGAAAAAAAATTTAATAAGGAGAGGAATTTGGGATAACAACTATTGTAGATACTAATCAATAAATATAATTAAATTCAATTATAGATACGTCGACCAAATGTTGGACAGTTTTGTATTTATTCACAGAATAGGTTTGTTTGGTTGTGTGGATATAGTGAAACCTATTCAGTGTCTAATTTCAAACCGAAGTACAGAAAAGGTTTCAAGGTAAATGGATTCAAAATATGTTAAGTGAAAATCGATTAATAGGAAGCTTCAAAACGTTCGGGTGATTTTTCTTTCAAGGCTGCACATATTTGCTATCGAAGTTGACAAATACGCTAGGTAGCAAAAACAACCATCTCACACTTGGGAATTTAGCAGAAATAATCTAAATCAAATCCGACAAACAGCCCTCCCCTCACACGTGCACACACACACACACACACACACTGGCTTCCCTTCTATCAAAGAATCAACCTAGCAAGTAGGCAAATGCAACACCCATGGTTTTTCTATTAATAGCAGAGATTAAGAATAAAGATTCACCTGTCAGAGCAATGGTTAATGGGGGAAATGGACCCTCTAATTCATAGAGATCAGTGCATGCAAAAATCTCATGCTGTGCAAATTTATTTCTTGAGATAAAAGTTGTGTGCACTGAATGCTTGTTCAAATGTAAACTTGAAATTGTTTCAAGATAATTTTGGCACAGCCTATATTTCATGAATAATAAAACTATATTGGCAGGTTTCAATATAATGCATTTATTATTGCATCAAGATTTTATTCAATACTTTGAACTACTTCATTTAGTTTGTTGTTCTATTAATAAAACATTCTAAAATACTAATGAGTTTTTCTTATTTTTATGTAATGCAATGTTGAGATAAATATCAATAACAACCATGAATTCATAGATTATTATTAAACTTGTTGGAAATGCTTCAATCAAAACTTATTCATCAAGTTCATCACTACATTATTTAAGGTAATTAACCTTTTGTGCACACATTAATTTCTTTTGTGCTGGTTGTAAAATGTGTGTGTGTGTGCATGCACACAGCTTAGTGGTAACTATGAATGAGATCAACCCACAGGCCATTAGTGATAAGTTTCTTCCTCACTAGGGGCTCTATGCAGTGAACAAAAATAGATTTAGTTAAAAAAATATTGATTAAAAATCAATTCTATTTGAATCATGAAGCCATGACTATTGAGTTCCAATTCTGAGATTTGGTTGTTAATTCTCTCTCTTTACCGAAATTAAAATAACATACAGTCATGTGAAAAGCACTGATAATTGTATTCCTTCGATATATTAATCAATAGTTTCATTTTCATAAACCAATGATTCCCAAAGTGTGCACCACAGTTGGCTCCCAGGGGGGGGGGGTGCCACAGGATATTAAAATATTTTTAGCAATTCAAGTCAATCGTAATTCAATGCGCTGATGCTCGGTCGCAATGACAGGAAGCGACATATAACTGACACATCGCAGATCACTCAGTACATCTAGTGCTGGAACTTCGGGATTTCAGTACCGCGCACGGTCGATAGACAAGTTTTATATTCTGGATTGTTCCACATTGTCTCACATTCTTGGTACATAGTAATTGAATATAAATAAACACAGATTCTCTGCAACCCAATCCAAGAGAGAATTCATGTGGATTTAAATTACATGATTCATAATTAATTACCTTACCCAACCACATAAATGTAAATGTGATTGTTCAGTATTTTCTGGCTCAGGGCGTTGTGAAAAAATCCCTTATATACTAAGGGTGCCAAGATACCAACAAGTTTGGGAACCTATGCAATAGGCCATAAAATTTGGCTTGCTTTATCTACATTCACTCCCTCTTATATCCTTCCAAGTAAAATATAAATGTTTTTCTCTCTACTGCAGCCATATAATTAACACACATACACAGTACTCTCAATAGAAGTAAAAGATACTCCCTAATCATCCAAAACAGATGTAAAATTAAATTTAATCTTGAAAGTCAACACATTAATCACATTTATTCCCAGGAGAGAAAATTTCAAATTATAGTTGGTTTTCTGGGACAAAATCTGATGAGTAGTTTGCATTAACGTCAAAAATATCTGAACTAATACATTTCAACATATAAAGCTCATATAATTTTTATCTTCCTCATCATATTAGAAATACACCAGCTAGTATATATATATATATATATATATATATGAATTATACATACACACAAATAAGTTCACGAATAAGGCATAATCTGTATCTTCAATAAGTCACAAAAATCTAGTTGAAAGGCATAGTTTATTTCCATTAGTTTCAAATCGTATTTCCAACATTATCAAGAAAAAAAGAGGAAAAAAATCCCCTCTCTACCACAACAATCATCCGAACAAATTTAACAAGCAGACCAAGCAGAAAGTTGGAAGGGCTGCTTGAATCATTCATCCAAACTGATTACTGACTTTTCCAATAGAAAGAACCATATGACCAAATCAGTAATACAAGACTTTACCATTTTGTAGACCCCGGGGGAAATCATATTGTTCACACTTCCATTACCATTCAAGGAAGCAATAAAAATATTAACTTGGACAGATGAAAATTCCCAGGATGACAAGAAATGTTCTCGAGAAGGTAATTTTTAGATACAGTTACTCAATGGTAATCTATATTATTCGTTCTAAATGTTCCTATTAAAGAAAAGAAAAAAATAAAATAAAGTAATTAGGATTCACTGCCTTCAGCAAATATGTAACTGATGTTTCACTAATATACTTACTCACTTCTAAGATAAGGAGGTAACTTTTATTATGACGATAAAAAAGGTAACTTTTATTATAATGATAAAAAAGTAACTTTTATTACGATGATAAAAAAAATCATACGCTCTGGTAGTGATACTTGGCATCCATAAAATTCTAGTACGGAGATGACTGGTATCCTTAAGATAGTTCGAGTAGAAATTATTTCTTTTCCTTTCTATGCATGCTATGCAATGGTAAGTATTAGTATTTTTTATTTTCACACTAAAAAAGAAAAGTAGAAAAGAAAAAAAACACAGGGGGGAGGAAAAGAGCAGATATTTTACATTATAATGAAGGTGTACGGGTCCAAGAAAACCAACTGTGTAATAACGGAGTTGTGATCAATTTAGCTATTTTGGAGCTAGATTAATCTTTTGAGGTACACCTACGTTATAATGTGAACTGTGCTATGATGAACTACATCATAACAGGAGAGACCTGTATTTATTAAGTAACTAAAATCCCACAAGAAGAAAGACATCTACACAGACCAGAGAATTGACTTTTATAAACTCATCATAATACATATATATATATATACACAAGAGATCATATAAAAAAATATGAATTTTAAATTGGTCAGTAGATCATAGAGAAAGCTTTGGTTACCAACAATAGTATCTATATTATTCTGCTTGTGATGCTTTCTTTTTCTTATTATTGATTCTCTACATATCTCCCATCCTTTCTCTCTCACCACCCCATCCGCCCTTGCAATGTAACCAACAAAAATAAGAAAGTAAGAGAGTGCTTATGCTTGGATGGGAGCAAAAAGGACTCAACCTTCACTTTAACTGTCTCCCTCCTCATCTCTGCTTACAATATATTGAACAAGGGTAAAAATGTTCGAATGGGAACAAGAAAGACTAAACCTCCACTATATCAGTCATTCATTCATTATTCCTCCCACACATGTCCAAAAATTAAGTTATAATAGTAGCAGACCACAGGAAAATTTAATGAAAGTAATTAATAATAAAATAATGATAATAATAGCAGATAGACATATTATTTTATAATTGCCTTTGCATGTTATTAAAGTTAAAATAGATACATTCCATAGGAAATAAATTACTTCAAGAAAATTATATACTTTAATAGCCGATATATGTTGGACAGAGCCTGGATGATATCTAAATTGTCAACACTGTGGAATTTCCACAAGTCCAGCTAGTTTACATTAATAATGTAAATGTACCTTTCAATTTGCAATGGAATGTTCCCATCATACTCTCCAACTGAGCCTCAATGGCACACATTGTCTGAAAGATAAAAGAATCACATTTTTTTATTATGTACTAAATCAGCAAATAGCATTACACTTGGAATTAAGACGGAGATTGGAAGTTATCTGATGATTTCAAAATAAATAAATTTGAAATCTTTTAGAGATTTTGTATCTCATTGAATTCATTCAAAGATCTTCAGCAAAATTTCAGTGGTACATACACCGGAAGCTACTTATTGTGATCAATTTGGGACACAGTCTTTTATGATGTTCATCTGATAACATTAACCAAAGAATATAAAAATTAGAACAATTTAGATTCAATGTTATAAATTCATTTCTATGTTATCAAATTCATTTTTATAAACAACTTTAGAAAATATGAAAATTATCGACTTTTGAAAAATTAAATAATTTAGTTGTTAATAAAGTTTTCGGGAATGACCGATTTTGGTAACAATCCTTTGATAATGTTATCAAATGGTTATGATAGATAGCTTCTTTCGTACCAGCAAACAGTGTAGATTATCATCAGTTTTCAATAATCCTAAACTCGACACAATGTTTTGGCAGATTCATTCTTCAGGAGACATTTTGTCTGACGCAGAGAACAACTGACAAAACATCACCAGAAAACATTGGACGATGAAGCTGCCAAAACATAGCAAAGACAAGAAAACAAAAACTTTATCCAGACAGGAAGACAATAATAAAATATTCCAATTGAGTACAGCCTGCTGGTCACACAAATTTTATATTATCTTTTTTTAAAACATGATTTCAGTTGTATTGAAACATATGACAATTATTCTAATGCAACCTGAAAACTACTACAAGAGCAGATTTCTGTATTTACTATTTAGAGGTCAAAGATAAGAAACAGCTTTGCTGATATATTCAATCATAATACTTGGCATTAGATGACTGATATAAATATCTGGAATAAGAGCCATATTTCTTCTGTTAACCAAGTTCTTTCTAATAGATTTATAGCAAGTATCTATTGTAATTTCTTTGACACAAGTTATATCACACATCATCTTTATTAATGCACAATTTCACTTTGTAGAATCAAGATGGTTCTCACTGTTCACCAAAAAGACAGCACTAATTGTATTTGTTATATCAATGTAACTTAAGTTCAAGGAGTCTTTTCAATTCACAAAGGATCCCTATGAAGAAATTTAGAGTAGAAATGTGCACTTTCAGATATCATTGAAAGTGATAAGATCAACTGTAGACAATCTGGCTCTTCAGACTCCTATATGCAAGGACAATGGTATTGAAAATTATTGATTAATAGCAAATAGAAGTATTTAGTGAACAAATCCTTTAAATTCCAAATAATTGAATCTCTTGATGTCCTTGATGTTATCAATATAAGATTTAACCAATCCATTTTACAGCCTTCTCCAGGTGTACTGTCCATATGAAAAAGAGGATATTTTTTTTTTTTTTTCTGGCGGTGTAAGCAAAAAAAAAAAAAAATGGTAGCAAATAGAAATTTTGAAGCCATGAAAGCAGCAATGCTTGTACCAGTAATTCTATTTTTTTCAGAAGGCTGTACAATGGATCAGCCAAAAACTTGTGTTGACAATATCAAGGACAGTCTGAGTAATTAATGACATGAGAGAAGTAAAACATACCTGAGAGCATTCTTTGAAGCCATACTTAACGCTGGTGAGGGAACCTTTCTTATAGCCTGGTGTGTTTGCATATGCTCTTGCCATGTTGCGAGCACCTGTAAAATACATTAAAAATACATGGATGCAGTCTTTGTCTTCATCTTCAGTTCTAAAAATCATAACTGCCAATCCTATTTTCATGAAAATCTCAATGAGTCTTAGGAGGAATAAAGTATTAAAGAGAATAAGGATCTAGAATAATTAAGCAATTATTCTCATATCATTAGAAGATATCAATGATCTGCATCATCATAAGCATTATAAGCTGAATGAGTTTTATGGCACATTGACTCCTAATAATGGTCATGTAGCAGCAATCTAGGCCTTTTTAAATTCTCAGTCTCCAATCATATCCAAAATCTTTCAAATCTCTCACAGCTCATTCATTCATTTCTTGTTGCTCATAACCAGGGCAGTCAGAGGGTTCAGGAGGTTCAGGAGGATAGGCCTTTGGCTGGTGTTATTGAGTGTAGTGTAGAGATCAGTCTCCTACTTAGGAGGATCAATGGGGTCACCATCGATGGCTTCCTACTCGATCCCCAGCTGCTTACAGCACCTGGAATAACTTGTTGATCACCCGTATATGTCCCAACCAGACTTGATGTTGCTCAACTTCAGTGATCATATGAGAACCGATATATCGAATGCCATTCCGCCATACCCCTCAAATTGCTAAAATCCTTGTCATGTCGAGAAGAACACGTCTTACTTAATAGCATCTATGATTCAATTTAGAGTTTCTTTGCTCTTCTTTCCAAATGTGTCCAATCAAACTTGGTACACCAAGATTGTTTAACCACTTTACAAAAATCATTCAACATTCTTAGCAATGGTGTGAAAGAATCTCTTGGCCTCTTCTAAGATTATCAACTAGCATATGGTGTTTAGTTATATCTTACAGCTGGATGATGGAACCTAACTGAGAGACTGACCAGCACACCGAGAGACTGACCAGCACACCGAGAACCATACAGCGTGCACTTGGGAGAATCATACTCAACGTCAAAGAGACCATTGAGAGACCACAAGACAACACAGTATATTAGGAGAAAAACAGGAGTCCAAGACACCATAGAAGCCATTGAGAAACTCAAATGGCAATGGGCTAGCCATGTTGCAAGAACAGTAGACAACTGATGGACATCACAACTCACAGCATGGATCCCCACAGATCAAATGCAAAAATGCAGCCGGCAGATGAGATGGCTGGTTAAGGAAGTATTGGCTATGCAACGCCCATGACAGATAGATGTGGCAAATCCTAGGTAAGGTCTATATCCAACAACAGACATTAAAAGACTGATGATGATGAACATCTTATAGGATGCAAAGATTCAGTACTGCATATCATTAAATCTATGCTAAGCTTTGTTAGCTTCCTTCATTACTAGGAAGGGAATACTAATTAGAAATGATTGGGTACATTCTGCTAATAAATGTGAATACAACAGGAAATAGACTCTCAAATATAAATAGATCAGAACTACTTGGAACTAGCAGACGAGATGCATTGTGAGAGCAGCTACTAATTGAGTGTTCACAGAATTAGAATCGAACCAGCAGGATAGTCTGGTTCGACTCAGGTTATATCATTTTTCAAAACTATGAATATAAATTTTTTTTTTGTTTTACTTACCTTCCCGTAGTTGCTGATTGACAATGTAACAGTCTTGTAACTCATCAATCTGTAAGATAAGAAATAAAATAACATCAGATATTCAAAAAAGATGTATCTTCTACGTGACTTGTCAAATATAAAGAATATGAAATTGATTCAAACCAAAAGCAAATGAAAGTTTATTGAATTTCATTGCTTTATAGATACAACTTATATGAGGGTAATTACAAAATAACTTGCATACACTCTATGAGACATTTCAGATGAAATACTGCATCTGATGGTATATGAGACCCTTCTTCCTGACTCACAAAAAAATAAATGGCTTAAAAAGTAAATGTAACCCTCAATGTCCAAACCCACATTGGCCAGAACTTAAGGAGTTGAAACACTGGGTGATATCCCCTTCTTATACAGGGAGGAATGGGGTCTGTTTTGTTGAAAATTTGTCTCTGATAACTGCGCATGTGAAAATGAAACTGCAAGTAGTGGCCAATCAATGTGGGTCAAAATGCCAACAAATATGGCAGGTTTATGAAGAAGCTAGCAGTTGTGGGGGGAGATTATCATCTTTTTTGTACCCCAGCACTTGAACATAGAACTGGCACTTTGTGGCACAAGAGGTTTTTTTAAAAAATATACACAAGTCAGCATTTAAAAGTAGGGTTTGAGAGGCATGATTACTTTCTTTGTTCCTATCTCCAACTGCTGAGCATGTACTTATAGAAGAAATTTTCATCAATAAAAAAAAATCCTCCAAATCCCGAGTAATCATAAATTAACCTTGCTAACAAAAATTTATCTAATATGAATAAGATGTCTTGTGTCTTGTTCTTCATAAATTTTTCATCTTTTGCTTCAATAGGAAATTTCTCATGTTAATTCATTTTACTCTACTCCTATGTTGACTCCTAAGCTAAAAAACAACTCAAATATAAGAAGAAAATTCTAGAACGCATTCAACTTTCTTGTTTTTGATGTTTGAAATCAGTTTTCTTTTTCACATATTTACTTGTAAAAATCATCCCCCCCCCTCATTTGGACCCCTCATACTGAAAAGTGGGATATAATCAAATATGCATATATAATCATCTAATAACCTAGTAAAATGTCAACTACTATCAAAAGATCCAAGAGGAGAGAGACTTTATCAGAATGAGGCTCTTCTGAGGAGTGAATGCAATCTGAAGTGACAAACCGCAGCCTCCTATGGGGACACCAACCAAACAGATGGCACTTGACATCTATCTTGTGGTCAACAAATCTGGCCTTTCACCTCAATACACCCTTAAAATACAAAACAGCTGCTGATAATCGCTTCTTGTGATAAGAACACATGAACAACTTACTTTTGATAAATGGAATTCAAGTCGCTTTAAGTATCGTTCAGCTGCTTTGATTTGCTACAACAGAAAAAGAAAAGAGATAGGTTAGACCAAACAGCAACGATATATAGGCAAAAAATGATTCAGGATATATGAAAAATAAAAGAATTACGATTTTCTTCCTCTTTTTGTGTAAGTGTGTGTGTGTGTGTGTGTGTGTGTGTGTGTATGATCATGATCAAGGAAAAAAAAGTCATACAGTAGATATTTAGGGCAGCAACAATATACTTAATGTAAGTTAATACAGCAAGATTTCAGAAGGGGAGCAGTTTCTTTTGTTGAGAATTTTAATATTTTCATATTTTTTTCCATGTAGTAAATAGAAATGAGAAAAAATTGAATTTAAAAAGGAAATGATTGAAATTGAGAATGTATCAGAAAAAGTCAGAGGAGGGCGCAATACAAGAATAAAATAATCAAGTTCATAGACTGAGCAAAATTTCCCGAGGTTTCACAGTGTAATGTTTGATTTAAGTAATTAATATGAACAACTGAATTAAATTTATTGACGAGGGAGGAGATTATGTTGAAAAATAAATATCTATTGGGTAAAAAAAAAAAAAAAAAAATGTTCAATTCTTATTAAGAGCTCAAAAAATGCCTCAATCAACAAATATAATAAATAAAATAAACTTTCATCAAAAAGATGCTTCAAAATTACAGAGAGCATGAAGTGTTATTGAGACAATTTCATTATGTATAAGTGTTTTTGAACTGTTGCCCTCATTACGGTTCATCTTTTGAACACAGTGTTTCCGCCTATCCACTCTAAAGCCTTCTTCAAGTGTCATACCTGAAGGTGTTCCAGAATGCTGAAGCAAGGGCTAGCCATCAAAACATGAGAACAGAATCTCCTCGTTTCGGGTTGTATTCGAAAGATGAACCAAGATGAGAAAGTCAAAAAACACTTATACATAATGATAATCCCTCATCTAAAAGATTCAGACAGAAAGTTTCATTTAATTTTTTTTCTTTGTTGTTTTTTCCTTTTTTTTTAAAAGCAAAATTCTATAAGGGCAACATGCTTTAATAGGAACAAAGAAAATGAAATTTTTTTTTCATGCTTTGTCAATAAAAATTGCAGCAATAGAAACTGGTAATTAATTAGTATGTCTATGCATCAAAGGCAAAATAAGAAATAAATAATCAATTCTTATCGGATAAAATTAGTGAAAGCAATTCTTCTTGCCATGACTTCTGTTAAAAAATGATGCATCTTCTTCATGCGTTCACTACATAAATGTTTCTCTCTTGGAGTTGAGGATAAAAATTTACTTTTTTTGAAAGTAATATATTTAATTAATAAAGAACGGTATTGCTATGGGTGTCCACAACGGGGTAGGTAAGGTATTGACCCCCCCCACCTGGGTCAATCCTTCTTACCTAAGGTATTTGGAAGTTGGCATCTAATAGAGGCCAGGGAGCAAAGGGTCGCTATGAACAGTGAGAGTTTAGAACAAGTCCCACATCAAGCACTCCCTAGTCCATTACCAGTCCAGAACATCTGAATATATCTTTATGAGTCCCCTCCTCATCCTGCAATAACTGACAGGAAAATCTGTTAATCATGATTTCAAATATTTTCAGCGAAAGGGTTAGACCTTCCCCATTGCTTCCCCGTTAATTGTAAAGCTAATATTTTGAAATTTCATGAATAGGTATTTTTCTCAAATTGCCGCTGAACAAAGACCGTCTCAAATATTCAATAAACAATTAAGTCACTTTGCTTTTCTGACTTCTAGGTTTAAACCTGTCGCTCCTTTGAATTACTGGCTTTCTATTTTAGTTCAAACACCAACAATCAGGGGGAAATATGAAACTACCTCAGCCACTAAGCACAATTATACATCAGAGATACTGTGTGTGTTAGAAGATTAAGTCAGAACGTGTTAGTAAGAGGCTGAATACAGTTCAAATGCACCAATATGCAATATTGTGACTTCACAGAGTAACACTAAATTTTCCAATTCTTTTAGGGAAGATGCAAAGAATAACAAAAATCAAAAATGAAATCTAAAAAGCAAACTTCAATTTATAAATTTGAGACTCAACACAAGTCAAAAAATATACTAAAACCCATAAGTTTTAAAATATCTTTTTTAAATATCACCAATATTTCGACTGCATTTTTTGAAAGAACGAATAAATAGCGATATTTTAGATATTTGAAAATAAGGATAAAAAATAAAGAAGAACTTGGAGAAAAACATTAAGTTGAACTATAATTGTTTCTTGAGAGGAAACCCCAAAATGTTTCTATCTCACTGTGCTTTAAGAAAGATTGCAGATAGATTTCAGAAGTACTAGATGTTCTTCAGAATTCTTCATTGATGTGGGGATTTGGGAAAAGGTATTCAATGACATCTGGTTATGGAATCAGGCAGAGAAAGGGATTGAGAATCAATAAGCTATTTAGTAGGGGAGATTGGGCATAACCAGTCTAGAAGATAGATAACCGATTCCAACACGTGAGAGTTGAGCCCTCTTAAAGTAGTTGAATACCAACTGCTTTAACATCCTTCAGTCAGCTCCTGCAGCCGCATTGATGCAAACTATATTGGGCTCCACCTCCTTTTGGAATATATCAGCAACGCCAAGAAGGGAATCATGTTAACTGGACATCCCAGAATCTCTAAACACTGTGCCCAGGAAAGGTCACCTGAGTCATTCCATAGTTTATTGAGAGAGAAGGACCCACCACAACTTCCTCAGTTGGTTACAACATACAGAAGTGTGCTAACCTTGTTATTTGCCATTCGAGTCTGATAACATTAGCACAGTGCTTTGATATATCAGCCACAAGTTACAGCAAAGATTTGAGATATCCCAATTTCTGTGTGTGTGTGTGTGTGTGTGTGTGTGTATGAGAGAGAGAGAAAAAGATAGGGAAAGTGTTATTCGATTATGATTAACATGTTCTGCTGAAGGCGCTCAGAACCGTTTTCAGAAAGATGCAATTAAAATTAAGAATCAAACTTGAGATTCATATCGATATAGAAATGCTTTTAAACAAAATAAAACCCAAACACAGTTCTTTTCAGAAGTATAACACTACACAAATATAAAATTGGAATGATTCAATTTCGGACTCAATGGATTACATGAACAGATTTAACAATTTCCATTTACAATTCATTACCAACAAAATCTGAACTGAGGTGTAGTTTTCTGAGGCATTATACTTTCCAAGATAAAGCTATTGAGGAGCTTCAGGCCAGAATTGTTAAAAGGGTTTAAAAAACCAATAACATGATAATTTCTATTTTATAGTTGAAGAAACCTATTCTTTTATTTAATGTAAAATTTTCCATATTTTGAAAAAACATAATCATCATGGATCATTTATCTCAGGACAGATGAAAATACTGAGTTAGTACTTCACCTATCCTACATGTCCTGATTCAGTCATCTAGTTTAAACTAATTTCTGCATTCATTTCGTACTATGTCTATACATTGTCTGAGTTGGTAAAAGCTAGGAAAATCTCATTGAGTCCATTTTCCAAGACATGTACCTCCTAGTAGACCTTGAAACTAGAAGGTCTACAAGACATATGTATCCCAACAGCAGTAGAAATCTTGGAGGATATATGTCCCAGGAATCATGAAATAGAATATTATTATGTATCTGGGTCTTTTTTTCAATTTTTGAACCTTTTTGTTTCTGTAATTTTTGATAACCTGGAAATGGTGATATCAAAAGAAGCATTCCTATGGTGTGTTAATATCCTCATATCAACAAAAATTTCAAATTATATTTTTTTTAACAGCTCCAAAATTCAATGCTTTAGAAGAAAAAGAAGCCATTTTTGTAGAAGCAGAAAAGCAGGAATACTGATAGCTCAAATGAGCTGTACATAGAGGGGAAGTTAGAAAACATAAGATATTAGAGTAAAAAGATTATTGCTTTGATTTTAACAGTGTTTTAACCTCTTTTATATGTTCAACCAGCTTCAAGAGAGTTTAAAGTTTATTGGCATTATGACAGAGCAAAATAGACCTTGGTTCAACTAGACAAGGTAATTGAGCACGCAAAAAAACAAAAACAGAAGTTAGTTTAAATGAACAGGGTGGAAAATAGACAAGTTTATGTTATAAAAATGATGTTTCACAATTATCTAATGATTTTAAAATCAAATATGAATATGTTGTGTAAGTGAATGATGAAACCATGAAAAAGTTCCATCATTAAAAAAAACAAACAACTTTTTCTTGGTCTCATACGGATCAATTTTACCTGTATATTAGGGAAGAAAAAAAACATTTTGAAAATGTCAAAACAAGATATTAAAGGTAAATGGTGAGAATTGTGTGTCATGCAACATTTGTGCAGAATAGACTTCATGCAGAGTGAGGCCATGCAAAAAGACAAAAGTATTTCAAAGTCAAGAAAGCAAAAGAAGGGATGAAAAATAGAAAGGTTTTTTTTTGAAAAGATGTGCATGCAATAAAGAGTGGAAAAAGTAAGAGTTTGAACTTTGGTTTTAATACCCCCGAATATTATCAGTGAATTCATTCGCTTATATAAACAAAACTCCACTTAATATTAGTTTAAAAAAACAGAACAAAAAAAAAGAAGGTATTATTCACTTCTATTTTTAAAAATTAAACATCATTGTACACAACTTTTTTATCAGGTCTCTAATCATTTCAGTATTGGGATTCCCATTTGCTTGAACAAACTTTTAACAAAAATGTTATCACTTCTATTTTCATATGTTACCTTCTCTAATTATATCAGATGATATTTATCTGATATATTTCAATCAGTAATAACTTCAACAATACTTGACTAATTTGGATAAAATCTGCCAGCAGAGGTGTTGATAAAAAGTTTTAATAAAAACTTTTTATTGAACTTTGTCAGCTCTGTTTTTAATAATAGGTTCTTGTGTGTTCACCATAATCAATAACTAGATTTAGTCCCTTCATATTCTAAACAAACCTTTGATCTCATTTCCCCTGTTATTTCTTCAAAACCTTGACAAAAAGACAGATTTTGAGAAGATCCAAGATAAAAAAAACTTCATATATCCATGTATAACTCTAACAACATTAATTTTATCTGATTCAGTCAAATATTATCGAACATATAAGTAATTGAAAAGTGTCAGAGATAAGTGGGGCACTTGCTTTAATGTTGCCTTTCAGAATGAAAAGCTTTAATAGACAGAGTCAGGGAAAGATTTTAAAAAATGAGATTTTTGAATGAATCTTAAAACATCTAAACAGCACATCTACACTCAAAATGTTATTAATTCACAAACGTCTTGAACAAAGATTTGTTAAATTCATAGACAGAAGTTTTTTTCATTTATTTACAGCAAATGATTTTCAAACTGATTGGGAAGTAAACGAAACGTGACTATTTTCAATTACAACTGTTTATAAAGCTTCTAAGGGTTTTGTTATGTACAAATACATAATTCTAAAGACAAAAACACCTAAATAGATTTTTCAAAGAACAGATCAGGTTAGTCATTCAATAGGCACCTTCAAGTGACCAACGTCTTTTGACAGCATGATGATTGGGGATGATCAATCAAAAGATTCGAAAAAGGAGTGATCAAATAATAAGTTACTCCTCTTGCCTGAAAGTGATCATTGAAGAGCTCGCTCGAATTTTTAAAAAAACAAAAAAAAACAAGCGTAAATACTGCTGGACACAAACTGAAGTATCAATTTAGCATGAACTCACATTGCAAATTGAACCTTCTAAGATCCTACTTAGCAAAGAATTTTAGAAAAAACTAAGAAACATTTTCTCTAGAATTTTGAGCTATCTAGCACCATTGGTGTGACCTGTGTATATGATTCATAAAAGGCCAGCCAACCAGACTAACTTGAAAACTGAAGAAACCTATATTGACAGTTTCTATGACAGTTTCGGTTGACAGTTTCGGTTGACAGTTTCTAATAGAAAAAAGTTTTCTTATTCAGAAGAAAAATGCGTCATTAATTTTCATTTCTCTTTGGTGGTCAAATAATTTTTTTTCTCCCCTCAAACTCTAAAGAAAATACCAACCGTTATTATTTGAAGTGAGTAAATCTATGAAATAGCTAAAAACTGATAAATTAATTATAACAACTATAGACATCTTTCATATTTTATTCTTTTCAGAGCCTCACCTCACCAGTTTACTTGTTCATGAAATAACTTCTGATTTAGGACTGAACTAAAAATATTTGGGCACCATGTCATATATTAGAGTATGAATAAATTTTTCCTAAACTTATTATACCCTGCAGTTGATTTTGTGAGATCGATGGCAACAACGAAGTTACAATTTTAGTTATTTCTGAGCTAAATGTGGAGTTTTTATAGCTGCTATAAAGTGGGGAAAAAAAATTTTCTCCACTGGCTGACAAGGATTTTCAACTATACAAATAAATATGTATTCATGTATAAATGTAAATGTAACAGCATTCTAGCTCTTGGGGTGAAATCAGGTGAATTATGGATGCTTTTCCTTTCTCAAATAATAACAAATTCAGTCAAAGTAGAAGGAAAAAAACATTCCATGATTCCTATATCATATAGTCTTCAATTTATAAAACAAGCAAAAAAATGCTCAAAAATGAAACGTTGGGTAGAAAAATTCTGATCTGATAAAGGTTCAAGTTCCAGTTCAACCCATGACCTCATAGATCATCGGAGTGCCATACTTCCCCTTAATGGCTTTTTTTTCTGGTCAATGGGCGTTACACGATGGTTACTATTTCCTCTCAAAGTAACATGCAACAGAAGTTGAACTAACACTGTACAATCAAGAGTCGTCTATTTCCAACACTGGCTGCTAACCAAGGCTAGAGATAAAGAGCCCTGTCAAAACTTGAATTTACCCATTAAAGGTGCGGGTGGCCTAACATTTAACAGAAAGGACAATAGAAGAGGCTAACTGAATTCAGATTACTGCCGAGACACTTGGTATTCACTTCACACTGATGCCCTTGTGAAATATATGAATTCTTTCGTTCCCTCTAGCTATGAGTAAGAGGTTACTGAGAACACAAATCTTCCAGAAAGAATGGAAAAAAAAAAAAAATGAAAATAGAAAAAACAACACAAAAAGCAACAAAGTTTTTATAATTTTTCAGAAAAAACGATGTTAACAATTTTTTTAAAGCAAAGAACAAAAATTTAGAAACAAATTTACAATGTTTTGAAAATCTTTTTTTCATAATTTAAAAAAAAAAAGAAAAAAAGCCATGCATTGGCAATCATCAAAAGTTCTATTAAAAATAATAAAAACTCTCCAGTTTCAGTTAGAATTAATGATGTCAAACAGAGGCGTAGCTAGAGATTTGGGGGGCCCAAGGGGCTTAGCACTTTGCGTGGCCCCATCCAACATTTAGTGAGATTTGTCAGTAGAAATACAGATGATTTACGATTTATAGTGCTTTTGGGGACTCCCCTGCATTGGAAGAGCGGAGGGAATTTTCAAACAGACCCCACCCCCAGCTACGCTTCTGATATCAGAAGAATGACAATAGAAACAAGAAACACAAAAGTAGTCAGAAAAAAAAAAAGGCATTTTTAACTACATCATAGCAATCAGCAGCAACACACGTCATAACACAGCCAAGTTAGTCAAACAGAAAAAAAAAGTCACACACCAGAGTCATTTTTTTTTTAATAATGGAAGATGAAAAAGAAATGATAAATATTGTTATAGATTTATAAGGCAAAGAAAACTACAATTCTATCCATCCATGACAGACAGACGAGTTACACTACCTTATCTGCCTCATGTAACTTCCCCTAAAATACAAGGAAAAATAAGAAGAAAAAAAAAATTAAGGGAAATAGAAGGGAAGTAACAAAGCTGGTGTTCTTCATTCAGGAAAAAAAAAAAAAAAAATATATATATATATATATATATATATATATATATATATATATATATATATATATATAAAATTGCCTTTTTGTTCCATCCTTTAGCACTCTGTAGGTGAAGCAAAAAGATTGTCTTACCACTGCAAGTGACTCCAATCAAAGAACTATAGTGTGTTCGAATTTCTTGGTTATACTGTCATGTCAATTTCAGTCATACATGAACAGACACACAAGTTTCAGACTGTCAAAGTTAATAAATGCACGAAATCTTGGTACCCTTGAAAAAGAATACAGAGTGCTAAAGGTTAGAGACTCAATCTGAGATCAAGGCAAAATTTTTCCAAATAATTTTCTGATCGAGAAAAGTAGATAAAAATACTGTCTGAAATTCCAAGATGAAACATTATCATTATTCTACAAGTTGCTTGGACTAACATTCTTGTCTTTGTTGGTTTTACCACTATTCCTCAAGGAAGGCCAAAGAACTGAAAGCAGTAAACATTTCCTTCAGCTATACACATGTGCAAGCGTACACAAAAGAAATTAATGTATGCACAAAAGATTCATAACCTGAAATAATGTAGAAATGAATAATTTCAAGTATAATATATTATAATAATCCTTATTGAAAATAATCTTTTAGCTGACTGTTACTGTTAACTAGTGAGTGTGTTTTTCATTAAATTTCTTTAACTAAGCAGGATTTTTCTCAATTAAATATATCATTTCATAGATGCAATCATATTTGTATTATATTAAAACCTGCCAATACAGTTTTATAAGCCATAAGGGACAGGCTGTGCTAAAATTATGCACTCATACATACTTTTGTTGCAGGAATGAAAATTGGTATTATAGAAGATTTTTACACACACTGACTACTAAAAATTCGAGGGGACATTAGTTATAAAACCAACAAACATGAAAATATTAGATCAAAGAAGTCATAGACTGAAATTAATATTTTCAAAATCTTCATTGAATTAAATGTCTTTTTAGAATCAAAGGAGTATATTTTTTCCACAGTGAAAATCTGTCTAAATTATTGCAATATACAATGGATTCTACTTCAGCAGAACACATTGGGACCACAAATTTAGGTCCTTATAAACATCCATTCCTCTTAAATGAGTGGGCACATGAAAATGACAAAACTATAGATTACATTTAATTCTATTCTTATACAATTGTTAATATTGAGTGGTTACTCCTTATAACCCACGTTCCATTTAACTAAAGAATCCACTGTAATAATTTTACGACAATCTGGTTTATTTACATATGGACATGGTAGATATTCATTTAATAGATGAACATCTACATGAAAATGTTGCAGGAATAAGTTCGTTTTTTTTTTGTAAGAAATGATAAATATGAAAACGATTAAAATGACATTCAATCAGATAAAAAAATGTAAACCATTTTTTTCAAACAAATGAAAATATGTCCACACTTAAGGAATCGAGATTTTGAGCAAAAGCAGACATTAAACAGAGAATGAAATAACAATTTCAGCATTTAATAGATTCAAGACAAAAAAATGAATATCATCAGCACTTGAGAGATTTCCATCAAACTGAAACATCCATCGTTACTTTGATGTTCATGTTTACATACACTTCCACCCACCTACACGCACACGATCTTCGTTATTTCTTGCTTCCCCACCCCATAGCAGAATTAGAAAATTCTTTCATGTCAGACAAACTCCAGAATGAAAGTCTTGAGAAAATTCAGTAAAATAATAGAGAAAGCCATTAATATTCATCACCAATAGTGTTACCTGATAGTTCTTATCAAAATCCGTTTGTCCCAAACATTTTATTCCAAGTGATCACAATAAACAGTTTCCTAATTATATCCTTCACCTAATGTTATCAGCCAAATAAGAAGTTTCCATGTAGATTCATTTATTACATACTGTCAACTGGCGGTGTGGGGGGGGTGTATAAAGTTTTGGCTCATCCATTGCTAAACTCTAAAATCAGCAGCAGCCATTCTTCTTGTTGGCACTTTGGGAACAAGGAAATCTCATAGCAATCCACTTCTTAGAAATGTTTCAAGTGTCCTTACATCAAAGTGAGATCCCTTTAACATGAAGAGACTCTAGCAGAGAAAGTCTTTCATCTTTCATAGGCATATCGACCCTTTTGCTCGTCTTTCACTTTGTATTCATTCATCTTCTTCCTTTGTCTGAGGGAATGAGATTCAAGGCAAAGGAATTTGCCTTCTTCCTGGCAAGGCTTCACCCAACACTTTACGATTATTCAATAAAGCAATGGCAAGTGATCAACAAACAAGATGCCAGCCAAACAGGCTTCCCAGAGGAAGTTTACCTTTTAACCTATTTGATACCACAGACTGAGATAATTCATCTGAGAAAGTCGTCAGTACGGTGCCACGGACAAGAATTCACCTTATCAAGTTGGCAGTACAGTGCCACGGACGAGATAACTTACCTTAGTAAGTCACTGGTCCAATGCCACAGATGAGATAACTCATCTTAGTAAGTCATCAATCTGGTACCACAGAAGAGATAACAGTAGAAAAAGGACATTCTCAACCCTTACTTAACACTACCAGGAAAAAAAGTCCCTCTCTTAAAATATAGATAGAACACCTGAGGAAGGCTGTAGAATGGATCAGCTGAAACATAGTTGGAAGAACAAAAATAATAAGAACAATAAGTTCAAGAGTCCGAAAAACTATATGAATAAAAAATACCATTTTTGATTAGTTTACAGAAGATGATGAACCATGCAGAGACACTGGTCAAATTGTGTGAAGTTGTGGTAATAGTGATGTAGGTCAAAACATGCATGTCTTTACTATGCCTTGAACTTGATGAACAGAGTATGTAACAACACAGCCAGGTTTATTTGCTTTTTTGTTGTTGTGTGGTTGTTGATTTTTAAATAGGTAAGGAATGCTTTTCTTGAGTGAACAGAATTTTACCTGATTTGTGAACATCTGAGAGTGACATACACACATATATACATTGGATGGATGGACAGACAGACAAATATTGTTCTAAATGACATTGCCCTACTGGTAATGACATAAAAGAGGAAGGAAAGGAGACTGATTTTTAGCAGAGATGTGAACATTCTAAGTGTAGTGGTAATAGTGGTCATCTATTTTCATGCCTGATGTTACGGTCATGGTCACCCAGATCTTACTCACCTGGTTTATAACATCAACCTGATAACAATTAAAAAAAATAGAAACACTCATTTCTCCAGCATAAAATAAAAGACAGAGCAACAATGAAGAAAGAAAAAAAAAAAACAAAAAAAAACCAAACACGTTTAGTTGGTTACTCAACAGAAACCATTACGTAACCAATATCTTTTGACAGGATGCTGTGCTAGAGGTGATCAATTAAAAATTGGAAAGAGGGGTGATCAATGAATAAACTAAGCTACTTCTGTCAACTTTTGTTGGGTAGTAATCACTAAAAAGTCCAAATTTAAAAAAAAAAAAAAAAAAAAATTATAAACCCTGCTGGACACAAACAAAGGGACCAAACTAAATTGCATCTCCCACTAAAGACTTATTGGGGTGAATTTTTCCAAAACCAAACCAAATAAAAAAAAAAAAGTTTTCACTCGATATATGAAGTGAATGCTTAAATTTTCAGCCCTCTAGCTCCAGTTTTGTGGCCTGTACACATGACACATATATGAATAGCCAGACAGAACCATTTAAAAACTGGAGAAACCCATGTTGACAGATTCTAATTTGCTGAATAGTGAATGCGTTTTAATTAAATTCAAATAGGCATAAAACCTTAATGCAAGCATCAATCTTCAAAGTCTTTTGTCTTCACAAGAAAGCAGATTGTCCATTTAATCCAAGTAACAATTGACCAAAAAAACGCCACTATTGTCATCATCAGTCATTATCAGTCATTATAAGTCCACAGCTATACAAAGGCAATTCCTATCTCCTCTGCCGTGTCTTTCTGGCAAATCTACCTTTATTTTGTGTCAGGTCTTTCCCTTCTTTTATAGTCCACCAATTGGTTAGTTTTCCGCTCTATCTGTTGTCATCTCTTCTTGCCAAATATCCAGCCCCTTTCTTTTTCTGTAGTTTAATCATTTGTACAATATCCTTCACCCTAGTCCTCCCTCTGATTCATTTAGATCTTTTTCTTTCTATTAGAGTTATCCCTAGCATTGCTCTTTCTATGGCTCTCAGTGCAATCCTGGTTTCAGTTTGTTTTGTCCATTTCCATGTTTCGCATCTCTAAGTCATAGCTGGTATTATGCAATGATTCTTTATGTTACACTTCAAGTACATCAACAAGGTTCTCTCCAATATTTGTCAGGCATTTAACTCAATGCAAACCCTTTACCGAATCCAATGCACTGGTATCACAATAGTGTAAAGTCCTGCAAACTTTTCCAATCCAAATCCAACAAAAACTATTGCAAGGTTATTTAGTTTGAGAAAGGAAACTGTTTTCTTCATGTTCTTCTATGGTTACTTTGCCAGGAACATTGAAAGAGAATTGGCAATGAGAGAAGAGGAAATAAAGACGGAATTCGGTGCCAATGTAATTTTAGCTAGTCTTAAAGGAAGCATGGGTGAAGTAGTTTTCAAGCTACAACAGGAAGTGCTTAGTCTTAGCAGATGCGTAGCTGTCACCACCAAGAGGTTTTTGATTGATAGAATCTCTATTAAAAGACTATTGCTACCTTAGAGGCTGATCTATTTTATAAAACAATTTCTTTTCATCGATTCCTTCCTTTTTTTTTTAAACCTTCAATACTTTTTGGAAATACTCTGTAGTTTGCTTTCTATTTTAGCTACTAATGTCAGTAAGATAGACTCCATTAATGCCAATTTCAGGAGGTTATAGAAATAGGAAGAACCACAAAGCGAAGCTCTGATGTCATCAGAAATAAACACATTGTTATTTTCAATGCAGACACTGTTTCTTATGCCTGAATCTTAGAAACTTACGATCAGGTTTAGTTTTTTTAGTTTTTTTTTTTTATAACAGGCAACTTATTCACCTGAACTTATTTACAAATTCAATTGCTGATTTTGCCACCTTCAATGGGTCTCTGGTGACTTAAGGTAATTGTACAACATACATCTAAAACATACTTAAAACCGGTTCCTTTCTAACTTTGTACTGAAATAAGTTCTTCAGGTAAAAGGTACTTTTCTGGACACAATTTTCTACGGAGTAAGTGTTGTGCTCAAAGTCCACTTTCCCTCTTTCAATCATCCTGAAGGCTTCAAACTGGAAGAGGAGCTCAATACATTTGGAGAATTGCAAGGCTGCAGGGGATGCCAGAAGATGATGTGATGCAGCATCTCCCCATCAATTGACATCTGGACTCTCCCTCAGGATTTTCTGTCAGGGTTTACTCCTATACCTTTTATCACACCCAGCATTCACAAATAGTCACTCGTCTCGGTACTGACAAGGCTTGACATAGCTAACTTTGATGATCATACGGGAACTGGTATGTTCAATGACATTTGGCTGTAAAATTATGATCATTTTTAAACATATGTCTATCACACTTCTATGCAACAGATCTTATTCAATATTATCAAGCAAAAACGACTATGTTAGAGCAGAATTTTAAATCAAAAAAAAAAATTGGAAAAATAAAAAAATTGGAAAAAAAAAAAATTGAAAAAACAATAATCAATGCCACGCTCTTTTCACCTGTTCTGATAACGGCAGTCATTGTGTTTTTATTTACTTTTTTATTTTTCTGTAGATAAACAAGCAAAAGATATGATAGAGTTCATATCTGAGAGAAATAATAATTCAGTTTGGAACTATAAAAAAGAGATGAATCAGCAGAAGAGAGATGGGAAAAATTATCAGGTTCAGTGCGTTTGGTCATTGTTGAAAACACTTTAAAAGAAACAAAACTATTGTTTCTCTTTTGAACAAAATAAATGAATGAATAGATCATCCAATCGTCTATGTTCTCCAGGTGAGAATGATCAGAACCTCAATAGAAAGATCAACTTCACTATAAGATGAGAATGCAACCAAAATACAGTCATGTGTCGACTTGTGTCTGGTAAAATGGATGTAACTCAATCTTGGCTAAAGTTGATCTCTGAAATATACGCACTGCACCATGTGTGATGCCATGACACACACATATCAAAACCTATATCTTCCTTGCCTTTCTAAAGAGAGAGGAACAAATATCGACCACTACGTTTCTTTCAGTGTCATAAGTTCAAACCTGCAAGGTGTCTGCTCTCCTACCTTCTCACCGTCCCCAACATTTACACAGCATCTCTTTGGCAAACTACTTTTTTGCAGTTGGGCCACAGAACAACAATGACTGAAATTTCCATCTCACATGGTCAATGTGGTCATATAGGCTACCGCATGTAAGTCAATGACAGTATTTAATTTCTAAAAATTGATCTTTGATTCAAAAAGAGAAAGATTGAGTACAGAAGACAAAAAAAACAACACATACATAAAATAAGAGAGGAAGGGGGTATGTAGATTGCAGAAAGAATAAAGAAGGAGAGAGAGAAATAGAGAGACTTGTATGCAGACAAACAGATTCAGGCACATGCTGAGCTGTCTGTACAATTGATGAGGCTGAAGAGAAGAATCGCAGCAAAGAGGAAGATAGAAAGGAAGTGAAAAAGAGAGAGGGGAAGAGAGGGGTTGGCAGCCTGGTTTATAGGCAGAGTGACATTCAGTTGGGGAGAGAAAACAATGCACATTAAAATGCAAAACAGACTTTTCCAATGACAAATAGATGATGGAAATTGAAAACAAAAATACTTCAATATTTCATTATTTTTGGCTACTTTTTACCTTCATCTTATTTTTCCAACTGTTTTCATCATTAGTTGAGATAAAGAATGAGTAAAAAAGAATTAAGATTAAGGTAAAAAGTAGTAAAAATCAATGAAATATTTTAGTTACAGTACTTCATCTGATAATGAAAATAAATAATAAAGAAAATGCTTCATTTTTCAAAGAACCTGAAAGCAAAGACAAAAAAAATGACTATGTTCACATTCAATTTAGGCATCATCAGAGTTAATTACAAATAACCTTGGGAAGTGTAATTAACAGACTCAAAAGAAAAGAATCCCGTCAAATACTAACAATTCTGATTAAACCTGCTAACAATAGGATGCACAGGAAACTAACTAAAAAAAAGGGGTGGGGGGCTATCAGGGTCGTTAATTGTTTTAATACAAGTTTGTGTAAATTAACTGACAACAACAGGTGACAAACCTGTCAGATTCAACTAGAAACTGCAGAAAAATCAATAAAGTAATCTTTAATTTTTTTCTTTCAGAAGGAATGAAAATGTGTTCAACAACATTGCTTATAACTTTGTATGAATGGATTTACTTGCAAACAATGTGATCTCAAATATAATACCCTTCCACCACTTCAGGTAAAAATCAGTGGTATATGTATTTATGTAATCCTTTCATTTTACATTTGATTATAATGCTACCGAGTCTCCTCATATAGTATAATGGTTAGAGTGTCTGCCTCACATGCAGAACATGCTGGGTTTGATTTTTGGTATGAGCGAAGAGTGTGGAAAACCCTTCATTAGGACAAGTTTCCCTGTACACTAAGCAGTTAATGGAGTACACTCAGTGTTCAGGTAAGAGTTATCTCTTCATTGGACTTACATCCTGTCAAGAGGAGAGTCAGAAAAACTCGTAGGAATAAAGCCCTGGTTTCAACCAGACTTGCAACCTACAAACATCACTAAGCTGATGTAAGCAATAGAAATCGGGACTTAGTGACTGGCTATCATACTCCACTGGGAGTTGTCTCTTACGAGTTCAGATTCTTCAGCATAATGCAATTTTGATCTTGATTTTTCATATATTTCTCACATTGTACATGAGAAAATTCAGTAAGCAAGATAAAAATTTGTTATGTTATCAAGTGGTATTTTCTATTAGTCCCCCATCACACTAAATAATTATAATTACTAGTAGAATACCCATTGCTTTCTACCATTCCTACCAAGGCATGTACTCAAAAGAGCTTTCATTTTGCCACTAACATAAACCTGCACATCCTGCAATCAATATTGATGATTCTTCCTATGAAAAGAATATGACATACTTGAAGATTTCTCTGACAGGTAATTCTTGAGGTAGCTTGCTGAAGCACGAAGTCCTCGACTAGCATTTAACAATCATGATTCAATTCAAGATTTGTATCCCAAGAATTGCCGTCTCCAGACACTGATATCTCCTTCAATCAAGGGAAAATTATATTGGTAAAGCAAAATCTCATTGCTTTTACAATACCAGACCATTTATTCTGTTCCCCCCCAAAAACAGAATTAACAGAAAACAGAAATATATCACTGTAGCCCGTGCATGTACCAAAACTAATTTTCTATGAAATTATCCAGGAAAAAAAACAAAAAAAAACTGCGCAAAATTTGGAAATTGTTTGTTCAAAATGACTGTAGAGACCCCCCCCCCCCCAAAAAAAACGTTATCTGACAGCGCCTTGTGGTTACTCATGCAAATTTTCATAGCCCTCAGAATGTGAGCAGTGCCCCGAGACACATATTCACACAGAGACACAGATGAGCAAAGAGCAAAGAATCTGTAGCTCACTTGACTGGTTAGTCTATCGTACTATTGATGGGGCTCGAGTGATTCAATACCTATTCTATAAAACTGGATTGTTTTGATTCTAACTGGCTTTGTAGAAGTTAGCTGCCTAGCCACTCATTGCTTTGATTTTCATGGTATGGTTGAATTTTCTCCACATGAAGATGATTGATTAAACAGACCTTGTTTTTGGATTGGATTAATTTGTATGTAATATAATCATTTATTACACTGCTTTAGATTACTTTTTCATTGTATATTTAATATTTTATATTCAATATTTCAAGAATTTTAAGTGGATTATTAAAGATCAAACAGACCCTGTTTTAGAAGAGTTTTTAATTTGTATCTGTTAGGTACAATTTCATTCTTTACACATCAATTTTTTTTTTTGGGGGGGGGGGGTCAAATAAATATTAAGCCTAAACCATAAATCTGGGTCAGCTACAATCACAAACTAGACAATAAATAGCCCAGTACTGTTCTGTGTTCATTTGGTTTAATTGGCTGAAATTTTTGAATGGATTTGTATTATTTTTCTAACTTTAAAAGGCAATAACTATTCGCAGATACTCTCTCACACTGATGAGCCTGCAAAATAGAGATTTCACAACAATATCAAAATTCATTTGGTTCCACTAGGGAGATAAACACTCACCTGAGCTGTGGACGTGTTTGCATCCCGGCTTTTCAACTGGACAATATCATCTTGAGTGGCTGTTATAAATTCTCTGAAATTGAGAAATGGAATACTTGAAAAATATTTCCAAAATAGAACTATCATTACAATGAGCAAAACGAATGATACATTAGTACATTTGTAAAATCTGACAAGAAAGAATTGACTCTTAGATTTTGCAAAAAGGCAGAGTTCTGGAAAAATCCTATCATAGACTCAAATTGTTAAAATAGAAAGTAAATCTTAATGTAAGATTTGAAATAATATCCATGTGCCTGCTACTGCAATTTTCACAAGTTTCATCCCAGTTTCAATTAAAGCAACCATTATTATGAATTATTACTAGTTTTCGCCTTCATCTTAACTTTCAGTTGCTTTTTATCACAACTTTGAATCAAACCATAATCCTATCGCAAAGATTAAATAGTGTAATCGGAAATGAAGAGCATGCTCACCGTGAGAATTGAACTCAAACCCTCTAGCCAAAGCGGATCCAGTATATGGCTGGCCGCTTTTAACCATTCAGCCATAAGGACGAAATGGAAGCTAATTCTACTCTTTAAACCCAACTGCTTACATCCTATATTCCTCTCTGTTGTCGTTTACAATTGAAAACTAGTAGTCTCTCTAAACATCAATGATTTTTTTTTCTCTTTCAAATTTTATTCTTGGATGAAGTATTGCAACATTATTGATTTTGACTACTTTTTATCTTCATCCTAACTTTCAGTTGCTTTTTGTCATAACTGTATCATTATTGTTCAACTATAAAGCCCCCATGGCTGAAAAGTTAAAAGCAACCAGGCGTATACTAGACCCCTTCTGGCACGAGGGTGTGACTGAAATTCTCAGAGAGCTTGCTCTTCATTTTCCAATTGTACTGTTAAATCAGGGCTGTTGGATTATGGTCCATTGCAAAGTTATGAAAAAGATCAAACTGAATCCTCCCACTAAAAAAATAATTAGGGGGTAATTTTTGAAAAAACACAAAAAAAGTTTTGCTAGAGAGCAAATGTTGAAACTTTAAGCCTTCTAGCTCCATCTAGTTCCATTGGTGCTACCTGTGCATATGATACATATATAGATTGCCAGCCAGCCAGCCAAACCTAAAACCAGAAGAAACCTGTAGACAGTTTTAGTTGATGGTTTGTAACAAAAAATGAAAAAACAGTTTGTCTACAAGAGACAAAGAGATCCCCTGGCTTTTTATGTAATAAAATTTGGGGATTTTCGACTATTTTTGATCTGGAGGGGGTTAATGAATGAAATTTGTAAAATACATCAACTCAATGAATTAAACCATACAGGGAAGAAGAAATTAGCAGCCCCCTCCCCACTGTTTTGGTAAATCTTTTATTTTATGTGCAAGAAAAATCAATAACTGTAAAACATAGCAAAGATCAAATTGCTTTTGATGTAAAAAGTAAACCCTGTGGGGAGGGAGGATTCAAGGGGAATTTTCTGATTTTTGAAAGAAAAATTAGGAAATGAAAAATACGTTACTGGGGGAGGGGGTGCAGAGAGTGGGGGGGGAGAAAGAAAGAGAAAGAGAGGGAGAGAGAGAGAGAGAGAAAGAGAAAGGTAGAGAGAGAGAAAGAGAAAGGTAGAGAGAGAGAGAAAGTCAGACAGACAGACAGAGAGCAAGGAAAAAAAAACAAAAAAACAAAGCAAATTTTTTTAGAAAAATATTGTAATCCAAGTTTCAGTTTCTTGGAGACCGAAAGTTTTTTTTTTTCTGTTTGATCTAAAAAGAAAATGCCAAGATCATATATTGTGATTGTTTTAAGAATTTTTGAAACATCATATTGAGCATAAGGTTCATCTCCTGTTATTTGAGTGCTCATATTGTTTTTTGTTTCTTTTTTAAATTTGATTGTATTCAATCAGAAATTAATTTTCATTGCATTGATCATAGCAGAAATAGCACATAGCATTTTCATGCACGTGCAAAATAGATAGGCCTATGTCAAGATTAACAGTGGTGTAGAGCAATGTTGATGTTCACTTTACAGTTCACAACAACCTCATCGCTATTTTTTGTGAATCCAAGTTCAAAGCAAAATAACTGACATTTCGTGATTGTCTTAACAAACACTAAGCTCTTATTTTTAACTCCGACTCCCACATTTCTGCAAATCAAATAACCCGGGGCAGCAACAAGGGAAAAACAATGGGTAGGAACACACTAAGCCATCAGCAACAACTGGCAAGGTGTCAACATATTTAACGGACTTTGCCAAAATTCTTAGTTCTTGGGCATACAATAGAGTTGCTTGATAAATCTTTTGATTCCATCTTGGTTATTGTAGCCACATTTCGACTGTTGTACCCTCTAGCCTTCTTCAGGAGTGTGTCATAGTCAGTAACCTTCTGAGAACTGAATATTTTATTCAATCCATGGGAGTAGATTGTTCTCATTATTTGAATAGAAGAAGGTCGCTGGGGTACAAGAGCCAAAACGTTGTGACTATAACAACTAAGACAAGGATCCTATCAGCCTGTAAGATTCAATACTCAACTCAGTCCAGTCAACTCTCTTTAGACCATGTAAGTTTTTCAGCCTTCTCAACCACCGTTTGAGTTTTTAAAAAGGATCTTTCATCACACTGTTTTTTAATTTTTAACATTCCACTGAATGAAACAAACACCCCAATAGATTTCTCATTGTATGAATTTCAAAGATAACAATGTTAATGTCTTATAGTACATAATCTTTTTTTCTTTGCAGAATTCACTAATGAACAGGAAAGGTGAAACAATGAGATCAAAGTCATCATAATTCACAACACTTTATATAATTCTTTTTCTTTTAAGCATAAGACAATATTCTTTACATAAGTATTTTAGCTGAGACAAATTATTTTAGGACAAAAAAACTTTCCCTTTAACTCATCTGGCGATCAAGTTACTTTTTTTTTAAAATCCCACAAGTTGGACACCAGTAAATTGGTTTATAATAATAATTCCTCATCTCTGAAATTCAGAACAAAAATTTTGATTTCAATCAATCATTATTTTTTCTATCATTTGTATTTAACTAATACCACAAATATCAAAATTTGAAAAAAAATCTGTTTGAAGTAACAGAACAGTTTACATGAATGAATCTAAAAGCATACATCTCACTGGGTTAGGTTACGAGAAAATAAGAATATATTGATAGTTTTATTATTTCAAGAACCCAGGAAAAAAAATCTATGCATATTTTATACAACTCTATATGTTGTAAAAGTTCTTGGAGTTCCATACAACTCTGATCATCTGAACAATTTGTTTTTCAAGAGAAGCAGTCAGTTATGAATAAATATTCAAGAATGGATTCAAGAACGTTAATAGAATTAGACAGCACTAATACCTATTGAAAACTAATGATATAGATGACAGAAGGAGGACATTTTGCTCCCAAGGTACAATGGGCTGAACATGTTGAAAAGAACAACCAAGATGACAACATTCCGGAAAAACTGTGTATACTAATGATTCCTTATCTCAAAATTTCAGATAGAAATTCAATTTCTAGTTCAATTTGCCATTATTTATTGTGCTAGTTGGTTAGAAAGTGAGCTGGTGAATTCTGAACATTTCTCTCTCAATATGATTTTGTACACAATGGTTAACCCATAGGTGGAATGCAACAGTTTAACAGACAGACTTTCCCTCAACAGAACCTGCCACATGTTGAGCCAGTAGGCAAAGGGCCATCAAGTTGACAACTTAGGTGGCAGAAGATGCTTTCAAGGTGGGTGTGGATCAGGTGAGAGTGCTACCTGGACGCAATTCAGGTCTTGATCAACACCAGTTGGGTCTTCTGGGTGAGGATATCTGATTGTTGAAGGACTCAAAAACACCCAATGACCACAAGAAACATCACGTGCATCACGAGGTGATCTACGTGAAATTGACATCCAATGAAGATGAAATAGTCAACATTTACAAATGAAATGACATTGCAATAGCAAACTTCTTCAAGGAGGTTTCCCAAGATAAAAAATAAGATACACCAACTAAGATTGCAAACTATTGGAGCAGCGATGAGAGGAGGGATAGTGAACAAATAATCCAAGTCAGAGTATAGTGAAGTTACTTAGATTGAATTTTAAAAGTCATAGACTGTTGTTCAGCAACATAACACAGGAAAATTAACAGGTACAAGATATCCTCTGGATAGTGAAATGAGAACACTCTAACCCTGTGGATTGAATTAAGGAATTGGTTCGAGATTTCAAGAAGGTTAATGACTATCAAACACTTGTCGAAGTCTGCAGGGTACAATAGCTGGAACATTTCCACTTTAACAACCAAGGTGAGGATTGTAATCGAAGTAAATCAGTGAATATTAATTTGATATTTGATACAGAAAAACAATAACAAGGTGAATACAAAGCAATTATCAGACTTATTTGTTTTGTTCTTCCAAATGCAATACGTTGAAAAAAATAAATATATATATACTCACCGAATTCCTTTTTTGACACTTTCAAACATGAGAACTGCACGACTGGGTTGAGGTAATTTTGGAATCTTTGGGGCCTTGTGACTGCCAATTCCTAACCGCTTCGATCTCTGTGGTTGCTGTGTATAGACCCTAGGGCTTCTGCGTAGCGTTTCGCCCAACACAGGTGTACCGGGAGCAGATCGTGGCCGCACATTGACCATTCCAGCAAATGATTTGCTCCTAAACACAGTCACAGGCATCTGGTTTCGATTCTCCTTCAGCGACATGTCGTCCTGATGTCTGGGGCTGTCGCAACAATTGTTAGTGTTGTTCTTTTTCTTATTATTATTATCGTCGTCGTCTTCGTCTTCATTCACTACCTCCTTTCTTTTATTCTTGTGGCTGTCACCGGCAAGGATGCACTCCTGCTGCTCAGTGATGCTGTCAGTATCACAGTTGTGGTCGTCGTCGTCGTTGTCCTCCTCTTCGTTGTCGTAGCCTGTAAGCACAATGTCGTTTGCGTTGCCGCCTTTTTCTTCTTCTTCCTCCCCCTCCTCGTCGCCACTGTCCACATTTAGGTTGCAGACATCAATATCATGCAACTCATTACCGGTCATAAAGCTCAGCTCTGAAAAGAGACAAAATGCTCTTGTCAAAATCTTTTATAACAATGAAACAAAAGTGCACGGATGCAACTGATTTGTGTTCTAGGTTTGCAATGATTCAAGTAGATCTCCGATTCACACAATCAAGCTAATGAAAAGCAATGGTTCCAATGTCAAGGATAGGAAACCAGAATATTTCAATTGATAGCAGAGAGTTTGAATGATTAGAATATATTGGTCCGAAAACTTCAGGATATACACATTTTCTGGGATATCAATTCAGGTATGAATCAAGGAGCAAATGGGATCGTCCTTTACTTGCTAAATATGAAATTGGTACAATGCACTGAATAATTTCTCGCATCCCTAGAACAAATGTAGAGGAAGCTGTTTATTATAATTACAAATAAGGTTATCCAACGGTTATTGTTATCAAAAGCAGTTGGTACCAAACACTTGTGTAAAATGAACTAAAAATTTTTAAAGATTAAAAAAATAAATTTGATTCCAATTTTAAATAATGTGAAGTTGTTTATAACAATGATTTTAATGTCTCAATAATGAATGTAAATTGTTCCAATTCATTTGCTTAATGTTATTGTTATCTAAAAGAATCAGTCACACTGTGATCACAATAAGCAGCTTCCTTCACATATCCAACAGATACTTAAATAAATCAAAAAGGGGGAAAAAAGAAAAGAAAAGAAAGAATAGTTCTATGGTTAGAACACTGGATTATTAGAAAGCCAAAAATATCTCTCTCTAGTCAGGTGGGATACAGACAGGAGTAATCTCATTTTAAAACCCGAACTAATGGAGAGATTTGGTTTATGAAAAAGATCAACTCAGCAGATAATGTTAATAGCAAAATGTTTCGGTAATACACTTATTTACTAAGCACAGCTTAGTCTGGCACATAGCTACAGTAAGGGGACACCCAGTGAGGACTGAACTTTCTATGCAAGACAATTTGTCAGAGAGACAAACTCGTAACCCACACACTATGACAGACAACTAATACTCCCATAATATAGTTCAAAATAAACATGGGAAACATGCCTGGAGGTACAGTAATTGAATGCTGATTTTGTAAGCAATGGACAAAAAATTTAATGGTACAAAAACATGTTCTTGTGTCAATCTCAGCTCAATCCAGAACTTTTTCCATTCAAGGCTTACACCCTTTCGAGATTTCAAAATCTTCCTCATACCCCTTAATCTTGAAGCTAAAATTTGAATTTATTAAAGTCAAATTTGGCAGAGATAACATTTAGACACCAGAAATAACGTGATGTTAAAATGTTGAAATTAAAAATCCATATCAGGATATTTCAAATAAAACCATAAAGAGACATGAAGGAGAAAGAATAGAAGTTGGATGCATCCGCAATAAAATTGAAAAAAAGTTGGTTCACCATCTTTTTCTCACAACCTCAAAAATTCCCTTACAAACCACTTGGAGGATGTGCATCCCAGGTTAGGAACCACCAAAATAAATTTTGACAGTCAAAGATAATTGGAGGATTCCAGAAATACTTGTTATAATCCCAAACATCATTCTAAGCTACAAAACTTTTCATTCATGAACAACTACAAAATAAGAAATGAGAACCCAGAAGTTTAATAAGCTCTAATAAAACTTCTGGAAAATAAATACAAAAACCAAATTAGAACTGATAATTTTTTAATCATCATCCTCTAAAGATCAAAGATATTCTATTTTATTTTGGCAGACCTCTTAACCAATGGTAGATTTTAGGCTCTCCTAGAAAATAAATTCTATCTTGCAATCAAGACTATTAGGGAGGCCTAGATACACTTCTAAAAAATGGGCAGATAAAGTTGAGTTATAGGGAAAATAGATAAGAGACAGTTTTGCTGAAAGGGTTAAATTCAGCAGTTGACAAGTTGGCAAACTCAGATAGTTGAGCAGTGACAGCCAAGGAAGGAAGATAAGAGAGACAGCTAACATCAGGGAATCAGTTAACATTTTAAAGTCACCAATGCTTCCTTAACCCTTTTGAGAAAAACAAAAAATGGAAAAGGAGAAATAGATACCACTCCCAAAGAAAAAAAACAAAAAATATAATCCAACAATAATTCATCGAACTGGATGAAACTCAAGGTATTTATTTAAAAGAACCTCCCAGAGTATGATACCATATTGGTTTTTAAAAATTAAAGAATAATAATGATGATAATAACATTACGGGGGGAGGTCTATTTTCATATTCCACAGATAATAACAATCTGATTTCCATCTATGTATCTATGTTGATATAATTCATTTATCTTTTGTGAATTACCCCACAATTTTAAAATTAAATGTTATGTAAGAGCTCATGATAGTGATTATTTTCAAATAAGTTATGATTAAATAAATACTTGATCCAAATCCATGATCTTTCATTTAGGTTCCACTTAGGCCTTCTGCAGGAACTAGCTGAAAATCCAGCCTTGTAGGGCACGTTTTCAGCTAGTATTGACTTAAAATTAAAGAGAAGTCGACTATCCAGAAATAAAATAATAAAAATTCGAGCTCCAGCATGTATAACAAAAAAATAGGGTATTTAACCAGCTTACTATGTGACTATGATGCTTGCAAATGGCATTCATATGAACAGATTGATTTCAACAACTAGCCATTATGTTATTTTGCGTATACACTCTTGGGAAAGATATGAAACCCTAAATTTCATATCAATGAAATCCTAAACTCTCCATGAATCAGAATGTGTAAAAAGAATTCTAGCATGATTTAAAAGGATTTCTTCTCAAGAGTGTTGACCCTAAATTTACAAATCAAATCAACATGTAATTATTGATACCATTGTTTATATTTGGAACATAGTAAATGGAGTGAGGGGAAAATTGTGGAAATCATTAATTACTAGAAAGAGGAAAATTGTGGACATAAATTTTTGATATTTTGAGACATTATAAAACACTAAGTTATCTTATTTTTGTTGCATCACAAGATAGATAAAATCAACAATGATCATAAAATTCATATAACTCAACTGTATCATACACACATATACATACAGACACAAGCTGCTACCTTGAAGTTGAATGTGGTAAAATTCATGGTAAAATCCATAAAACTTATGGGTAGCTCCCCCTGTGTTTATATTAAATGTTTGTCTGCTAGTGTGTGTATGTGTAAATATATATAAATAATACATATAAAAAACATGAACATCAGTGAGGAGAAACAAACAAACAGGAAGAACCAACCAATGAATATCAGGTGAATTTTAATACCTGGAAATAAAACTTCACCTCTACAAGATACTTATAACCAAAATGTAGTGGAGAAAATAAAAATACAAAAAAATGAATTATAAAAAAAAAAACACACCTTTTCTCATAGCCCTGTAGAAATCATCATCATCATCATCAACAGAAAAACAGTCTACAAGGCCATAAAGATCATCATCATCATCTTTCAATGATGAATAACAAGTGGGAAACGGAACACAGCAATTCATGGTTCAGCTACAAACTGAGTGCTTTGAAGCAAGTCAAAAAGAGATGTGCATCCTTGTGTATATCCAAAACACTTCTGGTAAATGAACTCATAACAAGCCTCTGAATTGTGATAAGCCAATATGATCTGGTCTTCAACCTTTAACACTCTGCATTCTTTTTCAAGGGCACCAAGACTTTGTGCACTTAATAACTTAGAAAGCTTCTAACTTATGTGTCTGTTCATGAATGAATGAAAATGACATGACAACACAACCGAGAAATTCAAACACATTAAGGCTAAAAGAAATATGTATCCCATATACACAAAACATATCTGGTGATTAAACTGATATCAAACCTTACGATAACCGAACAAAAATATCTGAGCTAATCTTGAGTCATCCAAATTTCCAAATCTAATCTAAGGCCTACTTGTTTCATCAATACAGCAGTACGATGAAATTATGGGCAAATACTTTTTTCTTTTTTTTCAAGAAAGCGATTATAAAACATTTCAAAGTAAATTTGAACTAATCACCAAATCCTTTAGAAGTGCTTATCCACAGAAAATGAAATTCAATCTTTTTAAAAGGTATCGAGACTCAAGATGCTGAATAATGGTCAATAATAAGTTCAATAATGAATATCATTATCACCATTGAGGGCTGAGGCCAATGACTGTGGCAGAGTTGGAAAATAGTAAAATTAGACAAGGTATTATCATTGTTTTTTCAAGAACAAAGTCCACAGAGAAAGACATTTCATGTAACTTATCTTGATGAATACACAGCCAGGACGGGGAAGAAAGGCACAAACATCTATATTTTCAACAATCTGAGTAATCTGCAATATACCGTATTTGCTAGGCTATAAAATATGCATTAATAGATTAAGATATTACTCAGCATTCAATGTAGTGGGTATCATAAATGTGTGGCTGACACCCAAGGTTTCAGCTGTATAGCAAAGATGGGAGGGAGATGAACTAGCTCCAAAAAACGTTAAATTGGCATCATTGTGGCAATACCTGTGTAAATGGTATTGCACAATCTTATACTGTGTTTGGAAATATCCTGGTGAATCTTATAAAGACAATATACCACCAAGCCCTACAATGGGCCATCATGCCATCAAATAAGCAAGAGAGAGAAATATACTAACCAATTTTAAAAGGTTTTAAAAAATTTTTTACTATATTTTCATACATAAACAACAGATCTATTCACAAGAAACTTCATATCATCATCTCGTTTTATTCAAGTTTAAAGAAATTGCTTTGTTTTGTTGATGATGGTAGAAATATCAATGACACCTGATACCATAAATGAATTTTCAGTTAATCAACATCATGGGAAATCCCACTACAGTACCCAGAATAATATATCTATTCAGACAACAAAAATCAACATCAAACTTTATCTAACACAATGTGTCACATTAGAGAAGCTCTTCTTGAATACGATAAAGGAATCATATCTCCCCTGCAAGTAACAAGACCCTGCTCTACTCTATTTAACATAGATAAAAAGGTTGTAAAATAAAGATTACACAGAAAAGGGTTAAAATAGTCATTCCTGAAATTAGATTGAAAGGCTAGAATTTTGGAAAAATTTGCTGGGAACTATTTGCACTGTCAGGTTGTACCACTTCCATGAAAATTTGCACAAAATCCACTCAAGCCAGAATAAATCACAACAAATAATTGGAGGCATTCACATTTATTCAATTACTTCTACATCCAAAATCTTTCTACAACAAGGTAGTTGTTGCACAAAAACAACTACAGTAATAACATCGTTCACAGTGCTGAGAAATTCTTTACATTATTCACTATCTTTGTAACCTAATTCTTAATAATTATACATCATGTCATCTGGCTAGTGAATCTCTCAATAGAAATAATAGCAGTAGTGGGTGGAGCACTAATTATGGTCCACATCTGAAACATTCATTTACCTCAAAAAGTAGGACTTGTATTCCACCATTTTATGAGAGAATTTTTTTCTTTACCAATACATAAGAACTGAAAAGCATCATAAATATAGTTTAGTGCACACACACGCACATAAAGCAGGTGATAATCACAAGACAGAAAAAAACTGGTTCCGTTCAAAAAGTGATGTAAGCACAACCAAAACAAAAAATATTCAAGTTACTAGCATATCTGCATTCTACAATGCTGTTTTGCCAAGCTGTGTAAAATTGCAGGACAGAGTGGGCTCTCTAGCCATGGTTGGCAACTAGGCTAGGAAATGGACAACTCATAATTCCAAACCAAGGAGCAGGACTCTTAAGAGCCAAAAACAAGTTGTGGAACCTGAAGAGAATGGCATGACACACACAGAGCCTAAGTCATCCACTGCATCTCAGTCTATCTCCAACCATCCAAATTATACAATTTTTTTTCCTTACACTTGTTCTGAAGAGAATGTGAAAATCTTACATAATAATAGTAAAATCAAGGGTTCATTTTCTTTTAATACAGGGACCGTATATACACCAGTTTATAAGACAGACGTCTAATTTCAAAGTATCACACTGCATCCAATACAAAGGTATTGAGTTGCAGTGCATAGTCTTCCAAATATCTATTTGTCTCAATTAGCAGTATATCTTTCCAAAGACCCATTACCTTTATCTGGAGAAACGCTCAAGCATAAAACAGATTAACTTTCCAATATCAAGTCAGACAGCAAAATTGTGCCATTGTATGTTGGGGTGGAATTGGGTTTTGATAATGTCAGTATAAGGGAATAAATAATCCTTAACCGAATATTTCTTCAGATAATGTGACTTTTTAATAGTAGGGAAGGGGTTAAGGTAATTGCTCAAATCTCCTGTTACATTATTACACTAATAAATTTTTTTTAATTTAAAAAAAAAAAAAAAAAAAAAATTGAGCCAAAGACAAAAAACACTTTTCATCATCATCAACAGTCTTTTAACATCTGTCATTGGACATAGACCTTCCCCAGGATTCGCCACAATTCTCTATCATGGGCATCGCAGAGCCAGTATTTCCTGAATCTGTCAAGTTCATCTCTCCATCTTGTGTTCTGTTGGCCTGGGTTTCTTATGTGATCTCTGGGGATCCATGTTGTGAGACGTTATGTCCATTGGTTGTCTTTCATTCTTGCAACATGGCCTGCCCATTGCCATTTGAGTTTTTTTAATAGTTTTTATGATGTCACAAACACCTGTTTTCTTCCTTATATACTGTGCTGTCTTGTGATCTCTCCATATAAGGTTGGGCATGATTCTCTCATGTGCACGTTGCATACTTCTCAGTTTGCAGGCCTGTCTCTTGGTTAGGTTCCATGTTTCAGCTCCATAAGTGACTATCGGGAGAATGCATTGGTTGTATACTCTTCTTTTTAGGATTATTGGGATCATCTAGTTCAAACACTTTTAATGACCTTTAATAGGTTCACTAACACATAAATAAATAGACTGTCAACAATTCAAATTTCCCCCCTCCCCCAATGCTGTCTTCTATCAGAGGGATCTCACAGGGGTTCTTGCCTCATCTAGTATGCTTATCTAGAGAAACAGATTCCCCATACTTTTCATGTCGGTTGGGGGGTAAATGGTTTAATATACTTGAATTGCTTCTATCTATGATCATTTTTGCTTCTCTCTCCTGGACACAGATTTTCTACTTCATGATCTAGGTACTTAATCTGCTCTCCCCCCATCCCCTACTGAAGGGCATAATGTATCACAAGGTCTAGTTCAAAATGTGAACTATAAATTCATAGTGAAGAGTTCAGTACCAGAAAATGCCAAAATGATAGGTCATTTGAGATTAGAGTTCATAGCTCAATTAACAGAGTCCTGGATCCTCGTTGGGACTAAAATAACACCCAGAATATGGTTCCTATTTTAGTGGTATCTAACCTTACAAGGATTGCAGGATTGTTGAATAAAATTCTGACAAGAATCAACATAAAACAGATCAAATAAACTTTTAAACCATCAATTCCCATGTGGCAAAATTAAATCTATGGCAAAAATTCATAGTCATAACAGAAAATGGCAGTTAATCACTTTTTATTTGTGGTCGAAAACAACTGACAAAATACATTTCAATCTGGTTTGAGACAAAACACATATACTAACAGCATACTTGTTTCATTGGTTACCATAATATTTGGGGGGGATACTGCTCACTGCAACTCATCTAAGCCTCATAACTGTCTATTAGACACACGGTAATACATGTGTGCGCGTGGGGGGGGTCAAAATCAAATAACAGTCTTATTACATAATTTCAATTAACAACCTATTCATTATGTCTCAATTTTTTTTACTAGTGTTTTCTTGCATGTCATTTTTGTCGTGTTCCATTTCATCACAATACTTGGGTTCTTTTATAATCCACGACTGTCGAGCAAGCAGTATAGAACATGAATGTTTTTTTAAAATTAGCTCCTGATGTGATATAAAAACACATTCTCTATTTTTGAGAGTCTGTCTGTCATGTGCAATGCTTTTACAGATCTGGCTACAAAAGCTAACCAGCATATGTCATTCGAATTTAGTCAGATAGCCACAATGCTGCAGGATTAACAACTAAAGAATGTAAAAAGATCTGAGCATTCAGATAATAAAAAATAAAAATGAACAAAAATAAGATGAAAAGAAAAACAAATAAAAAAAAAGAATTATAAAAGACCATACTTCATCTGAGAAATTTGAATAACTCAAGACTATAAACTATTCTACAAGGACTGTTTGGAAGCTGTGCAGCCATTCTGAATATCTTGAAAATTTGTTGCATGGCTTCAACGTAACTTTGCAACCAATCAGAGGGGACTTTTCTGAGCATAGGTGAATACATAAGAGAAAGGATGAGGGATACGAGAAGAATGAATAATAATCAGAAGGTGTATGGTCGTACATACAAACAAGCAGAATAATAGTACATAGATAAGGAGAAGAATGATAACAGCCTGACACAAACAATAAGACCACCAGTCATATCTCGTATTGCTAATAACCAATCATGCCTGCAATGTAAACTAGGTGCAAAACCAATCCATGAGAGAGAAACAGCAGAAAGTGAGGGGGGGGGAGAGAATTTAGCGGGTGAAGTGATGCAATAGGCAGAGCACTATCTGGAGGTACTCCAAAAAGGTGGGACTGGGTGGGCTGATCCTCACACCAACTGGCCTCTCAAGATCCAATCTCCCCGGCTGAATTTTCCCAATAAACAGTCAACAGCCAAGGTAAGTGAAGTCAAATGAATTTAATTACCATGGAACAATTGATCAGAAGAAACAGGCACGATCGATCGATTGGTGGTTGAAGCAGCAACGGACTGTTAAGACGATTAATGGAATTTACAAATTTCCTTTCCAACGGTGAGCAAACCATTCTTCAAAACTCAATGACCAGTCAGAAAGAATTTATCAACATAGCCTCTTGATAAAACTTTCAACAAACCAGTATAGTTGAAAATAGAGGAAAAGGACTAGAAAGTGCATGCATCAACCAACAGTATACATCAACTAAAAAAAATTATTGAAAATCAGTTCATATATAGCTATAGTTCAGGGGGAGGAAACTGCGTAAGTTTTGATTTTTCAATGTTTGGACTTGAATTCATACAAACAAAAAAAAACACAAAAAAAGGTATCTTTCAATCAAAAAAAATTTGTGGATCTGCTCCAAAAGTTAATGGATTCTTTCTGACTCTGTGGCCCATCCTTTGAGAAAATTCCATTGAAATCCTTCGCTAGCGGAGGTGAATCATGAAGACAATTTCAAGTAGGGACAAGATGAGCAATAAGTTGAAATTTTATACACAAGGAGCTGAGATCATGAGAGAAAAAGATGTTATTTGGGTTTGGGGAGTAAATGATACTGACATTAGAATTGCTTGATAATAGGTAAGCAAAGGATATTTAGATTTTAATACTTATAAGAGATTCATTATCTATACAAACTTTTTTTTTTTAATTATACCACACTGAATAAAAACTGTGCCTATTTTTTTTAACTGCTAATTCTATGCAAGCAAGGCAACACAAGAAACATTTCTTTCATAAAAAAATTTTGCTGCTAGAGAGAATTTGAAATGCAAAGAAATTTTGAGGATAAATAATCAGCTTTAAGCTCAATGGACTTACAATGGTGGGCAATGATAGTTAACTATATGAGTAATGTCAATAAAGAGCATGTACCATAGAAACATACTGGATATTGAGACTGTAGGTAATGCTGTCAAACATTCATTCAGTTTGAGATGATACAATTATTTGATGGATAAAAATATTTGAATTTGGCTCTCAGCTTTTTCACTACTCCCTTGAAGAGTGAATTATCAAGCACAACAAAATCTGACTTTCAAGAACAAGAAAATTCTGCTGGTCCTAAAAAGAAGGGTCTACAACCAATACATCCTTCCAATAGTCACCTATGGAGCTGAAACATGGAATCTAACCAAAAGATTGAACTCCAAACTGAGACCCATGCAACGTACACAGGGGAGAATCATGCTCAACATTACAGACATAGTCAACGTCACATAAGACTATGCAGTGTATTAGAGAAAATACAGGAGCCTGAGGTATCATAGAAACCACTTGAATACTCACATGGCAATGGGCTGGACATGTTAAAAGAATGGCAGATAACTGCTGAACATCACAATTCACAAAATGGAACCCCAGAGATCATATTCAATATTGTGGCTGATAGAAAGTGAGATACCAATGATAGAGAGATTTGACAAATCTTGGGGAAGGTTTATGTCCAACAATGGACACTAAAACGTTGATGATGATGAAATAAAACCGCAGAATAGACACATATGAACATTAATGGCAATATGCAACATGTTACAAGATGCCCATGTGTATCATGTGGCAGGAAATGTCCTAAAGATTGTTACTCAAACTAAACTAAAAATAAAAGCCTCTTCTAACAGCTTCATCATTAAAGATTAAAAACAAGTGAAGAATGAATGGGTGAATTGCTAAGAGGAAAGAAGAAGAAAATAGATGAGAATAAGGAGAGATTCAACTCAATGTTATGAACGGCTGAGGTTAGGGAGGTCAGAGAATCATTGGTATAAGGAGGAATTACTATGTTCTAAATATATGATACACTATAAGATAAGCATGTTGATAAATAAGAAAGTCAAAATAACTGCTAGTAGGGAGAACAGTAATACAAATTGCTTTCAACTGTAAACAGGATACAAGTAAGTGTAAACAATCCGACAAAGCATAAACATTATGCATTCTTAGAAAGATTTCATTGGAACCTATGAATATTTAAACAAATTCAACAGATGTATACATACACTTTCTACTAATAGTTTTCTATTTACTAATTCTGAAGATTGTTTCCTTCCTTGCTGACAACAATTTTACTTGGCTTTTTATCAAATTCCCAATAAAGATAATTCTAGACTTTTCCTTTTTTTTACTTGTTACATAATGGGATTTTTGACACATTTCCTGTATTGTGAGTTCCAACAAGAAATCTCACTGATTGGTTTTCCAATAACAGTAATAATATCTCTCTTCAGAAAATAATTGCTTTTAAATTATATATATATTAAAATTGATATTAAAGGGCTGGCTACTTTCCAGATCAACCTTTATATCTACACATATAAAGTCCATAGTCACCAAGTTTGTTTGTTTGTGGAAGACATGAATTTTTGTAAGGCTCAAGCTTTACTCTCTTCCTCTCTTAAAAGCTCCCTGTGTTGTGGCCAGCAGCTAAAGTGTCATTGACTGCTGTATCTGACATAAAGACACTGTTTGTTCTGTCTGTGTGTAAGTTTGGCAGGAAAGCATAGTTTTACTCTCTTCCTCTCTTTAAAGCTGATTCAAGGGAAGGAGAGAGTCAGACTTGGGTAACAGAAATATTTTGAAATATTGATCTATCCATAGATAACACAAAAATCCTGTCATTTTTTACAAGTACTATATATATATTATTATAATAATTAAATAATTGTGTCATCCACAGACAGCTGTTTTGTTGTATTACAACTCTTCAGGGTGGCTATAGACTATCCATTATCCTATATATATATATATATATATATAAAATACTGAACTTTTAAACCCAACCCCAACATAACAATCATAGGCGCATGAGAACACTTTGGTTGAAGGGGGGTCAGAGAGCTTGATTTGTCGAAATTAAACATGGATATAGTTTGTATTGATCCATTAGGAAAACGTTTTGAGCTATTCTGTAAAAGTAAGACAGTCACAAGTGAATACATATACCTCTTCCAACTTAGTAGACAGATGTGAATTATGAAGAATGCATCCCATTACTTATTATTGGGTCAATATTCAATATTTTCCTCCTTCACTGGTCAGGGGGCTGATCTTAGATATTACAACGAGAGTTGAAACTAATGGAATTAACGGAAGCTGAAGTTTCTGTTCTTAAACAGAAGATCGACAGGAATCAAGCATTATCATATAACGTGGGTATTCATACAGGTTAATGTTAAGCAAGATTTTGTTGTCCATGATTAAAGGAGATATTTTGTAATCTTATCTTCAATGTTGCATACAAGAGAATGGCCAATATATTTTATGCAACTTCGGTATTTTAATTATATCACAGGTTATAATACAATTCAACGGAAGGTGTTCTGGTCATGTCTCCATTGAGAAAACATTATAATAAGCTTCAATGACCAAACCTCTCAAATTGATAATCAGCCTACTTAATTCAATGTTTTTGCTCTACTTTGACTGTTTCTATGGCATATTCAAAAATAGAGCAATCAAAATATCTTAAATAACCTCCCATATATGCTTGTGTACCCCTTTTAATCTTTTAATCACTATATATATATATATATATATATATACACTGATGACACAATCACATTTTCATAGCTGAAATTCCCCAGGATTGATCAGAAATATAGAGTAAAACCCATCACATCCCCCATCCCTCTTATCCCCTGCAGGATAGACAAATGAGTTTTTGAATGTACCTATTGCATGGAGAAAGCGTTTCCTACTAGTAAAGTTGAGAAGACTACCCTTGTCATTTTGGTTGTGTGCTGTTGTCCTGATATAACTGTGGGAAGGTTTTTGGAAGAGTATTGATAAAGAGAGAAAAAGGGGCTGGGTCTCTCTCTCTCTCTGGGTCTCTCTCTCTCTCTCTCTCTGGGTCTCTCTCTCTCTCTCTCTCTCTCTCTCTCTGAACAGTGGATAATAACCAACTGTGCAGCTGTAGATCAGTGATTAATGATCATTGGTTCCATAAATTCAAGACCAAAGACTAGGGTGTGGCAAAGCTGAATTTTCAAATACCAGGACCGAATAGAATCAACACGCATTTGGAGATGCTGGATTAGCTGGAAAGAAGCTCCTATCCTGATGTCCTGCTGATGTAAAATGAAACTCCTTCAGGAACACTGAACACCTTCCATCTCTCAAAGAAGCATGCAGAATAGAAGTTAACCTTTTTACATCTGAATGAGGAGTGTTGGCAATTCCTTCCCAGTGTAACTAGATCTTTCTAGTTCTTGTTAGCGATGATCGATGTGACACATGCAAAACCCATAGGCACAATGGATGACAGCAAGGTTCAGCATACTATTGAGTAAATAGATCAACTTACGGAATTTGCAGACTTAGGAATTCTCCCCTACTTGTTTTCAAGTTAAGGCCCAGAAATTGCAGTGGCATACAGCTTCGACGAATATAACTCACATCCTCAACAAAAGATAGACGAAGTCCTAGCTGGACAGATTAGTGACTGAGACAACGGAATGAGGACAAAGAGAGAATAAGGATCAAGGAGGAGTGGTAAAGGAAAAAGAGAGGGGGTGTATACATATTTACAAAGACATGCAAGTATGTATAATTTAATAGAAAATTATTGTTAAAGAATTTCTCAAGATTTCCTAGAAATTCAAAACAGAGGAAAAGCAACAAAAAAACAATATTATTCCTTTGTCTCATGAAAAAGCAAATATAAAAATATGTAGGTGCATTTCTGGAATAATGAGGGATCAAAAAATGTCTTTATAAGACAAGATCAAGTATATAATTTATCAATTTTGTCTGCTTTTTACTTTCATCAAAATTTTTGGTTGTCTATATCACAACTTCCGACCTAGGCCAGGCTATCATTTCTACATCAATGAGTAAACAGTGCAATCCAAAATGAAGAGTAAGCTTTCCGTGATACTCAAACTCATGTCTCCTATGCAAGAAGAAAACCCGATTCATAACCAACAGAAGTCAGGTTTCACCTTTTCAAACCCACCCTTTATTCCTACCATGTTTTTGTTTGTTTTGACAACTAGTAATATCATAAGTAATAATTCAATATATAACAAAAAACATCAAGTGTACTGCTTAAATACCGATGTTATAAACAATGCAAAATACAATGGGAAGCAGGATAAGCACAGAATGAAATTGGAAGTGTGCTTTCACAGGGCTAAAGAGAGATTGAAATCCTAGCCACAAATTGTTAAACAAGTAATGGAGAAAAATTGGGACCCATTTAAAAACAGAATAAAGGTCAATTCACTTGCAGCATTATAGAAATTTGTGGATTAAAAATTGTGCAGGAAATTTTTGTTCAAGGTTAGTAGCATTAATTAACAGACCCACATTACTTTATAATTTCTATGATTTTTTTTTTCTGTAATATTTGATACAGAAATAAAATTTCAAAAATTTGAAGGAGTGTTATTTCCGTCATACTGACCAAATTCAACAATGTCTGGGGGAGGGGAATTTGTGTTAATTGTAAACCATCCTTATTTTACTATCCTTGTTTTAGACCAGTGGTTCTTGAACTTTTCCCCCTCCCTTGAGAAAAACTTAACGTTCTCAAAAAATATGTGTGGATCCCTCAAAAGTTTTCATGTTGATTCAGCAATTATAGTGAAAATAAGCCATCACAAGTTTTGATGTACAACATTCATTTCAAGGTTTTCTTTTCATGGTTTTTACACTTACAGAACTGCTGTCTTAGAGATTCCAATGACACCTCAAAAAAATTAAGCAAGCAGATAAAATAAAAACAAAAAGGCCTGTTTTTTTTAGATACAAATGCTTATTGATAACTAGAAATTTAGAAATTTCTTGTTATCAATAATCTATACATTGATATCTATATCCAATTCTTGGTAAGATTGAATATTGATTTCAATGAATTTCTGAGCAACACAGATCAATACTTAGATTATGATATGTAATTATATATACAAATCTATTATTTACCTGGTCTTTCATTTTCCAGCTTTTTCAAGGACAGTGGACTTGGTGGTAAGGTCAACTTTATATCATCTGAAAATTTAAAAAAAAAAAATTTTTTTTAAATGGTAATATTTGATCAACAGATAAATACACATACTTTAATATTTCAGAACAAAATTTTACCAATACAATTAATTCTATAAACAAAAAAAGCATTGATTGGGAAACAAAGACTATCATATTTCTAGTTCCATCCCTAGAATAAGACTGGCGATACTCATTACAAGTAGATGGCATCTTTACACAAGAGATTCCCTCCTGCCCTAGGAGAATTTCATACATTGCAATATATTCAGCAATATGGCTTGACCAGAGAAGATCATGGATAATGTGATCGAAGAACCCAATTCCCATACATGATGAAATGACTTAATAACTCTTAATGTTATAATCCGCTTGATAAAGTTATTATGGCAGATGGACAAAAAATAAACAAATTTACAAAATTCACTTAAAGCTAAGAGGGAGATAACTTTGATCAGAGGCTATTTTCTTAGATATTAAGATTTGAATTTTTTATATGAGTTCAAGAGTAAGTTAGACAAATACTGATGTGAATTAGAACATAGAACAAATACATAAATAAAATATGCAAAAAAAAAAAAAAAAGAAAAAAAAGCTTTGTACAGAATATTCAATTCTTGTGAAGGGACTTTCTTCCTTACTTTTCAATCATCCAGAACAGAAAGGAACAATGCAGCCCACACTGTTGGAAATGATTAGACAATTTGAAATAAGGAAACTTTGTCTCTTGTCAGAGGATTGCGGCTTATACAGACTTAACGGACAAAATATGGGAGCATAGAACCCATCCCTGACAAGTGTCTCCCATTTCTAATACCTTTACGCATATATCACTGCAGATATTTATCCCAGGGGCAGCATGAAAAACTTGCACTTTTTATCAACTAGCATCCGTGATAACACTTGCTTCCTCCATAACAATTGCCATATGAGTGTGAGAACGAATGTGTTCATGAACCAATCAATAGCAGCCTCTCAAGAGGCACAAAATAATTGAAAAATTTAAAACATGAGGATTTCAACAACAATCAAAGTTATCAAACTAACATACATACAAATATATAATATGTCACACGAAGGTTTTTATTTTTGTCTGTAACATTTGTCAAAGGAGATCACCATTAACTACTAATTATAAATCAGTATCTTGTATAATTTTTTTTTTTTTTTTTTTTTGCAATTGTGGGAGAGACCAGGTTTCATTCAGGTTGAACATAAACAAGAAAATACAGAGCAACATAATGTTTCTGGTATTTTTCCAAGTACCACAGCATGGATAGACTAGAATTATTATGAACACCATGATATGTAGGTGGGTAACTGAATAGCTGTGATTTAGAAAAGAAAACCTTAGCTCTACCAGCTGAAAATATTGAAATTTTCCACTTAAAATGTTTGGCTAATTTTGTTGGCTTCAAGGTTTTCTATTAAGTCCCAGCAGTCATAAATGTTCAACACCTATCAAGTTGCATTGTTCGAGTGTAGACAAACATTACTTCCCCTCCTCTTCCGATCATTCTCCTCCCAGTTTTCAACCCCGGGACTTTTTCTTTCTGGCTCAACAGCGAATGTGAAACCCAAGTGGCTTCTCACATGTTAATAAAGAGAATTACTCAAGAGCAGCAGCCAAATCAAGTGTCTGGCTTCAATCAAAACAAGATATCACAAATGAAAATCAAGTTTCCTGTTTAGAGTCATTGCACAGATAGGTTGAAGAGTCACAAAGGGTAGCAGAGTCAAGAAATTCACAATCTGTATGTTTTAAACCTTTCCAACACCATTTAATTTAAATAGAAAAAAAAATTAAATCAAGTTGTTTCACAAGGTAAAATTTAGTGAGATGGAAGAGCTGCTAATTCTGCAAGTAAAGTCTGTGAGCTACAACTTATGTTGGTGCCTTATGTCAACTTGCAGTTCCATCATGGCAGTTTTTTTTTGTTTTGTTTTTTTTCAATGCCCAAAGAATAGCAGTTTTGATCTTTTGTAGTTTTATAAAACTCATTTCAGAGATTTTTACTTTTCAAATCATGGCATAAAAAGGATTGAAAACTGTTGTTTTCCAAAGACCCTCCTACTCAGAAAACTAGTCTCACAGAAGAAATTTAAGGGCTCCTTAAAAAAGACCCTTATGTCTCTCATGGAACCAACTACCATTAGTGGATATCAGAGGCTTCCAACAGAGAATGCTTGCATATTATGCAAGAAAGAAAAGGAAACCGAATAAGGGAAATTATGATGAACAGCATCCTTTAATCTTACTATGTTCATACATGTGTAGGATGGTATAAGTGTCTGATGGTTTCTCTTTCAATTACATAGCAATAAATAAAGGATGAATGGGTTTTTTTCTTTCTGAAACTGTTAATGATGCATTAACAGAACACTTTATTAGCCACAGATAGAATTACAAAGTTTTCACTGGAGTGGATTAAATTCTATGAATTCACTGACATATACTTGCCAAATGCTCACAGTCTGCACTTATGAAAGAATGCAATGGAAATATTCTCACAGAAAAAAGGCCTGCTTTTTTGGATTAGATCTAACATATAACAAAAAATATATATAAATATAACAAAAATATTCATAACAAAAAAGGAAAAATAAATAAAGGTCTGGTTAGTCAATCAATAGAAACCATCATGTGATCAACATCTTTTGGTAGCATGCTGTACGGGGGATAATCAATTATGAAATTGTAAAAAGTGTTTGATCACTAAAAAGTCTGAATTCAAAAAAAGAAGAAAAAAAAAGCATGAATGCTATCAGACACAAATTAAGGGACAAATTTAGCATTAACACATGTTGTACATTGATACCCTCCAACCTCAAAGGAAAAAAAAAAAAAAAATAGCCTGCCAGCCAGCTAACCAGTTGTGGTTGACGGTTTGAGGTTGTCTGTTTCTATGAGAAAATACTATATCAATAGTAGATGCAGATTTAGTTACACCATAAAGAAATAACAAATATATCTAAAGATGTTCTGTGGGTGTTTCTTTTTTTGCAAACTCTTTAAACATCAAAAGAGCCAACAGTACAATAAACAAGCATTTATCCCTTAAAAGTTATCTTATTTTCAGAATATTTTCAGACTAAACTTAGTCAATAATTTATTAAGATATTTCATGACTTCTTTCACAGTGAAACCTTCTCGAATTCAGTCATAAGTGACACAACATTGGAAAAAAAAAATACTTCAATTTGATCACAAACAGAAATAATAGAAATTTTTGACAACAATATTAAAAGGCACAAATAACTTGTTTTCCTATTGTAAGTAGATTTTTTTTTTCATTGGTATTGAATGACTGGATAACTTCTGGACATATACTCTTATGTAAAAGAATAGCTACACAATATACATTTCTGATTTGGACAACTAAAGACTTAGAAGAAGTGTGTGTGTGTGTGTGTGTGTGTGTGTGTGTATGTGAGAAAGAAGAAAATAAAGGATGTGAGAAAATGGGTGTCCATTTTGGCACCTCAATTTTCAATGACCCGCCACCAGTGATAAGGGGTTGTGAAGAGATAACTGATTCTAGACTGCAAGGCACTGGGGAAAGCTAACTAGATATTGCCGAACAACCACCCACCATAGACTAGGCCAATCAATGCTGATATATACCACCTGCCCAGGAATCAAAGTGGGGAAATTCCAACAAATAACTGAAGAAAAAATAAGTCCCAAGTTTCAAGAGCAAAAAAGCAGTATCATTTCTTTTTTACACGAACCTGGAGAGCTGATTTCAGAAAAGGCATAAAACAGTAATGGTGGAAGAGTTGGGTTTTTTTTTTAAAAAGACCGAATTCATACTTTTCTTACAAGTTATCATCAGTTTCTTGTATGAACTGGAAAAAAAATTATCCTTGAAAGGATTGAGGGAATCTACTAATAATTATATGTCTCAATTGTAAACATCAACAAGCACGGAATATCGGATGGTTAGGGAGTGTGAGTTCAATTCTCATTGTGGGCTTGCTCTCTATTTTCCAATTTCGCTGTTTGATTGTTGCCATAGAATTACAATCCAATTCAAAGTTGCAATAAAAAGCAACTGATAGAGTAGAATGTAGGTAAAAAGCCAGTCTAAATTGATAATAATGTTGCAATATTTCATCAAAGAATAAATTTGGAAAAAAACATTGTATTAATGAAAAACAATATTTCCGCATCATACAGGACTATCCTTTCACTACCTCAATCAAAGCAACAGACTAAATAAAGGGATATTTTCCTTTTACTTTTTTTTTTTTTCATAGCAACTGCATAAAATTGATTTCCAGTACAAAGGTTTATAAGCCATTATCTCAAATTGGAAAAAAAGTATTAAGGATCGTCTTAAAAGCTAGCATTGAATTAAGACAAATCCTCGAGTACATAAAGGAAAAGGCTTTTTCTAAATCAGAAAAGAAACATGAACACAATTACTCAATCAGCATTGTTGTAGCCAAAGTATAATATTCAAGAGTATTGTGAAGGCATTGTGTTTCTTGCTGTCTGCAGCCATATACACAACCATACAAATATTAAAGCAGCAGGTTCGGCTGGTGAAGAAGTCAGGGCAAGTACCAACATGAAAATAAGGTGTGCATCAAGACAATAGGAGCATAACAGCTATATATAATTTTTTTTCAAAACACACCTTTAGCACAAATAATCAATAAAAACATTCATGCACATACATGCATTTCCAGTTGTTCAAGCATTATGAAATAACCATCACTAATAGGTTTTCAATTTGACCCCTTGGGGAGCAGCTGACAAGCAGGGCCTATGAGAGGGATGGTGCAGCCGGTGTATGGCACTGGGGCCCGGGACGGCCAAGAGGGAAACGAGAGATTCTTACATAGACCTGTGGATTGAAACCAAACAAATTTTCCAGCGGTTGCAGTAGGGGAAGATGATTTACATTTCAGATTCAAAAAACAAACAAAATGCTCCATTGTGCACTCCTTTCCGATTCTTTACAGTAGGACGAGGGAGTTAGCGCACTGTGCAAGGGGGGGGAGTGGTATGAACAACTTTTAGATGCCCTACCAACAACATATATGGCGAGAATCTTTTTCTCCTAGGTCTTCTCACTCTGGCAGTGAATCAGGAAGTAGTTCAAGACAATTTTCAGATGATGAAGGCAGTGAAAGTAATGGTTGTCTTAGAGTATATGATGAAATGTTTTGCTAATATGCCATCACATACAAATCTACCGGGGTGGGGGCAAGCGTTTAAGGAAGATCTTCAACACAATTGCTTTTCAGTTTGTTTGTTTGTTTTTCTTTTTGTTTTGTTTTTTTGTTGTTTATTTTACAGAAAAACATTTGTAATGAACCTGATTTGTAAAACAATTGAAAGACAAAAAAAATAAAATTCTAAAAAAATGGCCGCCAATTTGAAACAAAGAAAAATTGATAGCCATAAGAGTAATAATAAATTAGGGTGTGGTACAATTTCTTCAATTAAACAAATCAAAATAATTCTGACAAGGTTGAGGCAACTAAGCCAAAACAGAGGTGGGGCCAGGTAGGCCAGTTAGCATGGGCCTACTTCCCCTGGTAGAAGCGAATACTTTTGTGTTTACAGTACCTTTATTGGAGTACTATATCTTATTATCTTATTTACATTTTGAATTAACTTGCTTGCCATTACATTTTTTATAAATCTCTGTAGTTCTTCTATTTTATTCTGTAACTTGTATGCACATCATGTACACTACACGTACATACCCATACATGAATAATTTAGTACTGATTATGAAAATACCCAGAGAAAAGTTTGAAGTTGGGCTTACATTTCCCTGGCCAACCCAATCAAGCGTATCTATGACAGAATTAATTAAATTGAGTGAACTTTTTAGCTGAAGTGTATTTGATCCATCATATTTCACCCTGGTTCAACAACTTTACTACATCGCACGTAATGAGGATGGATGGATGTGTGGATGGCTCAACAATTAGCAGCGTGAAAATGGAACCAGCAAAGGAAACAGTTTGCATTCACTTCACACTGATTCCCTTGGGAAAGGCATGAATCCATCTCTTCCCCCCCTACATATAGTTAAATAGCAGGTAGATTCAGCTTTTTACGAGTGGTTAGCAACCAGCATAGGAGATGGACATCTCTGAACTAACCAGGAGGGGGGGGAAGGGAATTCAACCCCCTCATCCAGACTGAGAGCTGGGCAACAGACAGAATAGGGAACATGTTTAAGAATGGTTAATAGGGTTCTATTGAAGCTTTCACAAGTTCAGGTTAGGAGTTGATGATGATAAATTGCTCAAGTAGAAACAAAGAGAATAATACAACCAACTTGTCTCCACCTTCCCGCAACATTTCCAGTACAAAGATTTGTTTTAAAAATCCAATACAATCTGATAGTGAAGATTTCAAGATAAGGAGATTCTAATCACATCATATGTCAGATAGAGATTAGAGTAACCTTTTGCCAAGTGCAAGTCAAACTGATTAGTAGAGCCAACTCTTCTAGATATAACATTGTCTTATTCCATCTGATATTCTTTATAGTAAGGCTTGTTAACTAAAATACTTCAAAATTCTTTTCACCTCAAATGGCATACACAACGGCTTCTGAAAGATTATTATCAGTGGTTTCAAAAATATTTGTGAATCATTCATAAAAATAAATCATCCAATACAAGTTTTGTTTTTTTATTATTTTCACAGAAAATTGCACTCTTTCTGGTTCTTATTGTAAAATGACTCCTTGCTGATCACTAATTTTTCAAAAAAATTTCATTTTTGGTGTTTTAGTAATTAATTTTTTTTCTTATGATAAACAACATAAAACTGATTATAGATAGCAACTGCATTGCAATTTTTGACATTCAAAAAAAAATCTTGATTTGTTTCTAAGTCACTCTTAGATTACAATTATAACCAAGTTATAACCAAGTAAGGAGTTATGAAAAAATGTGCAACCTTAAAAGGGATTGCAAATAAAAAAAAGTTTGAGTAGCCCTAGCACGCACAAATTTTGAAATTTAGAAAGGGTTAAACTTACTTCTAAAACTACCTCATAATGAACAGCCAATAAAGCCCACTAATTATGAAAATACAAATAATCCTAATACTAAATACATATACACAATTTCATCTCAAGGTTCAGTCTAGCATCTAAAACAAACATGAGAATCTCTATTCAAACAGATAACTTTGAGCTGGTCTATATGTGAATGCTTTGAGATTCTTATGAAGTCAAAAAACTTACGCTCAATAACATTGAGTAATAGATAGTGCCCGGCTAAGTGCACAAGATTTCCCAATTTAACAATGTTGGCCCGCTAGGAATAGATATTCTGTGACAAGTTGTAAATCTAATATTTGTTTACAATTGACTGATTCCCTAAGGTTCTAAGATTCATGACTCATTTAATCTACAAATACAACATTAATCTAATAATCTTGCCTAACAATTAGGTAAAACAATGCATGAAAATACATAATTAAAATATGATAACATTTACTACCACTTGGGTATAGTATATTTCTTCCTAAAGTGGATAATTCAGGGGAGCTTTGATAAGAAGCCAGCTGGCCCAAGTGTTTTTTATGACTCCACACTCATTGATATAGAAGCAATAGGTACCAAGAATATATATCAGTCTTTAGACTTAATCCAACAATAATTAGACATAGGAACAAATAAAGACAGAAAAAAAATGGCAAAAATAGCAATGCATTTATAATGTTTCACGGATCAAAATTACCTCATTTTAACTTTGTTTTAAAAAAGAATTTTTTTTTCATTCTGGCAGACATCACAAATTCAACAAACATTGTTTCCACAACAGGAAAACCCTGTTATAAATTAGGAACTGTATGGAACAGTTCAGAACATTAAAAGTTTTTTAAAAATCTATAACCATCAAACCATTTATCAGTAAACACTGTACCAGCTTTGTGCAAGCAGGAACAATGGTGATTGTTTTTGTTCCTTTTTAAATTATAGACAAGGCCGCTAGTTGCGATGTCTCATCGTACCACTGGAAAGCAACCTTGGAGGCTGAGAGAGTGTGATCGTCCCTGAGCCGCGAACCTCCCAATTTAAAAACATTCACACACAGGTTGCTATGCAAATATCCGCACAGTCAAAAGGCATCATCAGAACAATAGCAAACCAACAAAAAAAAAAAAAATTACAGACTACAACTGACAGACCCGATCCTATCAATGATAAAACTAGTCATCCAATAATTTTACTTAAGCAGAGGGGGTGAAAAAAAAAAGACAAGTGAACTAAATTCAAGGTAATTTCTCATTCTTTATCATTTGTTAATGACTTAAGACCATTGAACCACTGCAACGAGCAGGCAACCAGTCCACCTAAACAGACAGGTAAATGCTGTATTGAAGAAATATATCATTAATCCACAGATTAATCAGTCACATGGAGGCATCGTAATCCATGTGATCAAGGAAGATGTGTAGGCAGGCTAGCCTGTCGTGATCGACACTCACGGTAACAGGCCCACACGTGAATGGAAACAATTGGTATGGGGAAAACAGTACAAGGCTGTGGATCAATAGAATGTTTCAATTTGATTCTCGGTGCTGTGAGACTTAATGAAACCACGTGCCTGCATGATGACAAGCAGGGTTGTGCTTAACGTAGTGCAAATGATGCGGCAGCACAGAGCTTAAAAATTTTACACCCTTCCCTCGTATCTTTAAAATTTTTTTTTTTTATTCAAAAGTTCTTTAGTGTTTCACTTTGATTGAGGATTTATCATGTTACGTAATGATAGATAGCTGATCCATAAAGGACTTGACATTGAATTTAATGTCATAGTTTAATGAATACTTCATTTTTGTTTTGATTTGTTTTGAAATAATAGCAAAATATAATAATAGAAAGGCCTCCCAGAAATCTTATGCACTGGCCCCCATCAATGTTAAATTTGGCTCTGATGACATGTAATACTGCATATCATAAGGCAGAAAAAGAAAATTAATTATTTAAAGGGCAGATCTACATGAATCCATAAACTATCTAAGTGTCATTCAGTCGTGATTCAAAACATCAAAAACAATGTTACTTCCAAATCGACAAAATAAAAACTTTGTTGGAAGCACTTAATTGCATAACTGTCACTCACACGAAAAACAGAATCAGCTGACCAAGTCCAAATTTTGGCCAAAACTGTTTACGTTCACTTCACATATATGCTTTTTGGAAAAGCAGGACCCAACTTCTACCACTAGCCATAGATATATAGCAGGACGATTGGAGCCTGTAAGCTTGGTAAGGCAGTCCATTGAAGAGAAGGTTACTTTGACAGAAAAAAAATCCTTGCAGCATGTCAGTCGTCATAGCTGGTCTCAAGCACGGGTAAAGAGGGACATTCAGGCACAGCACAAGCAACTCCATACCTATAAAAAACTTACTTGCTAAGGAAACTGCAGCAGAGTGCTTGTGGCCCAGCACTCCATACAGAGTCTGCAGGACCAAGCAAAACAATAGCTACAATGCAGGGGAGGTAACTGGGAAAAGAGTTTCTGGATCCACCCTCCAACAAAATTTGATTGAGATTCATTCAGAACTTTTAGAAATATTGTGTGGACAAACACAAGTCAATATTTTTCAAATTTTGTAGACAGAGTAGGGAGGGTGCTTCATCCGAACTCATAAAATATTTGGAAGTTTGGTACTGCTTCATAAAGATAAATACATTTTTCTGGTACCAACCTATCGTCCTGAGAGGTTCTGTTGTGTATTCAGTGTTGAGATCTTCACAGACACATTTTATAATCGGAATTTACCATTCAAAAAGCAGTATTTCACCCGAGTGCCATTATGAATAAATAAAGAATCCATTATCCAAAAATCCTTCTACTTTGGAAGTTATCAAAAAATATTTGGTAATCAACATCAATGGATAATGTGATAATATCTAGGGAGAAAGAAGACAAAATTCGGTTGGTTTATTACATCTTAGTTTCAATAGAAAACAATTATTCATTGTCATGAAATATTTATCAAGGAATTATATATAATCCTTGCATATTATAACGATTCTTTCCTGTCCACCTCTGTCAGAATGTAAGCAGTTCCCTATCATTTCGAGAACCTACTCAACCAATCTGTTGAGATCTTGCATATATCTCTGCGACCATTATGTAAAATCATATTATCATTATTTCATCAGTTTTCTTATATTTAACAAGACCAAATATGTACCTTCAGAAAGAAAAAGGAGAAACAGCTAGATATGATGTTATCTTGGTAGTTATTTCATGTATCTGAAATAATATACCTTATGTATCTGTGGTTAAAACAAACTTCAGATAAGAGCAGACCCTATTATCAGTGGGAATTTCATAGTTTTAGCTCACTCAACAGTCACTGTTTTTGTATCTGGCCGATAAGAAGAGCCCATTTTGGGGATGTTTTCTGGATGCTTCAAGTGTCATCGTATCTGCTAAAATATATTATATATTTTTTTACAGAGTACAGTATTTCCAGGTGATGCAATGCTCCATTCTTGATAATGCATCCGAATTTCAAGTTCAAATTCGGTGGGGTTGGAAGTAGCCATCAGCCTGTAAGATGCAGGGTAAATGTGCAAATCTTTAGAAGGAGGGAAACATAGCATCTTTGATGCTGGGAAACAGGTTATCTTGATCTAGTAATCAAGTCAGTTGACTCCCTCACCATGTTTCTTCTCAACAGTTTGGCTACAATTTATTTTCAGAAGAGGTGACTAATTCAAAGTGAAACTTGAGGGGAGCCCATAAAAATACCAAGTATTTAAAATAAATTAGAAAGTTATATATATATATATATATATATATATATATATATATATATATCTGTGTGTGTGTGTGTGTGTGTGTGCTTGTGTGAATATAAACAGAACTTGTTCTTTAATCAGAAATGAGCAATATTTAAACATAGGTCAGATGTTATCAAAGATCAAATAACAGAGCCCAAGTACAATGACCAAATTATTGACTGCAATCTCGCTGACTCATTTATTTAGCATTTTCTTTACACATCAATAAACAATCACCTGAGAATTCACTACATTTTATGGGTCTACAGTCAAACATGATACATTTTGGAAATTATTTTACAGTGCTCTCACTACAGCCAAGCACTGCTAAAATCCACAATATCTTCAAGGAAAAATATGACCTAAACATATGTAAATGTGTAAACTACAAAACAAACCCTAGTTTATTGCCATTCAGAATGGAAAGGGGGTTAAGAATATAGCAAAAAATCTGGAAGTAAGACTCATTTTTGCCTTTAGCCTACTTGTTGATAAAAACAATAAAATGGATGAGGTTGTGTTCCCATTGACTGAAGTAAGCACCTGTTGACTGATCCATTTCTGACTTGAGGGCAACACATGGAGGAGAGAGAGAGAGATAGCAGAGCAACAGGCCAGCCTCATCATCATCATCCTCTTATGCCTACCCACTTTCCTTATCAATAAATGTCTGACATTGTTATATGAAGGCCAATAAATATTAGCCTCTTAACTCGCACACACAGAAGCATTGTTTAGTGCTATGATTCTGAACACAGGAAGCAATTTGGGATTAGGGTGTGAAGAGCGAAAATCATTTCTCAGCTCATAACTGAGTTATGTTAAGGCTTAACTGATTAATTCCTAATTAAATACAATACTATTGATTCGTAATTACACAATACTTTTAATTGCTAACTTTACTAGTTTAGTAACAAATGCCAAACTCATTAACTTAGCAAGGTATAAAAGCAATGAGCTAATATAGATAATAATGAAACTACAAAAAATCTACCAAGTGTCCTAATGTTCATACATTGATATTTTTTTTTTAATTATTCTTACGAAGAATTTGCTGTATGATATTTGATCAAATATTTTTTCATAGTAAAGAGGACATGAAATCTCTTGAGCTTTGAGGTGGGGCCTGAAGAGAAAAAGTCAAGAATCACTCTGATTCAGTGGAATACATATGCCGCTTGACCATGTTGTTACCGAGCTCACACACTGGCGAGTGTTTGAAATGAATGTAGGGAGAGCAATACAATCCCAAAAGGTGCTCATGTGAAAAGGGTAGGGTTAAAATATCATCTACAAATACAAAATATATCTATAAACATAGATACATGTTAGAGATAACATAACAAAAAAGTACATAATCTATAACATGATATTTATATCTATGACACAAATGTTGGCAGTTGCCATATTATCTAAATTCATTTATCTTTACTAGATGAAGCATTGTCTAGTAATTTTGAACATCTGAATTTTCAATTCCAACAACTCAGGCTATCATTCTAAAACTGTGAGTAAACTGCAGACTGGGAATAGAGAATCAGTCAGACTTGAACTCGCATCCATTTTGCTACGGGGGAAGCCTGATTATTCATACCAGCTACTCTTACCAACTCCTCCACGATAACCTAATGGCTGGCAGATCCCTTATGTCGAGAGGGGGGGGGTGATAAAGGGTAGAAAGAGAAGATTGTGATCACATTCTTTGATTGATAAATCCACAATTATCATTTGTTCAAAGTAGTTGTAAACATGAAAGAAAACATGACCACATGCACAGGCTCAATGATTTTCTCTCATTTTTTTTCTAATCATTGTAGCATCTCCCTTGATATTTTCTAAGATGGTATGGTAACTGATTTGTAGTAGGTTTGGCATTGGTTATTTTTGAAGATCAAAATTTGGTACTGAAAAAAACTATTTGGCTTTGAGAAAAGATTGGTACTAAAACAAATATTTACAGAAGATAACAACCTCTCTTAAACACAGATGATGTACGATATAACATAAAACTACATGAACAATAGATAAAACAAATATATTTTCAATCCATTTTTCCTGCAAGGTTAGTCTGTTTATTTGTTTATTTTGGTAGAGAAGCAAATTAATTTGGTCCCAACCAAGACCAGACAAATTCTGTCTTCAGCCGCTGAAGATATCTGGGAAGCAGCAGGGAGTATAAGTGCCTCAATTTGAAAGACCATTGAAGAACTGATGTTAGCAATATCATTTAACCATAAGCATAGCAAAAAAGAGAGATTTCTCAACAGGGCATGTACTTCTCTCCTAACACCCCTGCCTGTCACAGTTCTAAGCTGATTCTTAAGTTTATAGAAAAACAAAGACAGAAAGAAAAAAACATTTTAAATCATTCATCAAATGAATGGCAAGCTAAGCTTAATGACTAGAACCAAAAAAACATAATCATATCAGTCTTTGATCTTTAAGTATCAAGAGGTTCCAGAAATATGTGTCAATAATTCTAGACCAATGCTTCTTGAACTGGTAATGAAATTATTAAGGGGGTGAATGAAATGGGAGAGGTGAATGATGAGGGAATGAAACATGAAATGGTTTAATTTACTCAAATATTCATATTTTTCCATGCCATATATGTTGGCATATATCAACTAAGCATCAAGTAATTTCTCTAATCGATCATCTTGGTCTGTTTAGACCCTATGAACTTGACACTGAGGGACACAATGTTGTCTTACATAGGACAGTCAACTTACCCAAGGAATATTGAAAATTCATATTAACACTTTAGTTTTGGGATCGACTTATATGCCTAATAATTTTTTGTGTCGATATTTCTGTCACTCCCAGTTTTCTTTAGATGTTTTTAGAATGTTTGAAAAACCTAAATAAAATAAACACTTAAATGAGTTAATTTATGCTTTTTTCATGATACAAAATGAACTGAGTACATAATTATACACAAGGGAGATCAAGATGAAAATGATCATAAACATAAGAGAATTTAGATGATCGTGGGTGAATGAAATTTGTTGACTTCAGAGTGAATGGTTTGAGATACACAGATATAGGCCGTTTCACATCACCAAACAGATAGATAAGAAAAAAAGGTACTACTATATGCCTTGACGAATAGGGTTTAGGATTGTAGTCAAGAATTCAAGTCAAGAAACTAAGGGGTTCTATCTTTTCCAGAGTATGAGAAAGAAAAATGAAAAATAAAATTGTTCCAGTTAATGATAATAACATTGAAAAAGGTTACAAAAAAGTTTAATTGATGTTCACAGATAAACTAACCTCTAAGTAAGAACAAATCTATTTGAAATTACCGATTATCACTTACTGTAGTGATCCTGGATATTTGGACATGCATTTTCCTAGGGCATTAGCGTGAAGTGAACACAAACCATTCCAGCCAGAATTTGAACTTGGCTTGTAGAGTCATTTCTCAAAGCAGTTATTCAATCAGCCAACCTGCACCTCCAAAATTTACTCAAAACCAAGGTAATTTTCTCCCTAAGTCTGTTAGAGAAAATACACACAGAAATAATTATATGCCATAAGTTCCAGAGATTTTTTTTTCCTAATGCAAATAAAATCTTTTCTATTCATAGTGAAACTTTTTCCCAACAGTGTAAAAGAAAAGCTTTCAATATAATACACAAAGTCTAAGTCAATAAATAACCTGTAATGAAAGAAAAACTATTATCCAGTTTACTTCTACTCCAAAATGAGGAAAGTTAGATGACAAACATTGCATTAGAGTGCACAAGATCAAAACTAACAGACTTTGGGGAAGATTACTTTGGGGAAATTACTTGCAGGTTAAATCATTCTTTAGAATATAATGGAAACACAGATTTAAATATAATGTAAAGTCTACCTATTGCAGAAGGAGGTATACAAACTTGAATTGCGTGGAGAGAGAAAGTTTTAGAGAGAGAACTACCTGAAGCTAATTCATCTTTTGAAACAAACATAATATTTACTCACAAATACACTGAGCGAAAATTTTATAAAAATATTTATTTCTCCTTTTGAATATTATGTTGATAACACAAAAGTGGCTTTCAGGCTGTTTGTAAAATACATCTTAGCTGTTAAGCAACTCTGGGAATAGGAATAATGTTCTTTCTTGTTTACCAACTAAGAACTATATGTTCCTTTGTTCACAACGTTTTCACCATTGTACCCTCCAGATTTTGTCAGGTGTTCCTGTTTCTAAAATGTAGAATCACTTCTCTGAGTGTATGCTAGTATTGCATCAATCTGTTTTTAGAAATGTATATTACTTTTTAGTGGTACGGTGTCTCGGTGTCCCAAGTTGCTTCCCTTTCATAGGGTGATCCATTCACTTTTTCCGAAACTGCCTTTTTGATAAGAGATTCCCAGATGCTGTTTATAACTCTTCTCGGTTGGCTAATTGGTCTTACTAAAAAAAGTAAGCGTACTGCCACCTTCAGGCTTCATATTTGCCAATTGTTCTCCTTGTCTGTAATTTGGACTTCATCCCATGTTTCATAAATCATGTCAATATCAGGTTGTAAGATCTGTCCAATGTTACAATTTATTTATAAGCACAAATATAGTGTTGATTAAAGATACATGTAATCATCAATATATTCTCTTCACTTTCCATGATCTTATTCCCTCTAACAATTTTTTAGATACCAGATTTGTAATTTTACAACACAATAACATTTATTGCTCATAAAAGATAAAAGAGCCATGTCACATAATGCTCATCAGAAGATGGTGAATTTTTATTTCAAGGTTGGATTCAAACAGGCCAAGATTAAATGGCGTCTCTGAATGGGTTATTTTCTGGCACAACCACAAATTATATAGAATACACAATGACAAACATTAGCTCTTTTTACTGCCACTAGTAAGCAATAGATCCGGTAGTTAGTGTTATTAGTGAGTTTTGTTTCAAGTTACCAAATATTTTGGTAGATAAGGCAACACTAGAGGCACCAAAAAATATGACAAAAAATGGGGTCATGCTTTTAGACCAGATACAAAAACAGTGACTAAATACTAAGCTTTTCTCTTTTAATGTGGAGGCGTGTGTGTATGTGTGCTAGTATAAAAGTACATGCCTTTCTTATAATTCCTTTTGTATGATTTTTAATACAAGATTTGAAACTGTACCACATATCTCAAGTGATCATATTGTAACTCCCATCATATAAACAAAATTGCCTCTGATGCTTCTCCTGAACTTCCACATCAAGATGGAAACTGGATTTTAGCCTGCATTCCCACATTCAAATCAGAGGATAAAATCAATAAACACATAAACAATCCATACATAATAATTTGCAATAAGTAGATATCTTATCATGATAAGGAATGCAACTTATATAGTGAAATAGAATTTCTTTCATGCAACTGAGGTTTTCATTCATGTTCTAATGACATATTGAAAATGCTGAATTTAAAAAATAATAGAAAAATCGAAAAAGAAATAAAAACAATGCAAATCTCATACATAATAGTAATTACTGTATATCCATATTTTTCATACAGGCTTTTTTTTATGGCACAGGTAAACTAGTTTATAACATAATCAACAAGCAATGAATTGGTAATTTTGCTGAATTTTGAAAACCAGCAAAAGTGAAGCATTATATGTGGAGGACAATCTTTTTTTAGTTGACAGTTTTTACTCTTAGTTCCAGTTGGCTAATGTTTAACCAACAATTGCTACAAACCATGTCTGGGACTCTATGGATTGCATGAGAAATGGAGACAAAATCATGCCCACAACATGGAAGCAACTGAGCTGAGAGTTTTTATTCTGAATACTCTGATATAATCTTTTATACTTGACTGCACAAGACATTTTTTCTGCGAATATATTACAAGAAAACAACTTAGAAGATGATATTACTTTTCCTTACAAAAAACATAAGATTTTGATATTATTATACACAACATATACATTGTAATTTTGTGCAAAGATTATTACAGCTAAAGCAAAAAAACAAAAGTAAATTGAAGAGAACAAATTCAAGTACAAGGCTTCAGTTCCATCTAAAAGCTAAACCATAAAAGAGAACTCTTTGGTCCAAGTACTTGTCTTTATTGCTCCATGAAAGGCTATAAGGACAAACCATCACTCAGCAACAACAAAAGCATGAATAAATGTTCAACAAGTCAGTCGAGTTTTCAGTGGGCGTAAAATTGTTTTAACTCTCTTGCCATCAGAAGCGAGATCAAACTTCGAATCAAGTCAAGAGAGCATGAGTATTTGTTAAGGCATCACATACAAAACCTATCAAGATTTGAGAGCTTAGCCAATAACAAAAGATCAAAGCAAGGAGCTAGAACCAATTTGACTTTGAAGAAAAGGATTATCAAAAGTTTATTGGTCACAATTTTGCATTTATGACCAATAGTTGCTCAACTCAATTTGTTCAAACAATTGCAGTTTTTTTTTGTTTTGTTTTTTGAATGCCAAGATTCCAACAGATGGAGGTGCATATTCAGTTAAACAACAAGTTACAAAAACAAAATTTCATGATACTGCACCAAAAGTTCGTTGTTACACGATTATCTTTAAAAACATGGCAGTGAATCAGACTATGAAAGATGAGTATCCATCCTAAATTACATAACAAAAAATAATTTTTTTTTTTAAATCAATGAGGAACTAAGACGACCAAAGATTGATTTCAATATAGAGTGCTTCTGAAAACGAAAATATTTGCTATACTATCTAGGTGCAGTCCAGCATAGTTATTGAACATTCAAATGTATCACCACTCACCCAATGACATGATAACAGGAAAACAATCAGATGATAAGTCTACAAAACTTGAAATATAAAGGACAAAAAGTGCACTCTATGTAAACAAGCTGAGTCAAATGCTTACATCAAGTTGCTTCAAGTGCATTCTGTTTTCAATCCTGTGCATGCACACATACAAACACACCACACAGATTAGAGACAATATAAACATAGCTTTTTCATTCCTAGTCAATACAAGCTAGTGCAGATCTTAATGTATATGTAAGTGTGGGTGGCATATTCACATTTGAAAGATTAAGATTTTATGTCAACAACTCATTCATTTCAGCTGCTTTATATGTCCTATGAGGGAAGCAGGAATGAAATTTACCCATGATTATTTGATGACAACAATAAATACTGTAGACTCCCATTATTACGGCACCCTCAGGGATTTAAGAGTGCTGTTATAGAGAGTGGGTTTCAAACAAAGTGTATTAATAATGAGAAACCAAAAAGTACAATGAAAAATCCCTTTTTAATCACCCTTTCACTGACTGAAATCCCATATACAGGTTACAGGTCTGCAAATAAAAATGAATGAACCATAAGGTTTTTAAAATAACGTAATGAAATCTCCATATGCTGCTGCTGCAAACTAATCTTCGACAATAGCCCTGCGAGAATACAAAAACACATGCGCCATTAAAACAAGTACCATTACACTGAAAGTTTACTATTTGTTCACATTCTGTAAGTTGATCTTTGGCAAATATCATCACTACTCTGCAGGGACACAGAAGAAATGACTCATCATAATTGCAATCCTAAGATAGGCAAACCCTCAACTTGTAATTGGTTACTAATAAGATTTGTATTTTGTTTGTCCTATAATTGTGTGCGTACTAAAAAGTATATAGCATGAATGACCTTGTTTTATGAGACACAGAAAGCTAAGAACCAAATGACCTATTTGGGTAAGAAGGAAGAGGAATAAATATATTATGAAGAGGTAGGAAGAAATGCCATTATTTTCTTTACCATTCTTTGGTGCAGTATCATTTTGTCAAGTCCCCAAGAAATACACAAGTGTTATCAATCAGTTTTGTATTGCCTCAATAGAAGCAATAACTTAACAGTGGTTGGTCTCAAAAAGAGAAAGAGAGCAACTGAGAGATGCCATATCTTCCAAGCCCACACAGAGCCAAATTCCAGATTACCAAAAGCAGTTTGAATTCAACAGGAGAGAAAAGAGGAGGAAATGAATATTGTATAAAATGGTGGTTCCCAAATTGTGCACCATGACTCCCTGGGTTGCCACAGTTAGCTCCCAATAGCAACACAGTATATTTGAATATTCAGGTTTTTAGCAGTAGCTGTGATGAAAGCAAGTATCATGCACAAATCAAGGTGGAACAGGAAATAGGGGTGGCTGTCTCCAGTTAGATTCCCAAGATTTGAGACACTGTGTAAGGAACAATAGGCTCACCCATCTCAATAATAATTATGATAATTACAAGAGGAAACAAACAACTTTTTCATGAATTTGAACTATAAGATACTTTTCTTTTTTTTCACACAAGTAACATAGCAACCAAAAGATAAATGTAATTGTTCAATATTTTACATTAAAGGTGCCATGATTCGAAAGAGATTAAGAACCATTGGGCCAAATGGTTGAAGCCATTACAGATCATATTGATTGGTGAGAAGGTTGATCTGAAAGGAAAATTAGTCACCAATTTTGTTTCATCAAATGGATTCTTTGATTTAATGGCTATAAAAATTCTCAGCTTAGCTCTATCCTGTCAGTAGTACCTGCATTAACTCCTAACCACAGGCAATACCCTTTCTCCCTTATTTTGTATGCACAACAAGGAAAATGTTTGACTGGCAAGTGCTGAAACAAACTTGAAGTAAAAATTTCAAAACTCAGTGGTTAAATCATCAAATTCTATTTTCAAGCACTAATATTGCAATGGTGACCTTCATTCTATCATAACCTTGCGAACAACTTTCACCTTTGATTGAGAGAACAATCCCAATAAATATCATCCAGATCGAAGGGGCAAATAAACCTTATCTTGAATTATGATTTCTAAATAAGGACATTCTAACAGAAATCATTTTGAATCTATAACATCAATGCAAATTCAATATAAACAACATTATTTTTTTTTTATCCTGTCAATAATCCTGTCTTTGAGAGAAAAAACATCAAAGTTAGGATCTGTAAATGTATGGATTCACTGACAAGGTTTATCAGGTGCCTATAAATAATCAGGCAAATAATTTTTTCTCAAATTATATTAAAAAAAAAATTTTGAAAAATTCCATCGAATTTAATCACCTTCCGCTCAATGATTTTCTATTTTAAAAACTTACAAACATCAATCATAATTTTTCCAGGACTTTCATCTTTAAATCTAATTTTTATGAAGTTGTATATGATTTCATCTATGCAATGCGATGCCTATACATGAGTTCACAAAGAACCAACAAAATAGAGATGTAAGAATCCTTCCGCAGAAATCGAAAATTAATATAAAAGAGAAATTTATTCATGTAACAAAGAAGGAAAAGAAAACTCATGAAAAAAAAAAAATCACTTGAAAGCAACAACAACTTATTCGTTGAAATTAGAGAGACCATAAAAAAGCAATGGTTTTGGCAAGGAAAAATGTTGATAAAAAATTTTTTTAAACCAAGGGACATTTTGATCCTAGGCAGACAACACAGATACTTGTGACCTAAGATCAACTTTGGACAATATTGGAATCTACTTGCCCCAAGCAATATTTCTTCATTATCAATTTTTAAGCAACTTTTTTCTTTTTTTTCCTCAATGGGACTCATTTGCAAGAATGCATAACATTAAAGAGAAAGAACTTCAGAAGAAAAATAGAGTTAAAAAAATTATGGAACTCTTCTGTGAATTGAAAATTGTCAATTCACCTAATGGTCAAAGAAAGATATCAGGAGTTATTTCCCTTGATAATGGGATTCATTTTTTATGAATATAAGAGTTGGACAATACATTTTCTTCTATTTTCAAAAACTTTTTTGATTCTATTCATTGGAGAGTTCCACTGTCAATAGAAGTGGTCCATGAATTTAAGAGTTAATTAGAGATTTTACATGAATTTGAGAATGAAAAATTCACAATTTAAAACTGTAAATAATAGATATATTTTGTGTTGAAATATGATTTTTATTATTATCATATTATTTGAAATTGATATAACACATTCATAAATATTGTCAGATCATGCATCCATTTCTTCAAAATATAACTGTCTGCATCAGAAACAACTAACACAGACATGGACAGTGAATGAGCAAAATGTGGAGTGTGGATAAAGTGGTTATTTGGGCCTTCGCCTTTCCGTTGAGCTAATGGTTAAGACCTGAAGTGGGTACCTTATTGGTCATAGGTTCTATTCCGACAACAATCGCATTTTTCTATAATTGTATGTTCTATGTACATCATCTAGGCAGCCCAACCCATTCTCCACACAACAATGGGCAGTCATTTCTAATGATATAATGCATTCATAAATATTCTGTAGGATTATATATACATTTCTTAGACATATCAAAATATTAGTATTATATATAAGAATGCATTTCAGAATTTCCACTATTTTTACAAATTAAAGTGAATAATTTTTACCAGTTCAGGCGTAATATCACTGTATTATTGCTGTCAAAGTACATCAGGTTCTACTCAGGTTGATTTGTTTTTTGTTTTTTTCAAAATTGTCGAGGAGCCGCAAGACAGACATACAAACCGCCACTTCCTCTGTCTGAATGGATAATTCAACTGTGCATAATTGCTTTTCCATCTTCAGCTGAATATCAGATGTCCTTAATAACTTTGAAATTTTACCCCTTTGATAACATTAAAAGAAAGCTAAAGTAATCCAGATAAATCTTGAACTCATATCTAAAATGGATGACTTTGATAAGCAAAAGGGAATGAAGAAAGGAGACGAAGAAGTTGGGGGCACCCTGTAATTGTGGAAAAACCCTGCTAATTGCTTCTAAATAACACTCAATCACTTGAGACTTCAGCATCTTCCATTTTTTTAAGATCAGGAATTTCCCATGAAAAGTGAAAGTATATCGGCCTACTTTTCACTTTTCAGGACTCCCTCCCCACTAAATTTCAGACAGGAAAAATAGGGCAAAGACACTAATACTATATTTCCCTTTACATGAGGGATCTTTTTCTTCACAAAAGCATTAGAAAGTAATCAAAGTGTCTCAGAAATCTAACTACCCTCCCCTAACTTTCTATCACCATACAATTAAGAATTTCTCCATAAAATTAGCAAGGGGTCTCCAAGATTTGAGGGTCAAACAGTGCATTATGTAAACTACATCTGCTGATGGGGATCTGCCAGATTCATCTCACTTCTCCATTTTTATTTGATTTTTACAGATTCAACTCATGACCTAGTATACTATTTGTCCTTCAGGGGATATTTTGGGGCAATGGAAGTTACTTGGCAGTGACCATCTCCTCTCTAAGTAACATGTGACAAGACTCCACTAGGTTATGTAGTACCAGCACCAAGGAAAAGTTCCTCATCAAATCTATTGAAGGAAGATGAACCAGTCTACCTAAGGGGGTCCACTCCTGGTTTGGAATCTGAGTTGTCTGTCTCTCAGACTGGTTGCTAACCAAGGATAGAGTACACAGTCTACCCCACTATTTACCCACAGCTGAGAGAGGAGTGTATTCATACTTTTCCCAAGGGCTCAAAGTGAACAATAACCGTCTGAGCCAGAATCAGACCTAATCACCAATTCCATTTTCCATACTGCTAACATTTAGCAACTGACTTTGGAAAGAGTTTTAATGAAAATGAATGTTGACTGTTAAAGTGTCAAGAATAATATGTATGTCTCTTGAAGAAAAGTATTTCGAATAAAATGAGAGAAAAAAAACTTATCTGACATTTTCAAAGCAATGAAAAAAGACTAAATTGATTAGAAAATCAAAAACAACAAGACAGATGTAGTGATATTTTTTCAGCTCCATGTGTTACTGCACAGTAAATAGTACTGGTTGTCCTTTATAAGATTTTTGAAGATATGTTTTCTATTTACTGTAACCAAGTGCAAACTAAATTCAGAGGAATTTCAGCAATGTTTACTGAAATGTCCCCTCTCAAATATTGGTTTGAAATTGGTTCCTGGGGTTTTCATTGGCAGAACTTTTTGAAATTGGGTATGTATGAAAAAACAGGGAGCAACAGAGCGAAATTAGAATTGACTGCAAATATTCATTTGCCAAAAATTGTAGAACATTGAGGTGGGGGTGGGACTTTTACAAAATCAACTTTTCCTTCTATCCTCGATGCTGTCAAGACAATACCTTGGCCGATTCATTCTTCAGCCACAGTCAAGTGAAAAATTCAAGTACACTGTATGATCTTCTGAGCTTCAGGGATTGAAGAACTTCCCTATGTCACTTGGGTGCTTGGTTGGTAGTATAATTACATCTGAGTACTCAGCATTGCTGAAATTAAATAATCCAGTTTGTATATTTTTTTTTTCCATTAGGAGAAAAAAAAGTTTGCATCCCTTCTTGAATCATACACCTGACAGGAGATGAAGAAAGGATTGTCAAGAAGAGATCCAATTGTCCAAACTGAAGTTTGAAAGATATTGACTCTTCTCAAAGTCATAGATAAGGCAACCTAAATGAAATAATCTTCTATGTCAACAAGGGGAAACTCTTAAATCATCCAAAATAATGAAACAGGAGAATATATTTGACTACCTCATATCAAATGAAAATTGGATGTCTAATCATTTCCCCTAGTGACCACTCCATCGTGAGGATAAATTACCCAAGAGGGCAGGCCATGATATGAAGGGTTACTTTCTTCTCAAAAGTCATTCATTTGCATAATGGTACATTAACATATATCTGCATAAAGATTTCTAGGTGAAGAGTTCTCTATATTTAGTTATATCATGGGAACATATTGACTTATCTGCAGCATTTGACCCAAAGTCTGTCCCTAGTGACTTCAGAAAGTCACCAAAGACCAACATGGACATAGCCAGGAGATTTCTCAAATTAACATCCCAGATGAGTCATGACACCGGCATTCAACCAATAGTTCTTGAATTGGAAATTACCAACCAGTATTGACTGTATTATTAAACTCTATTTAATTTCTATTACGCAGAAATATCAAAGCTGATCTCTGGACAAACCAAATAATGAAAAATTTCAATATACCAAAGAATGTTATAATAAATTGGACTTACAATATCAATATTTTTTCTTCTTGAAATAATTTTCTTATCTCGAGGAATCAAAGCATAAAAATATTCCAAGTATATCTAACAAAACATGTGTGTTAAAAAATGTATGTATTATAATCTAACAGTAATTACCAGTATTCTCCATTGTACAGTAAGATAGTTTCTATACATCCGTTTAATTTTGTTCAGTCCCCTCTCACCCAAAGAATATTTGATACAAAAAATATAAAACGGATGTCACTTTCCTAGACAAAATACAGCTCAACTAACATAATAAAATAAATTTATGAACTTCATAAACTTATCAAAAAATAGATAAACTCAGAAGGCAAACATAACAAAATTATCAAATAACTAGTTTACTACAAAGAAAAACAGTTTTTTCAAGATTGGATCTTGATTAAGGAAAATGAAATTCGCAGATTTATTAGCAATAAAAACAAAAATCACTAATGAATTGTATCTATTTAGGGTGAAACTTGGGCTCGTTTTCTGCTGCACAAAAATTTAATTCAGGGTCAAACTTTAGCTAAACACATATACTTCATCTTCCACTGAAATGAAACAACCAGGTACTTTTTTCATGCACGTAAGAAACCTTTGCGGAACCCCTAACAAACTCTTACGGAGCCCTAGGGTATCACAGAATCATACCATAGAGAAAATCTGCTCTGGATCCACTTGAAATTCAACCATCTAAGAATTACATCAGTGAGAGTAAAGATGATAACAGATAGATGAAGGTATTTAAGGATATGAGGAATAGAACGTGACATTATCAGGAATCAGAAAACAATTGTGATGCTGTACATTGTCTACCTAAAAAGGATGAAATTCAAGTTCTTTACAAGAAGAAAAAGTAAGATAAGACATAGACAGTTGTAGAGGAAATTATCTACATCAGAGGTTATCAACCAGGATGGGAGATTCCCCGCTTGAGAGAGAGAATAGTAAGGTTTCTGGGGTTAAATAGGACTCATTGATTGGCAGATTCAAACTATTGGAGTATTGATCTTTCAACTAACTACAATTTTTGAATGCATCTTACGAGTCAGATAATCATGGAAGGGAAGAATGACATTCTGAAATATGGTGGAAAGGCTGCATTGGCAGAAAAAGGTTGGGAACCACTGATCTAAATAGAAGAGAAATAATGATATCTTGGACACAGCGGAAAAGGAAGGACGAGAAAATAAAGATGTATTCCTGCTTCAGCAGCTTTGAAAAATGATGTGTACATGATATGAATACATCAAGATTCAAGAAAGTCCTGGAGGCTTATCCCAGAATAACAAGTAATGTCTTATCTTCAAGGTTTCCCGTTGAAGTATCAGGTCTTTAAATCTCAATAACGAAGCGATGACCACAAGTGTAGCATATCATAAGAATATGGCACAATGACTCAGTAAAAGCACAAGTTAAAGTTAAAATCATATTAGTAATACAAACTTAACATTATTTATCTGTTTGCAGAATTTGCTTATAGAGATCATGGAAAATATGATTCCTTTTCCAAAAATTAAAATACACCACTGAATAACAATAATGGTATCTGTGAATTAAAATATAAGGCATTAAAAGGGGAACAGGGTGCAAGAGAAAGATTATGATGCTACATTTGGTTGCATGAGAGCAGAGCACATAATCAGGTGACATGATTTATATACATGTATGATTATATGAATTTAACCTTGTAAATATTTGCCACACCAGGTAACTACTTGCAGACGTAAGCTGGAAGAGTCAGAGAAAAGATTCCACCCAGAACCTGCAGCCATTCTGAGCAATCTGAGGGGGTCAAGTAAAATACATTACTTGTTCGACTGAAGAAGGAATCTTATCTGTTGTTCAACCTTTCATTCTATCTCCAACCAACAGATCAAACAAAGCGAGAACTCAACAATCAAAACAAAAACTATTAGAGTTATATTTTGATGTTCTCATTACAAGACTAAGAGGATCACCACCCAAACAGAATAAAAACTTCTATTACATTGATGAAAATTATGACAGTTTACCTTGAATGAGTGATTGATATAGCCAAGGAATTCTGAATTTTTAAAAATATCTGGTATAGACATAGTTGAGATGAAAAAATAAAGCAACAGAATAGATGAATTAGTCCAGACCAGAATTTTCTATTCTTTTTCATTTTGGAATAAAAGCACAAAAAATTATATTGCTAACATTAAAAGGACAAAATACTAAATAAGGCAGTGAACAGAATAGGAGCTAAAATGATAGAGCAAACCATTATATAGAGAACAGAAACCACAGGAAGGAAGATAAAATCTTCTAATCTTCTAAGATGACAGGATGATAAACTATAGAAAAGCCCATAATGGACGTGCTGATTAAAAAAAGACATCAGATGAGTTAAGCCAACCAGAAACTTTGACAAGTGGTCTCGGATCAATAAGGGTCTAAAAACACTCATAGATTATTTGAGTATAGGCCAGGTGGAAATCAACATTACTCTATCCTTCAATGTTAGGTTTTGATAGACAATCAATTGATATTATTGGAATCTACCGTATATACCAGACTATAAGACTAATAGTTTACAGAGATATTAGGAGGACTACCACTACTAACAGAGCTACTACAGTTTTAGATAATGTTAGAATTGTTTGATTTTGCATAGAAAGATATTATTTGATTGGACTGGATTTTGTCTGAAACATATACACATAGCTCAGAAGCCTTTCATCTAACACTTTTTAAGGATCAAGTCTTTAAATTGTACAGAAGTTCCATATAAAACTTTTCTTACCTGATCCAAATCATTTGCAATATACAAAAGATTATAAGATGAATGGATTATAAGGGTATTTAAAGGATTATCACTTTCTTCAACTTATCCAAGCCCCATAACTGTCCACAGTGAGCTTCTTTTTTTTTAGATGCCCCCTAAACATAATCCCAGTGCATTGGATGCAGTGTAATATTTGTATTATTTCTTTTTTCTTTTAAATTGAAAGTTCCTCTTATATACCGGCATGTACAGTAATTCAACCTATATTAGTGTGAACTGCTGGTATTAATTCATTTCAACAGATAACCATTGAAATATGACATTTTACAAGACAGTAAAACACACTTTATTGGATATTGCCTGTGATCTGTCAAGCAAATATATAGCAGACTATCAATTCCTATAGATTTATCAAATATTCAGAATCGTTGAGCTTGACTGCTGGATTGAAACTGTCGATATAAAAAGACTGCACCAAATGCCCCAGGCAAAGTAATTAGTTGCTACTTTTGGAGCAGACAGAACTTTTGTAGCCTGGAAGTCATAAAGAAATTGAGGCAGAGCGTCATCAAGCTAAAACAAATGGGAAAGGATTAACCCTTTCAACCTCTAAGCCCTAGTGTCCTTAGATACCCTGTGTACTCAGTGTTGCCAATTTAGTGCATTTTGTGCAAAATCTACCTGGCAGTGTGAAGATCCAAGATGTTGCACTATTTTCTAAACTATTTTTTAGCAGTTTTAGCCAGTCTTTGGTGATTTTCTCGTCATTTGTATCTGTCAAAAATGGCCATGTAATGACTAATAGTGTTTTTTCGCACAATAAACAATTTTTCAATCTTGATTTAGAGCAAAAATACTGATTGAATTCCTGAAGAGAAGAGTTAAAATTAATAAGGTCTGGTTAGTCGCTCAATACAAACTATCCTGGGATCAATGTCTTCCGGCAGCACGCCATGTTAGGGATTATCAATCAAAAATTGGAAAAAGCAGTGATCAAAGAATAAGTTACTTCTTGTTAGCTAGTGATCACTGGAAAAAATTATTTTAAAAAATGAGCGTGATAATAACTAGGGACAAATTCATCTTAACATACATTGTAAATTAAAATATCTGAAAGAAAATTATTTAAATTTTTTCAATGGGGGAAAGTGGGGTGATTTTTTAAAAAGCAAAAAAAAAAGAAGAAATAGTTTCTTCCAGGTATCATAAGGAGCAAATGTTGAAATTTCAAACCCTCTAGCTCCACTTGTGCGGCATGTACACGTGATACACAAATAGCCAGCCAGAAAAACTCGAAAACTGGAGAAACCTATGTCAACGGTTTTGGCAAGAGTTTTAGTGAATGGATTTTAAAAGTTTCATTCATTGACTACCGAAACGTTTTCATCTAATTCATTTCATTTTTATAGTTGGTTTGTCCATAAGTCGAATATACATTTTTAGTGGGGGCTGTGGGAGTTGAGTTAACCCATCATCAAGGTGAATAGTAAAATAGCCCTCAGCCCAAAATATAAGGCTCATGGGTTGAAAGGGTTAAAGATGACTAATTTTTTTCCAAACAAATTTGCTGCTTGGCCAATGTCCACTTTTCCAATGAACAAAACGGACACCAGAATTACAATAAATTGTTCAACCCTTTCCACTACTCTAGCCGTATAGCATGAAAACAACTCAATTCTGACCGGAAGTAATTGTACCTTATTCACTCCAATGAATGAGAGCAGGAAATTGTCAACAGCAATCTTGCACACACCCTTTAGCCCTACCCACTAACAAACACATACACCCTTCTGTGATTACAACAATTACTCCTCCTCAATCTCAACAAACTCAATATCCATCTCACCAGAATGTGTAAGAGTATGTGTGAATGCAACTGAGTTTTTGACACATCAACACTAACATGGACCATGTAGTGACAGCCATCAATATTTTACTCCTATTTTGACAAATTCCATTATTGGATTTGGCAAATGATAAAATTTATCATTTGATTGCTTACAATTCTATGAAAACTGTGCTTTGCTTCGATCCTCACATAATTTAATTCAGGATTATATATACATATATATATATATATATATATATATATATATATATAATGATCCCTAATTGAATTTTAAAGATATTTTGCTATTTTCAATATTGATATGAAATTGAACAGAACAACCACACCCTGATATTGACACATGGCAGAATATGCTGCCGAAAGGGCTCAATATTTTTGAAACCAAAGATGCATTCACTTATATACAAACTAGAAAAGAGGCTCCTTGTCTGTCATTTTTTTTATGAAAGATGTGCATATATATATATATATATATATATATATACACACACATACACACAAAAAAAAAAGAGTGATGAGAAAAATGAGATGTAGATTGTATCCTAATCTGATTAGCAGTTGTTTCAATCACAGACAAGATAGGCTAAGAATTTCCAATCTATGTAACCCCCATTCGTGAGTTTCACATGCAGAAAGACAGCAACAGGCATGATTCATCATTATATTTTGGGTGGCGGTGGTGATTCTAGTAGGAGGAGCAGTAGTGGCAGTGACTCACGGAGGGAGAAAGAAGGCTAAAGAAGAATTATCTGCACGTCCATCAATAAATTAAACGAGGGATGACAAAGAGGAGGAGGATGGGACAGATTAAGCAAGATGGGGAAGAGTGAGAAGGAAAAGCAGAAAAAGCGAGAGAGGAACAAGCAAAAAAGAAGAAAGAGAAGAGGAACAAGCAAAAAAGAAGAAAGAGAAGAGGAACAAGCAAAAAAGAAGAAAAAGAGGTGATAATGAAAAATAGGGGGAGAAAAAGAAAAGAAAGGGGGAGGGGAGGAAGAAAAGGAGAAGAAAAAGTTAATGAAAAATAGATAAATGAATTATAAAAATGTGATAATGGTAAAGATAAAGAAGTGTAAGAAAGAAAAAAGGTTTGTTTATGACTTTTTTTTAAGGAAGAGGCAAGTTGCTGGGAAGTGGATGTATTGACTCATCAGTTTTTGTTATTATAGATTGAACAACAAGAATCTATATATTCAGCTGTGGGAGACAAACTTGTGAAATTCATGCTGCAATATATCAATTCAATGATAATCTCAATAAACAATACTAGTGTCCTCATCTTGGTTAGTATAGTCATAATATTTTGGGCATTTGAACCCCCACCACCACCACCACCACCACCACCATCCTTTTTCAGACTGAATAAAAAATTTGGTTTGAAATTCCCCCGAAGTTACCAACTATGACAGAACCCTGAAGAAGGCCAGCGGGTGCAACAGCCAAAAAAAAAAAAGGACACTACTTTGAGTAAACAGTGTATGATTATTTTCTTACACTTCAAAAATGAATCAATTCCACCCAATCAATGTAATTCAATTAATTGGTAAGTAGGGCTGGGCCATATATCGACTTTACATGATATACAAGTATATTTTCGAACACGATATAAGATTGAGTGATATTCTTTACACTGATACAGCCAATGATGTAACCCTGATGCTATTTTGGAGCTAGATCTCCCCTGTCCCCATCACAAATTGTCCATGTAAGCCCATCCCCACTCTCCCTCAGCACATGTGTGCCATACCCACCCTTCTCTCCTTCACAGTTCCTTCAACTGTCTACCTCACAAGAAAACTATTTTTTGTTCTATTTACATTTTTATTTTTAGTCTCTTATAGTCAGAGTATTCTGTGTACTTGTAGTTGAAAAAGTAGAATACTCAGAGAGATGCTTATTTTCTATTATTTCAATTTTGATCTCAGTTCACTCTAATGAAGTTTCTTGAGAAATCTCAAGTGGCCTTGTCTTTTATTGAATGTAATACATATATACATACTGTCTCCGGTATTCAGTCTGACAATCTCCATCCATTGGATAGTTATATTGTCTATGATAATTAGCAACTAGAATAAATATCCATCATAAGATATTGTCAGGGTACTTCATAAACTTGGCAGCCATGTGCCTCACCATGATGTACTGGTTAACAAACTAAATTTGCAAATTGATACTATTCAAGTAAGTTCGATCTTCATTGGGTGCCCCACAAAAGTGGCCTTGTGCCAGATCAGGATAAGCTTAGTGAATACATATAAACTTGGCAATATAAACCTTTTCATTTTCCCGTTACTTTTTTAAACCACAAGTTTGCACTTTTTGGTTTATTTGATCTTTGATCATCATCTAAAGTCACTTTGAAAGTAATCAATGTGTATAGTATATTCAAATGGGTCCTTTTCCTGGCTAGAGGGATCAAACATATTCCTTAATCATCAGAAAAGGTTAACAAGAAAGAAAAAAAAAAGGACAGACTGTTCAAAATCTGTGATGATGTCTATGAAGCTTTCAATAGAATTTGTCAATATTTGTCAACATTCATTTCTGAGATAAAGCTATTTGTTTTCAATCGATTTTCCAAGTTTATCCCCATAAAAATTTCCAAAACTAAGATCAATGCATCAAAACAAAACAACAACAAAAAAAAAATATCATCCAAAATGCAATATGATTCATTGGAAAATGAAAAAGTATATTTATGACATTCATACATTAGTTTTAAACACTGTATAATCTATGTTTTTTCTATATCCTTATTCTTTCTTTCTGGTTCTTTTTTTTTTTTTTTTTGAGAATTAATAAAAGAAAAAAGAAAGAAATATATGACAGTGTGATGTAAAGAAAACATTCCTTCTTTCCTTCCTTTTTATGAATACCATTAACCAATTCAAAACACAGCTGAGCAAAAAACATTTGTGTTCAGAGAACTGTCAACTTTTGTTGCAGGTAAATAGAATCATATCCACCTCCTGAATTGTCTCTACACAGTATCACATGTCACTTGGAAGACATTGGAGGAAAGATATTTTATGATCCAAGGCAACCTAGCCAAACTGAAAATATCTCAGAGAATAAAAATAAAATCTCACATCATAAATATATAATGTAACTTATATAGAGTTATAAAAATAAAATTCTACCTGTTCATTCATCAACTTTTCATCTGCTATTCAGACTGTTCACCTTATCTTCTCTGGAATCTTATTGTCATGTTTTGGGGAATATGATTCATCCTCACTCTGAAGATTGTATATTGTATCCCATGATCCAATGAGAAAGGAGAAAAGACCAACCAAAAAAATCATTGAAGCCTAAAACCTTAGTTAGAAAAAGGTCAGAAGTTCAGTATTTGATAGAAGAAACTTTGATGATTCTTTCAAAATGACTGAAGATTATGATCAAAGATCAAATAAACCATAATTGCAAAGGAAAAATTACTTGAAGAATCGATTACCTATGAGCATCTATTCAGCAATAATTCATTTTTTCTATAGATTCAAATCAGTCATTTTTTCTCTTTTATTTTTTGGGAAAAATAAATACAAATTATGGCAAAAGTCTGAAAGTTTATAAACATAATCTACATCATTATGGTTATTTCCACTAGTCGTTCAGACTAATACCCTCATCTTTGGTGGAGCTCTCTCTTCATTTTGGTGAATGCATTGGGCAAAAGGTATTGATAAAACCATGAAAGATAAAAATATAGGTCCAAACATTTTGTGAATAGCTGTTGGTATTTATCCAAAACATCTTGGAAGATACAAGCCCATAGACCTAGATTCAACCGGAAAGGAGATTTATCAAAATTGCAATGATCATTAGAATACAGCTAGAAGTGGAAAGAAAGAAAAAAAAATCTTAGCAATCAGAAATTTTTGGAAAAAAAGGAAGAAAGTAAATTTTTTAAAAGTGCTTGTAATATCAGGTATACAAACTCGTAGTATAATCAGTTTTGTTGACTTCTTTGTGGCATTCTTCCCCCACTTTGAAGTATTCCGCCTTCTGTTTTATAGTCTAGGTACTAAATAAAATCAGATTGAATATAAGATTTTGTGCTCCTTGATAATGTCAATCCACATCCTCATAAGAATACCCCAGGCCAGGTCTGGCCATCCATTAAGTGAGCCCAGGAGGTCACCTAGGATACAAATGTCTTCAGAGCACACTCTAAACTAGGGAAAAAAGTCATTAAAATACAACAGAAGGTACAAATTTCAAAGTCTCACCTGACATGAAACACTTGCACAAATTTCAAATCTTACCTAGGGCACATGAAACCCTTGTACAGGCCCCAACAGTACTATATATCCCACGTAAATTACTGAGTCACAAAAACTGATGATGCCAGTTTCAAAGAAATTCAATCTAGAATTGCTTATCAAAGCTTTAGCAGAGCAACTTACATTCAATTATAAGTACCACTTCATTTGCATACTATTAAAATCCACAACATCCAAAGAACTATATGTGTATGTGTTTGCATATATTCATTTATTTATTCTCTTTTTTAGGGAAGTTTGTTTTTTTTTCCTTTTACTTCCTCTTAATTTGATGCAGAAGATTTACTCATGAAACAAATATGCAAGTCTTAAAAAATAAGTTCAACATACAGAGAGGCTAAAAAGCATTCGGATTATTATGCTTAGAGAGTAACAACAACAACAAAATTGAAATAAAAAAAAAAAATAAAAATCTAGCAGAAAAAACACTGAAAACAGAGATAATATGGGAGGAGGGGTTTGAAAAAAGAAGATAAGTCTATCTGATATCTGACATCCACTGAGTCACAGAGGAAAGCAGGTCTTAAAGACATCTTCCACAGCATGTGAAAACAGCCAAAGACAACTGCTTAGAGAGAGACCACACCCACTTTTCCAATCCAACCAAGTGTAGGAGAGACAGGAATAACTGTAAGGGAGGAAGTAGTGGTTGAATACCCTGATCCTCCTATTAAAATAATAATAATAATAAAAATAATGATAATAACAGTGTTTTCCTTACAGACTCGGCTATATATGTGTGCCTTTGATTGAAGGATTCAAGAAGCAAAGGAGAAAGAAAGCAAGGGAGAGAGAAAGCAAGGGAGAGAGAAAGCAAGGGAGAGAGAAAGCAAGGGAGAGAGAAAGCAAGGGAGAGAGAAAGCAAGGGAGAGAGAAAGCAAGGGAGAGAGAAAGCAAGGGAGAGAGAAAGCAAGGGAGAAAGAAAGCAAGGGAGAGAGAAAGAAAGCAAGGGAGAGAGAAAGAAAGCAAGGGAGAGAGAAAGAAAGCAAGGGAGAGAGAAAGAAAGCAAGGGAGAGAGAAAGAAAGCAAGGGAGAGAGAAAGAAAGCAAGGGAGAGAGAAAGAAAGCAAGGGAGAGAGAAAGAAAGCAAGGGAGAGAGAAAGAAAGCAAGGGAGAGAGAAAGAAAGCAAGGGAGAGAGAAAGAAAGCAAGGGAGAGAGAAAGAAAGCAAGGGAGAGAGAAAGAAAGCAAGGGAGAGAGAAAGAAAGCAAGGGAGAGAGAAAGAAAGCAAGGGAGAGAGAAAGAAAGCAAGGGAGAGAGAAAGAAAGCAAGGGAGAGAGAAAGAAAGCAAGGGAGAGAGAAAGAAAGCAAGGGAGAGAGAAAGAAAGCAAGGGAGAGAGAAAGAAAGCAAGGGAGAAAGAAAGAAAGCAAGGGAGAAAGAAAGAAAGCAAGGGAGAAAGAAAGAAAGCAAGGGAGAAAGAAAGAAAGCAAGGAAGAAAGAAAGAAAGCAAGGAAGAAAGAAAGAAAGCAAAGAAGAACGAAAGCAAACTAAGAAGAAAGAAAGAAAGCAAACTAAGAAGAAAGAAAGAAAGCAAACTAAGAAGAAAGAAAGAAAGCAAACTAAGAAGAAAGAAAGAAAGCAAACTAAGAAGAAAGAAAGAAAGCAAACTAAGAAGAAAGAAAGAAAGCAAACTAAGAAGAAAGAAAGAAAGCAAAGAAGAAAGCAAGGAAGAAAGAAAGAAAGCAAGGAAGAAAGAAAGAAAGCAAAGAAGAACGAAAGCAAACTAAGAAGAAAGAAAGAAAGCAAAGAAGAAAGAAAGAAAGCAAAGAAGAACGAAAGCAAACTAAGAAAAAAATAAGTCCTATGAAATAAACACAACTGTAAAAAAGAGTATGCTTCAAAAAAATTTTTCTTCCTTTTAAAAACAGGTTACATATTGAATCAACAAATGAATATCTCCAAAATCAAACCCATCTCTTTGTTCTGAATTCCTGAGATAAGGAATTATCATAATTATACACTGATTTATCCAGATTAGTGTCCTCATCATACAATCACGTTTCGGCTGTAGTACCTTCTGGTCTCCTTAGACAACAGAATGACACAGATGACCTAAGCCTATTTGACATAATCTCCTCTCAGTTTCACTGATGTAGTCAAAAGAACAGTGGAGCAATATACTTGGCATCAGCTCAGCTGCAGATGCTGCCGGAGGGAATCAAAGTTAGCATTCCACCACATTTAAAAAGTACCACTTTCTGGTTTGGAATCAGAGTTATCTGTCTCCTAGACTGGTTGCCAACTATGGCTTGAGGGACCAGTCTGCCAATAGCTGACAGAAGAGAAGAGATTGATTCATGCCTTTCCCAGGGGCATTAGTGAAAAGCAAGCATAATCTGTCTCAGGCAGAGCTTGAACTGGATTTACCAATTCCATTCTTGGCACAGTTGACAGTTAGACCAATTAACATGAGAGACACATCAATAAAGAGCCAATAATTAATATCGTTCAAAGTCAGTATTTACTTCTTCACCTCATTGTTCTCCTTTAAAAGTTATGTATATTTACAGTTCTCAATAACATGAAATAATAATGTCAAAACTTAGAGCTAGACATCAAGTGCAGTATGGCTGAACATGTATGTATTGTCCGATAAATGCTGTAACAGGAAATAATGGCACACAGCAAACACTTGAAGATATAACACAAACTGTGCAATTTGGGAGTCATCAGCTAACAATTATTTTCGTTTTCGCAATTTTCATTTTTGTCAAATTTTATTTGCTAACTTAAATAAAATCAGGAACTACGTCAGTTTGAAAGTATGTCATTTTCCTTTTCAATGTTTCTATAACAACTCCCTGGATTAACATGTTCACTGATGCACATGCTTCTTGGGGCAAGTTGCATATTGCCTCTGACGCACATGTGCATCCATTCCACAGTTTTATTCTAGGCAAAAGAAAAGTTGAGCTCTCCAGGGTAGTGGTGAACATGTTAAATAATCAGCAAAACAGTATAAGTCAATTCAAATAAAGGGTTGACACTATAAAGTTCTGTAGAACAATGATGCAAAATTTTCATAATTCATGTAATGGCATCAATAAAATTTACTGGATTCAAACCAGTGAGCACATAACAATGCAGAAGATCTGTGATTCAATCACTGACTCATCTCTCAACAGGATGTCAATTGATTTATCTGGTTTTTAGTTGGAGCAGAGAATCTCTCATTGATGCTCATCAAATCAGCCTGATGAAGAAAAAAAGCAACAAAAAAACAAGTGCTCCAGTGCTTCAGCAAAAATTATTATTTTTTAAAATAAATGGATTTAATCCCTTCTTCCATCAGAATAAAATATACATTAGAAACTGTCAACCAATTGTTCTGGCAGACTGACTGACTGACTGGCTGGCTATGTGTGTATGTATGTATGTATGTATGTATGTATGTATGTATGTATGTATCACATGTACAGGCTACACAATGGAGCTGAAAGGCTGAAAATTGAGACATTTACTCCTTATTATGTCTAGAAAAAAACAAATTTATTGTTTGTTTTTTTTTCATACACATCCCCAAAGAAGGAGGGTCAATTTGTCAAGTTCATTCTGGATTGGTCCCTTATTTTGTGTTGCGCAGCTTTCATGATGTTTTCTTGAGAATTCAGACTTTTTTAGTGAGAGAAGTAGCATTCATTGATCACATCTTTTCCTCAAATTGTAACCAATGCATCTTCCCAGTAGTCACCTATGGAGCTGGAACATGGAAACTAACAAAGAGACTGACCCTCAAACTGAGAAGCATGCAACATGCAAATGAAAGGATCATGCTCAATCTCACAGGGAAAGATCACCAGACAGTACAATACATCAAGGAATAAACAAGAGTTTTAGACATCATAGAATCCATAAGAAAACTAAAATGGCAATGGACTGGTCATGTTGCAAGAATGGCAGACAACCGATGAACATCACCACTCACAACATGGATCCCCAGAGATCACATACGTAAACTGAGGCCAGCAAAATACAGAAGTATTTTCTAGACATAATAAAGAGTAAATGTTCACATTTTAACCCTGTCTCCATTGGAGCAGCCTGTATGTACCATCCATATATACATACATAGTCAGCCAGACTAATTTAAAAACTGAACAAAATTTTTGGTGATAGTTTAGATCGACAATTTCAAATATGAGTATGGTTTCCTACACCAATACACACGCAGCCTCTCAGGAATGTTAAGCCAGGTTAAGCTTGTTGATCATAACATTTTCTTTCTACCATAACACTTGAATGGAAACCAATTAGTAAACATATAACTGTATTTCTATGATGCACCATACTTACTGGAAAATACAAAGCTCAAAGCCTGGAAGAAGATAAGAGATGACAATAAGCTATAAATACTCCTAAACGAATACTTAGTAATGTCACAAAATAACCTGCAGCTCTCTAATACATTAAACTTCACATATTTCACCAACAAAACTGAGTAGGGTGGAGGAGACCGTGAATAAAATTACTATGGTGAATATTACTGGGTGGTACTGAAAGGGTTATTTCAATTCCTGGCTTTTCTATCCACTACGGAAACCCAGTACAGAGTTATGCCATCAACTTATTGTGAATGAAACTGGATCCATGTGAAAATTTAATGAAAAAAAAAAATGTGACTAATACAGAAGAACTCGAGTCACATTGTGGAACTGCTTAAACAGATGGAAGCAACAAACAACGCCCCTATGTTGATATAGGTTTCCCGTTATCCGAAAGTAGAGTGTCCTTAACAAAAACCCTTTGCAAGCAGAAATGGCATAAAACAAAGATCCAATTACAATTAATTAAATAGGAAAAATGTTTCGAGTGATCAAGACCCAAAAAAGGGCGATTGATCACCATGACAATTTGAACTTTATATGCATTCTGCACTTCTGCCAGGAATCAGTGAGTAGTATCCGCACATTCAATGTTGAGTGTTACAGACAAAAACAATACAACAACAACAAAAAAAAAACACCATCTTTTTGTTGATTAACATAGAAATAGGACATATTTTAGCCTCTGGCTCACACAGCAAGGATATTTGCAAAAATTTCCTTTGTTTATATTCTAGTTATTACAGATATAAAAAGCTTATTCTGTTGTAAGAAAATCTTGGGACAATCCAGTTTATGAAATAACAAATTGATGTTTATGTAATGCCATAAAAGAATCCACCCCCAACCCTTAGCGGCTGATGACTGAAACTTCCTAGCACTCCCACACGTTTCTGCTGGCAGAAAACTCCATAGTAATTCATTTTCTCAGAGCCATAACATTCTTCTCTTAGGTATGTTATGCAACTGGTTTATTCACAAATGATCCGCAATAAAAATGATGTTCAAATTGATAAAATGATCTTCACCTTAGGTCAATTAACACGTTCATTGCCAGATGGTGACCATGTACATCTTGCAGGATGTTGGCATTGCCTTTGATCTACACGTGCATCCATTCCACAGTTTTATTTAAGGTAATATAAAAAGTTACAGCAACACACTAGACTCAGTTTCTGCCTAGTGACACTATCATAGGTGGCAGCTAACATATAAAAACAAGAAATATTGCCACCTTTACCTAAAAATGAATCACCAGAGCCAAATGTCTTCATTTTCTCAAAATAACCACTCTCTTCAAGTTCTCATCACCTCCCTGTCACCCAAAACTTTACAAACCCAACTAACCCATCCTAATTCTTTGGACAGTGATACAAAGTTACATAAAGCAATACATGACTTGACGAGATCAAAGGCACTGATCTACTGGTGTTGTGAGTTTAAAGTGAGCTAGAGTATAAAACTAGTAGGACACAAAAATTGTAACCATATACTTTCTATCAATCCAACCAAGCTTTGCCATGAATGCCTGAACATTATAAATGCTAAGGCACAACTGTAGTGAAATATAAGTGTCCATTTTCACAATCAAATAATTTTGTAAAAAAGATGAATTTCAAAAAAATGGAAATAACGTTTTTAGAAGGAGGCTACAAGACTACACATGTAAATTTTAAATACCAAAAAAATGTGACATCAGGGTAAATGGGCAGATTTGTGAAAAGGGAAGAATACCTCTAGCTTATGTTTTCTGTTGCTTGCTTGGGTCGTTGATTATGGCTACAGTTATTCAAAATTAGTTAATGTTCTTCAACAAAGAAAGATACAACAAACCACTAATGTCTATATGGCTCACTAGAACCAAAAATGAAAGGAAAACATTAATTGCCTGGAAACATTACACTGTTTCAGTCTGAAATCAAGTACCGAATTCATTCATATCAAAGGGACACAAATGAACTTACCCCGATTATGGAAAGAGTTCCATACTTATTTTAAGGGGAAATTCAAAGAGAGCTCCAGTACATCATGGCAGATAAGATAGCTTCACCTAAAAAATGACTAAAAAATGACTCGTAAATTTCATTGTTCAGGTCCATATTAACCAGAACCTGAATTGGAGTTATAAAAAATCTAGGCAATAAATGAGAAAAATTCAGAGAAATACTCTTTACTCACTTAATACTTGTTACTGCAATAGGGATTGGGAATTATATGCTATCAGATATGATAGTAAGTTGAAAAAGAAAATATCTTTTTAAATTTTCCCTCCCATATCTTTCAAGTTTAGAATACAATACAATTTGATATTAAGGAATTCCAAAAATAGCTTTTTCTTTTGGTGTGAATATCCAATAAATCTAAACAAAGGAATCCCCACCCCCTCGTTTAATTTCAGGAAATACTTAACAACTTTGCCTCCCATTTTCAATATATATATATATATATATATATATATAAACTTCAAAACAAACAACAGAAGCAATGATCTGGTTAGCCCCAAGATCAGATGATCCGAACCATTGTCCAAGCTAAGCACTAAGAATTCTTTGGAATAAAACAAATCATGTAGGTCTTTAGGCTTGGCTGTTCTTGAAAAAGAATCAAATAGAAAAGATGAAAAGAAACCACATCAGACAAATATATATAAACACAGAGAACTGTGTCGATCAAATGAGAATAGTAAAGCTCTCTCAGCAATAACAACAGAAATAGCCTTTTATTGTACACGTACCTTATTCTTGTATCTACTCAATAGAAGTTACAGAAACAAGTATATATGCATCTGTGTTTGATTTAGAGGAGTGTAAATAAATACACACACGTACACGTGTATGTGCATAAATGAGAGAGAGAGATAGGATTTATATGAAGGTCTAGTGTCTATGTTACAAACAAATGGTAACAATAAAGCAAAACCTGAGACAAGTAATTGTGTATTACAATTTGGAAACACACAAACTTATACTTTCTATCCACTCTCATCTAGTCAGTCATTATGACTGGTTTATGATCAAAAATCAGAGAAAGAAAGAAAGACGAATAAATAAATCCTCTTCAAAGGTGATTTGAGGCTGTGAACAAATGATAGTTAATGATTTATATACTTGCATTAATGGATTTTTCAAGTAGCGTGTATATATATATATATATATATATATATATATATATATATATATATATATATATATAAACACACATGCACTATAAACTATGTCCATGATACATCACAAAGATGAGTATCTGATAACAACAAAATCTTATTAGAAATTCCAGAGGGAAATTAAGAAAGGACTGGGTGTGAGGAAGAGGAGGAAAAGGTCTTTCTTTCTAAAATACCAAAGATTCTGGGTTTCTTCAATAAAAATGCCTAAAAACAGCAGCAGCAGCTGCGGCTCATGTGATGTCCACCTAAATGAGTCATCACACAGAGTGTAACCAGAGGTGAAGATATATTTTAAGAACGATATTAGATTTGTTCGCAACAGATGGAAATATTGAGACCGATTGAAGAATGGAATGATCCCGTGTTGCCAATTTAGATGTTCTTTATCTAAATGTAGATGTTTTTGGTTGCATCTAGATGTCAAAAGTTGCTTTTTAGATAACTTTTCATTAAATGAGTGATACTTTTTTTTCCAATTCAAAATAACAAAAGTAATATTTTTAATAAAATAAATGATATTCTAATAATGTAAATCTTGATGAATTGAGTCACGTTTAGTTTATCAATGATATATAATATATTTCCTGAATGTCTCTACATGTTTTCTAACTTAAACATTAGATGTAAATCTGGAAATGAATTTGGCTACACTGGAATGCTCATCAAATTTGGGAGGTTATTTTTGTGGAGCCACTCATTTCCTATTTTGCACCAATCTAACCCATCAAGTTAAAAGTTATGCAAAAGCAAACAAAAAAGTCAATATTTGTAATTAATGAAAAGAAAAAAGACAAACCCAAAAAATAACTAAAACACACAAGAACTCTAATGCATCTTTCTTCTCCCCCACACCTTGGGCATCGGGGGAGGGTGTAAAGAATCAGACAAACAAAATGGAAAACATCCTGCATCATCCCTCCTCCATATAAAATAATGATTCAATTCATAAATAAAGGATGCTGGCTGAAAGTACAATAATAACAATAATGAACATGCTTTATCAATGAAAAATCAATAGCACTCAACTGAGAATGAGGGTATGCTTTATAATGTTGAAAACAAAAGTTAGCATCAAGTGTCAAAATTATCATTACAATGAAGGAGCCACTAGGCTGAAAATGAGTTTGGTATCATTTTATGATTTATATTGAACTAATAGAAATAAGTGATGTGTCTAGGAGAAAAAAAACTGAACATATATTCTATAGTAAAGTTGTTGGCTTCCAGGTCCCTAGAAGACTCTTATAGCAATTATTATCATTTTTTTTTTCTCTCTCTCAATGGAGTATTGTAAATCATTATTATTATCATTTTACTCACTGCCAAGGAGAAGTTTGCCAGAATGAAAAATTGAAGAGCAACTAAAAAATTGAGTTGAAGATAAATTGTTGATGGATATATAACAAGAGATTATCAATTTTAAGACTCTCAGATGGCTCTGCAAGCCAACTTTGGAGGCCCACTGTCTAGCGCAGCATGGGCACAGGAAGTCGGTTCTTGTGGCGTCAACACTGTCCAGTAATGTCCAGACATTCCAGGTTCCGATGGTCAGATTCTGTTATTTTTTCCTTTTTATGTATCCGACCACAGTGGAATGAGTGCGCAAACTGTGTTATGTTTGCGAGACACTTCGTGGGTGAGTATTTGGTTGGGAGACCTTTTTTGACAGATCGGTGATGAATTGTATAACAGACCTATGCTAGAAGAATTTGAAGTGGGAGAATTGTAGCCCTGGGGTAATCCTACTCTCTCACTCTGAGAGTCTTTGAGTGGCACGTGAAACCATTACGGCTGGTGACTTCTATGCTGCTGGAGTTGCCGGGTAGATGTCGGAAAAATGGCATTGCACTACCCAACAGATTGAAAACAGTAGACAGACATGTATGTATGCATTCATGTAGATGAAAATAGTAAATAGAATTTGTTTGTTCAAATATTTTTTGGTTGATTTAAAGGCATGTATAATATAAAGATTAAAAGTTAAAAAATTATAAACAATGTTTCCTTTGATTTTTTGATGGGCTGCATGGGACCAAAGAGCCTGTGAGCAACTGACGTGTACAGATAATATTTTTAGTTTTCACTTTCATTGATTTTTTTATCCAAAGTTTATGAATTGAAGGTCAGTTATTTTTAACAAAAAGTGTATTTTTTTTTTCAAATTATTTATTTGGTGTATTGATTTTTCTTAACTATTTATTCATTATTATTTCTTCCTGTATCGTGCACAGCATTGAAATTTTACTGCACGGCTTTTTTCTTGTGCACAGCCGTGTAGCTTAGAGGGAACACTGGCGATAAACAATAACATTATTAATGAAAAAGACAGTATCCAAAATGCCAGATCAATGACGATCATGACCGAAAACACATATCAAAGATAGTATTTCTTTATAGCAATCAATCTGAATTTGGGATAGAGAAACAAATTTGAATGCTCAACTAAACATAGGGTCAAGGATAAGGCAAATTTTTATTAATCACCTCAGTGAGATTGTGGAAAAATTGTTTTATACTAAAAGCTCTAATATAAACCTTGGACAACTTTCTAACAACTATCATAGACCTTCCCCAAGATTTCCCCAGACCTTTCTATCATGTATGTTGCAGTGCTTTCTGAATTCGTGTAGTTCATCACGTCATCTTATATTTTGCCAGCCACAATTTCGTATAACATCTCTGGGAATCCACGTTGCAAGTTGTAATGTCCATCGTTCGTTACAAAAAGCATTGTAATATCTTCAATTCCCTCCCTCTAGAAGTGGAGTGGTGTAAAAAGAATACCTCCAACTTGTTATGCCAGGTAAAATATAAATCTACCAGTAGGATACTTGTCAAAAATGATATTTTTCATGTTATATATGGATAAATCATGGATCGGTACATCACACTGCTTGCTTGGTCAGTTGCTAACTTTTAACTTCATTTTTCCCAACTTTCAAGCAGCCTGCCTACCTTCAAACATTTGGATTACAGCCGCGTTTGGTTAATTTTAACACCTGTTTGCTACAATATGATAGAAACAGACAAAGTGACAACAGTTTTATGAAAGATCTAGAGGTAGAGGTATAAGTAACTTCGTAATACGTAGTGCTGAGAATATCCTAGTAAGCACCTTGAAATACTATGAATATTCTTGTTATTAGGCAAATGATAACCACAAATCATAATACACAGAGATGACAAGCATTTGTGAACCCTAAAAGGAAAACAGTAAATCTCATCATTAGAAATTTAGCTTTCATAAAGCCAGTTGAGATTTAATGCTCACATTATTATATTAAATGATATATCTGTACCCCCATACAACTAATTATCAAAAGATTATCAGGAAAAAAAGATAAAAGATAAATCTAAGATTATCTAAAAAAAAAATACCAGCATAGGCTTTAGGCATAGTTGACCAAAAGTGACCAAAGAGACCCCAAAAAGCATGTTTTTGAAGGAAAAAAGTTTCAAAATGGTGCACATTTTCAAGGGTGTAGCACCCAAAATGTGACCAGGAGTGCCGAGAAACACAAACACACAGAAGCAAAGAAAGAAGAATCAGAAGTGGGGCTACAGTGACCAAATAGCAAGTAAATGGTGGAGGCTGCTGAATTATATAAATCATCTAAGAGAAATTATCTATTTACTTCAGGCATATTAACACTTTTGAGGCACATGTCTCTTTTTTTTTTTCCAGTTCGAACTTCTGTGTCATCTGTTGATCAGTCTGGGTACTGCACAAAATGGTAGGACAGAATATGAGCCTCTGTGTTTCTAGATATACATGAAGATAAAAGAAGAGTGTATTGAAACTGACACTCCACTTAAAGGATACCAACACTTCAATAGTAGAATGAAATTCAAACCATGATGCCTCATAGAGTGAAGAGGACAAACAAATCAACTCCTGCCAAAAGTGAAGGATCTTGTTTGTTTATTTTGGAGACAGATAGTGTTTTACTATTTACTAGTTTGCCTGCAAAGAATTCACCTTTTACTAGTTAAAATATCCACTCAAGATGTTGTCACTCACATAAAAACAAGTTATTTATTCCAATATGTAGCGTTAACAGGTGTTATGTTAAAAGTTACTAGTCCATGATAAGTTATCATAGTGAACAACAACAGGCTCAGTTGGTGGCTGCTACTGATACTCTGAAAGGGAGAGGGGAGAAATGATGTTAGGTAGTGGACAGTGGAGAGTGGAGAGGAGAGAGAAGGAAGTTAAATAAGAATAGAGAAGAAAAAAAAGTTTGATAACCAAGTAGGAAGGGAGAGAGGAGAAAAATTTCAATGAGAAGGTGGGCAGGCAGAGATGAGAGAAAGGTAGTTCAATTAGAGCAGGAAGGAAGAGGGAAAAGAAAATGAGTTAGTTTTATTAGAAGATAAGAAGATTGAGTGGCTGATGGCTGCCACCAATACTATAAGTGAGACAGAGACCGCACACACGCACACACACATACATACATAGCAATACATTATAATTCTTGCGCACAAAAGAAAAAATTGGGCTTCAAAATATGAAGATGCATTTTTTTTTTCCTCCTGCAAATAATTCTGCAAATAATTCATTTTCTCTTGCTTCTCTATATTTTAGGAAATAAAACTTTCTTTCCAGACAGGTAAGACAGAAGGATGCTGTTATCCTCTCAGGTAGTTTAGAATAAATTAACATAAATGTTCGATATTTTTCTAACAACAGATAGAATTCTTGTCAAGGTTTGTTAGAAGGGCTGTTTTGATTACTGTAAGAGATTTATTCGGACTAATTTCCTTGTCTTTGTTGTTAACTCATCACATTTCAGCAGTGTACCCTCGGGCCTTCCTCGGGTGTCTGTGGTGTTCTGGAATGTCAAATCAAGTTCCGCATCCCTTCACTTATACATCATGTCAGTTTCTTCAGCATCTCTCCATTTTTGAGACAGTTTTCTCTAGACCACCCATTGATCTTTGCACGAGTTCACTTCTTTCCAGGCCATGCCTATAGAATCCCAAGTTCATAGCCCGCCTCTTACTGAAGGAATCTACCCACGTACTGTGCTCAGATAACTCAATCAGCAGACTGAATTTAGACATAAATAACTTGTGGTAAACATTGATCCGGAAGGAGTTGGGTATGAAGTTGGGATGACACCAATAAAGTAAATTAATTCCGTTACTTTATTTACTAGTATACATTTGTCAGTTACAAAGGAGTCAGAATTGAATAGTGAACATCTTCTGGCAGTATGCCGAGCTGGGGTGATCAATTAAGATTTGGAAAAAGTTACTCCTCTCACTTTTTGTTAGACACAAAAATGTCTGAATTTTCAAAAACGAACAAACAAAACAAATGTGAGCATAGCCACAAACTAAGGGACCAATTGAACCAACTTACATTGCAAATTGAACTCCACACCAAAAACCTATTTTTAGGTGGGAATTTTTTTTTTAAAGTTTTGTCTGGACATAAGGGGTAAATATTTAAATTTTCAGCCCTCTAGCCCTGTACACATCATACATACTTAGCCAGCCAGCCAAACTTAAAAGCCTAAATCAACAGTTTTGGTGACAATTAATTAGAAAGGTCAAAATCAATGGTTTCACGAACTGACTTCACAGCTTAGCCTTAATCGACAACCACCTTTTTTTTTTTCAATAAAATCGTAAAAGCCAGTTTCACTTTGTTAGAGAACGAAAAGAAAAAGAAGAAAAGGAGGAAGTTCAAAACTCTAGCTGGGATAGTTTGCATTCAAAGCCCAAGGGGGAACACATGTACCCCCCCCCTACAGCTATGGGTAAATAGTAGGTCCTTTAGCTCCCAAAGGCAGTCTATATTGGGTATCCGGTTAGCACCTTGGACCCATAAAAACCCACAATTGCTACAAATATTGATTGTCTCCAGGGATTGCTCAAGAGAGGGAGACAAAATCAGAGCCTCGTGTGACATAGGAACCTTATTTGCTTTGCTTGAAAAAATAAAAGAATCCTGAAGAGTATAAAAAAGTCAAATGGATTACTTACCTAATCGGTGGATTGTTGTAAAATGTCCTAATTTTCCAAATTCCAGAAAATTGCTTGGTGTGATGTGTAGAGGGACATTTTCAATAAATCCATTCAAAGATTTACCTGCAATGAAAAAAATATGGGAAATCAGACACAGAGGCTAGTCAATAAGATTCCTCAAAAAAATCCGTACAATACAATCAAAAGAAGGTCAAAACTAAAGAAAAACTAGAGTGCACTCAGCGAGCGCATAACTCGGATGGGGAGAAAATTGTGGATGGACCCACCCCAAAATTGAATCACTTCTTCCATAGTCCATTTCTCTACCTTTAACAAAATTTCATTGAAAGTCATGGAGAACTTTTTGAGATATCATACGGATAGAAAGACACAGGGTAATATATAAATACCTCTCCAACTTGGCCATCAGAAAGGAAATTGAGGAACAAGGTAAAGTGCATCTAAAGAGAGAAACTCGGGAGGGCAGAGGTCATTTTGTTGGACATAAGAAACTACTGAGTAAATACTTGTGCTACATGATGACCCAGCTAAAGTGCTATACTGTTATATTGCTATCAGGTTGAGTGATAGAAGAGGTACAACATCCTGCTTCATAAAGTCATTACACCCTTTTAGAAAACCAATTACTCCCTTTAATTAAAACTAACAAAATGTACTCTTATGGTTTAACAACACATACCAAATATCACTTTTACTTGCAATGAATTTCTAGCAAGTCAATACGTCCCAAGCAATACTTTGGGTAAACAAAGTTCTTTTGTTGCTTACCAGTAATATTCATTATATATATATATATATATATATATATATATATATATATATATATATATATATATATATACACGCACACACACACACACACAGATAGATAGATAGATAGAGAGAGAGAGTGGGGGGTATGATATTCCTTTCATTGTAGGTTAAAGTTCTTTTGTGTACTTAGAGTCTTATAAGAGAACTTGATAGTCACATATTATATATATATATATATATTATATATATATATATACATTTATACACGCACACACACACGACTATTAAAATCTCTTTCATCATTTCTTTGTACATATAACTTCTTTGAGCGATAACTATTTTTACATGCTGAATTTGACACTTTCAACCTCAGGGCACTCATACCATATTCTGCATTTTGTTGATATGGAGTAGATAATGGTTACATTGGTTTCTTGTAGCTGCTAACTGCTAGGAAGGCCTCTAGGTTTTGCTGTTTCCATGAAAGTAATAACTGATAGCAGACTCGATTACTGGATATTCTGTAACACATCATCCAAGTTCTCCTCCTGGACTCGGTTCCTTCACAATTGGCTTATTATGCTGCTTCTAGGAGGAAATATTATCAATTCCCTTGTAAGCAATCTTTATCATTTCTTCAAAGATACTGAGTTTCCTATTCCAAGTTCAGGGATAAGAGTAAAACTAACTATCTTGTGTCCCCCTTTTAAATAACTAGGATTTGATAAATAGACACGTGAAATAAATAACTAGTAATCCTTGAAACTGAAAACTAAAACACTGAACAAAATAAAAATTTAGGCTGATCGATTTTCAATTTACTAAAAGGAATCAAATATATCAGAATTTTTATGATTTCAATAAAACAAAGCTGATTTTTTCCAAAATCAAAACACACACAGGGTAGATAATGGAATAAATATTCACTAATACCGATTTATTCTCATAGGATTTATAAGTTTATCATTAATATAAAAGAGCAGATAAACCAAGTCCATTCCAACTGGTGATGATGATGATAAAGAAAAATAGCAATAAGAATAAGAATTAGGACCAATACTACCTTATTTGAAGGCATAAGAGATTTCACCCCTACTTGGAAACTCCCCAAGTTCAGACCAATGTAGGGCTGGACAACAAAGGTTACACTTGCCTTTAGAGTCATTTTCTTTGTAAAGTTCTAGGTCATCAAACATGGTAAGATTAAAGTGAAATAATAAACCACAATTACTCAAACAAAACAAAACAAAATTTTTTTAAATCACCACATATTTCAGCAGATACGGTGATCTTCAGATAAGACGAGACTAATTTCTGTCTGGATTTCATGGTTATAGCTCACTGTTTAACCGTTGTTTTTGTATCTGGCATATAGAGGTGGGGTTTTTTTTTATGCTTCGACTTATCCACCATAATACATTGTAAAAAAGACTAGTTAAAAAAAAATTGGAAATATCATTTTGTCATCATCATCATCATCATACACACACACACATACACACACACAAAGATGTGATAGAAAGCCATTCTTTCTCTCTATTGATTGTTTTGTTTGGATTTGGTGCCTGAGTATGTACTTTTATCCTGCTCATTTCCCAGGGACTCATTTTATACCGGTAATTTCTTTTGTAAGGTAAAAATGAATTATTCAGTTCTTTTCAAATCATAACATGTTCAAGTTTTATATTATTCTCTTTATGTCAGTTATGTAAATGCATGTTCAGGTTTTATGCCTGACTTTGATCATAGTTCCTTCAGAGGATTCAACAAAGAAAATGATTCTATTAACCTTGTGTTCACACAAATAAACACTGGGAAGAGATCCCAGAGGTTTTGAACCCTCAAGATATTTACTCTCATAGTATGTTCAAGATTCTTATTAAAGAGCAATGAGTTATGGTCAACATTCCTTTTTTATGGTCTATAACATAGAGGAGAGCCATCAACATTCCTACTTTTGTTCAGAAAATACGATTTCTTCTTTCCATTTTTTATGTTAACACAACATTTCAGTTGATCCATACTACATTCTCCTTTAGGTATAATGTGTAATATCTATAAGGGAAGAGAGTCTCTTATTTCATTCTCTTTCTAAAAACAGAATAACTTATTTTGCAAGCATTGCTGTTAATGTTCTAATTTTCTGTCTGAACCCCTTCTTTTTTCTTTAATTTGCAACACTGGAAAAAGAGATCCTCTTTCCTCATAGAAATTACATATTTCACCTGATGAAAGCCATAGAATGGATCTGTTGGAATGTTATGTTAACATCAAAGATGGTAAGAAGAGATCGAATTATTCAAATAAAATTTTTTTAAAAGTCATTCTGAAACTTATAGAAATTAATTTGTGCAGAAACTTCAGAAGAAATGTGATTTTTTTTTCACATCAATGTCACACTGTCTACTACACAGTTTCATAGTTTCTTAGTGACTATCTTCTTGTCTGAAATTATAACTATGCTTGATATTCTGGATGTCAATGCATTATAAGTGCTTTTAGACAATTGGACTCATCCTCTATTTCTATTGTTATGGGTTCCTACAATGTTTTAACTGATCCATTTAACAGACTTCTTCAGGAGTATTATCTATGTATAAAGAGAGGATCCCAAGTAGTGCCAATTAGAAAATGGTAGCCAACAGAATTTTTTCGTTTTTTTATCCATCAACAGAAACACTTGTGAAGTAAGTTGAAGATGTTTTCTATTCTGTTAAACAATGGATCGGCTGAAACATTGTGGGAGAAACAAAATTACAAAGAAGAATGTATTCAATTGTCCTAAAAATTTAATCAATGTAAATGACTCTTCATTAAATTATTTAAAAAAAAAAAAAAAAAAAAAGAAAAACGGGAGGCTACCTTATCATTCAACAGTCATCTCCTTTACCAAATTTTTCAGACAAAAAATATAGAAAATCACAGAGAAATTTGGGATCCTTAGACCTCTCACCATATCTATTGCAGTGAATAACGAGGTCACATTAGGTAAATACATCAAACCCCTCCCCCAAAATTGAGGAACCATGCAACATGTTCATGAGAGAATTATGCTCAACTTCACATGGAGAGACCACAAGATAGCACAAAATATAAGGGGAAAACGGGAGTTCGAGATAGCATAGAATCCACTAAAAAACTCAAATGGCAATGGGCTGGTCATGTTGCAAGAATGGCAGACAACCAATGGACATCACGACACATAACATGGATCCCCAGAGATCAAATGCAGAGCCTAGCCTGGCAGAATATGAGATGACCAGACAAAATAGACAGGTTCAGAAAATATTGGCTCCATGATGCTCATGATAGAGAGCTGTGGTGAATCCAGGGGAAGGTCTATGTCCAACTACAAACAGTAAGAGACTGATGATGATAAGATGATTGGTGATTTGAGTAATTATATATATATATATATATATATATATATATATATATATATATATATATATATATATAAATATATATATATATATATTTCATAAATACAGATACAAAGGTGTATGCATGAATGCACAAAGTATTTTGACATTAAAATGATATGTAGAAAATGAAAGCAACGCAGGAGTGATAAATGAACCCCCCCCCCCTCTGGAGTGAATGAAAAAGAATGGAGCTTTTGCAGGATAGGCCATAATCAGTCGCCCTATCTTGTTTTTATTGGAACGATCAGCTCAGAATCAGCTTAAGGGATTCCCTTAATTCAACAATAGGCCACGTTTTAACTTGACTCATGATCAGGCAATCATTCTCCTGTACCTGCAGAGCGGGGATTAACATTGCATAGCCCTAAAATTCCACCTCATATCCATGTCAAAAGTAAGCCTGGATAATCTCTCAGCCAGATTAGAGGATGCAATCTGCCTTCAAAATGCATATATAAAACACTTATGCAGCTCCGCTAATCAGAATTTACAACCTTTATTACTAGAGTCAGAGAAGGTAAAAACAAAAGCAATTATGTTAACCTATTCTAGAGCCTAATCTGATTGCCTAAGTTGTTCCAGGTAATTATCAGGCAGGGCAGGGCTGGGCAGGGCAGGGCTGGGCTGGGCTGGACTAAGAGCATATTTCACTCCAAAACAATAATAAACTACGTATCCAAAAAGAAATAACTTTACTCAATGTTAGAAGAAGAAAAATCAGTAATGAAATATACTGAAAATTCATCGAAGAAAAAAAGAGAAATCGAATCTTAAGTATTTGATACAAATATATTTTGAAAGAGTGGTCAGTCTTTGAAAAACAATAACAAAAAAAAGCAATACTTTATCATGGATAAAATTGAACTACAAGGATTATTACTGAAAACTAGTTACAGGGACATATCAATTCATGCCTTTTCCCCAAGTCATGAAGCAACATCAGCAGGCAAATAAATTGAAATATTTACAGATCCTATTTTCTGAATTATAACCAACTGCATTGATTTTCCTTGATTCCCTTCTCGTAGTAGAGAAATCAAAGTTAGAAACCAGTGATTCTCAAAGGTGAGCCACTAGGGAGGAATTTTAGTGAGAGAGGGATAGACATATAATGGAAGTTATAATAAAAAATATCAGTAGCAGCCCTCAGTCCATCTCCCTTTCAACCCTCTCATCAAACTACCTGACCTTTTCACCTCCCTCCCTTCTTAGCCTCTCATTAAACTACCTTCCTTTTCTCCTCACTCCATTCCTATCAAAACTATCTTCCTTTTTTCCCTTCCTACCCTCTTTTCAAACTACCTAACTTTCTTTTATCCTATCTCATTTCCTATCCACTGTAATACTGATAGTATCAGTAGCAGCCACCAGTTGAGCCTGTTGTTGCACACATGATAACCGGGAAAGTCATGGACTGATCATAAATAATGAAAGCTTCAAAGACTGGTTGTTAGCAAAAACTTCAATTCGTACTTGTAACAATTACAGCAACAGTATAATGAAAAATCAAAGATGTTCAAATAGCTTAGATAAAAATAATCTATTGTTACCAAGAATGCCCCATTTATTCATCAAATATATAAAACAACTTCATTCAGCCAATGTTAGAATGAAAAATCAATAAAACCTTACTCTGAATACATAATGTAAGAGTGCATTCATCTTTGTATATTTTTATAAGGTGTTTCCTACAAAAACATTTATGTTCTATGCTTGCATTTATTTATCAACTGAAATGATCACACCTACATTGGGTTATTCCATGTTGTCTTTTTTATTTCCCAAATATTTGCAGAATATCACAATGTTTGGATAATACAGAATTTTTAAAAACTGAAGTACTTGGTGAAATATTTCAAGTGTGTTAAATTCCTTGTGAATATGTAAACAGAGTTATATAGTTAGATAGAAACAGATTAACAGATCACCTCAGAGGATTGTGTTCATTTACCCCCCCCCCAACATGAAAACGACACAAGGTCAGGTTTAATGAATACTTGTAGGTACAGGCAAAATTACCCAGTCCCACCAGCTTTTGCACCTGACTTTACCTCATTAGTGCAATGGACAGATGCTCCCTGGAAAAGGGATCACCGGGAATCAGGTTCCATCTCTCTATTGCGAGAGTTCTCTGGCCACAAAGGACTGGGAAGCAGGTGATTGTAGATTTGAATCATGTCATACGATTTCATATGGACATGTACTAAAGGTAACAACAATATGACAGCTCTCTTGATTAACTACTTACTCCATTAATTTTAGTCTTAATAAGTATGGTTGACTCCTAAAGTTTATCCCATCTTATGTTTTCTTAAATCAATATAATTGTAAACTAGTTAAATCCGATTGTGTTCCGAAATTTCTTTATTAAATATCCAGTAGTCTAATTTTAGGTTACTTCAATATAAAGGCAAGATAACCAAGCAATAAAAAAAATACAAATTTGAAGGTCTGCATTGGACAATATTCATGCATCCACAGATACACATACAATGAAATATTTGTAGCAGACTTTTACTACTTCTGTAAAGTAGTAACTTCCAGCACCAACCAGATACCAACTTAGAATATCATTGTGCATAATGAGTAACCTCTGACCAACTTCCGTTAGGTACCTACTTAACAACCAACTCTACTTCCTATCCATTAGTCCGGTTACATTGCGTATCTTACAAGAATGAGGCAATGTTCCCTTCTATCTTTTTTCTCTTGTAACCACATTTTTCTCAGCGGTCATATATCATCAAGTAGTTTAATAATAAGCTTGACAGTTACTGTTTAGATATAGATTTAGTTTTAAGGCAAGCTTCCCAAAGAACAAATAAAAACAATTCTGCCTATGCTAACTATCAGTGCCATCAAATGAATAATGTTCATAGGCCACAAACTCACACTGGCCTCCCTGTAATTGTCATAACCTAGTTCACTGCCAAGCATAACCTACCAAATTATATCTTGATAACAAAATGGCAAATGTCAGAATATATTAAAAAGTAACAGTAATGGACAATGCATATCTGTAGCAGCCTAAGTGGGAGAACCTAGTGGTTGGTTACTTCGACTGCCAAAAGGCATGTTGGTCTTAATGAACCATAACAAGCTGAATTTGATAGACCTGAATTAGCTCCAACCAACCTGAATGATTGGGGAGACAGGTCAACTTTAAGCATTCTGGAGAAGAGCACTGAGTCTCATTTCCTTGAAAAGAGAAGGTTATTCGGTGACCTCAAAGTTTATACTTTTTCCACAAAGTGGTTGGGAAGGTGATGTAATAGTAATTTAGAGAGCAAAATAGTGTTAAAAGTTTCAACAAGCCATAGCTAGAGATCAGAGTTTTTTCAACACTTATAAAAGTTATAATTTAAACCAAGGAAATCAAGAGTTGGGGGACACTTGGTGAAGAAGGAAGATTTTAGGGATAATGAAGGCTCAAGAAAATACAAATAAGTCGATTACTAACAGAGTCAGATATGGAAAAATTGGTACCATTCTTCAAATTTCATAATCAAGCACTTTCAGATACTTTTATATTATATCTTTGGTTATGAAAGAAACGCTTAAATTTTTGAAAATTTTTATTGAAATTCAATATTCAAAGTATCATTTCAGACCTACTTTACAGTAAGTGCTGATGAAATATGCTCTGAAAGGAGGTAGACCGAAAAAGTTTGAGAAACACGACATTAACATCTATACTAGAAAATTGTACTTTTTCTCTTGCTGGTATATAAAGTGCACTATTGTAAGTAAAATTTGTACTTGTTGACTGTATCAATGAGAGCAAGTGCATTGAGTAACTGTATGCAGGGGACAGAACAAAATGGAGTGATAATATTGACATGTGCTTTCATCAAATGTTCTCAGCAGGTTGCATGTGGATGATGATAAACTAAATATAAAATATATTCATTGTCTAAGTGCTTTAAGAGGTTTCTTTCAATAATTCATGAAGAACATAAAAGAGTAGCCAAAGAAGAAAAATCAAACCAAGATTTGAAAGCCAGAACAAATAGCAATTTTGTTAATCCACATACACTCGGTTGACAGTCTAGTTAACAATTGAAAATTCATTTCTGATACTGCATGTAGATTTCTTACCCCCTGCCCTCCGTGAACTCGCTGCAACTATACCATGCTGGATAATGTTGCTACAGTTTCAGTAACAGGTAGGTTTTCACAGGATGGACTCGAACCTAACACCGAATTCTTCTCCTTTACCTGTCCTTGAGACCAGTAGGATGGTCTTTGCTATTTACCAATAGCTGGACAAAAAAGCTTTTCTGAGAGGTACGTGCAAAGCAAGCCTTGCCTGAAACTCGGTTCTGTTTTTCTGTACCAGTAATTCTTATGCCACAGGTACAAATGAGATTTTGAAGCTTTGATGAGTGTCATGACCATTGTACAGTACCTCATGATTTAGGAGAGATTTCATAGAAAAAAAACCCTATGGAATTAGATTGCCAAAGCTTTGTGAAATTCAACAATTAAATCAGCAACAGTGCACTAAACAAACTAGAGAGAGACAGTGAACATTATATAAGTGAAATGAGAGAAAATGAATGTAGTATAATGCATTAAATTTCCAACAGGAATCTCAGTAGATTTCAGGCAGCACCTCTGGATTCTTAATTGTCTCAAATCCCTTGTGCCATGAAACTGGAGTACAAAAGTGCCAAGTATAACGGGTTTTGCAACCCTGTTTCCAGGATAATTGAATTCAAGTACAGCCCTGGAGGGCTTCAATAGTTTGCCTGGAAATTTCCAAGAATTGTGGGTGGAATATGCCTTCTAAGGATTTGACTTGGAAGTCAAGAGAGACATTCTAGACCAGTTCTTGGCAATGAGAATCACTGAGGAGAAAAAAAAGCCAAATATGATTTTTTGATACACTAAAATATTCATAGTAATGCAATGAGAATCTATTATAATTCACTTTTTTTCCCCACTAATCACTCAGTAGAAATAGTACTTCTGAGACTAACACATACACATGCAATCCTTGTAACCCTAGATGTAGAGTCTAAATACTAGGATTTTCTGGTTTGGAACAACCTTGTAATTATCAATGTTTATAACCTAATGTAAACTAATTCAGTTTTTGTTTGTGCATCAGAAGGATTAGCTTCAACACTGCAGGTAAAAAACAGAGGTCAAGAGAATTGGCTCAACAGTGCAAAGGCAGCTGCAGGGCCTTTAATTACTGCTGAGTTTGCTGTACAGGATGTCAGGGAAGTTTGGTATCGCTCATATGGCTAGCCCATCTAAGCCAATGTTTGGTGATGGTGGCTTTGATGCTGTCGGCTTGATCTCTCTCAAGGATTGGAAGGTTGATGACGTAGTTATCACATTTGATGTTCATGATTGATTGAAGCTCCAGCTGGTGAAAGTGCATAAGTTTCGTAACATCTCAACACCATTAACCTTTGTCGAGGATGATGGTGGTAATAAACATTTATACCTCTTGAATTGAAGATTTCCCTGGAGCATAAGCAACACTTTGGGGCTTCAGACAGCTACTTGTTGGCATGGACAAAAATGACTAATGTGATTTGTTAAAAAAGCCCCATGTTTTCAACATAAGAACAACACACATCCACTTCACTTAATTCAGGAGAGACAAACAATTTCATATTCATCAATTGATTTAACATCATTTCCATATTAACACATCTTTCAGTGTCAAGTTTAGTATTGAATTATGTATGTGTTTTCTCAATCATGATACACTATTCTCAGACTAAGATTGTATGACCAAATCACATCCCAACCACGAACGAAAAGACCACGTATCATTGAAGCAGCTTTCTTTGATGACAATCCTTATCTTTACAGTACTGTCTCCTTTGACAAAGAATTGTTTCCATAAAGACTTGGTCTTTATCATCGATCAATTTGATTTGTCTAGCTGAACAAATGTTATGTTCAAACAACACAGACTCAAGAGAATGATTTGGCATCCACAGTAATTATATCAAATATCTATCAATGCTTGGATAACTGATTAAAAATATCAATTTCAGCATGCTCACAGATTTTGATTACAAATTCTAATCTGTATGTAGGGAAAACAGATGAGAATTGTTAAACAGAGACTTTTAGAAAGTTTGAAACTATAAAGAACGGAGTCTAGATAAGAATATTAAAAGGCAGTTACAACTAGTAATCAGAAAATATGATGGTAATGATGGTCTGTAGTGTATATATATATATATATATATATATATATATATATATGCTTATGCAATGCTCTTCCAACTTAGGAATAGAGTTGAAAATTAGATGCAGTCTGTTTTTAAAAATGACGATCAAACATTTCTTTTTTTTAATAAATGAAAAAAAGAATACAAATCTGAGAATGTTTCTTCCTGATTTTCAAATGCATTTCTAAGGTAAATTTACAGTTTTTGTTCTTTTTAAATAGTAAAACATTAGCGATCCATTCACAATATACACCACATCTCTATTCTATTAGTAATGTTTGCATTCATTTCTGACCACTGACAATCTTTTTTCTTTCTCAAAGCACAAAATACATATTGAGCACAAAAATCTGCTCAACCAAATTTTACATTACGAAGAAATTTGCGAAATTCACTGTTCTAACATCAAATTTGCTTTCACTTCTACCATAAGGAATATTCAGTAGCGGAGTAGCAGTAAAATCAGTGAGAAGTATCAGAGTAAATGAAAGTTTTGACGTTTTTGTTCAATAAATTCCACCAGTGATACTGCTGGATAAATTATCTACTGTAAAAAAAAAAAAAAAGAACTATGCAGAAAATGCCTGGAATACATATTGAAAATTGATGCAGCTTGGTGAATGCTAAAGGCAAGCTTTATCAGAGACTGCCTTCAGAAAGATATAAGTAATGATGGCAAATAAGCAGACTAAGCTTTTATTTCATCCAGATATTAATGATACATTTGTATAAAATAGTAAATGGATTATAAGTTTTTTTTCTTCCTTATTTTTTTGGTCATTTTCCAAATAATTACAGACATTCCTTGTTTTTGAAAGTTTGATTTATGCAGTTTTTTTCTTTTTTATTAAAAAAAAAGGTCAAAGTGAAGATAGCATTCAATGTTTGTTTCGCAGAAAACCATTATCAAGGCAGTGTGCACTATCTTCCTCTCTCTCTCCTACATCCCAATCTCCCATACCGCCCATCACCAATGCTTCAGCCCAACATAACATCGTCACTAATTTTTAGGTCTGGCAAAGCTCAAAAATTTTCATCTATAAATTAATGGTAATTGCTTCTTCATTGCTAACACTGTTTTGGCTAGAAAAAGATTTTTATAGGTACACCATACTTGCAGATAGCTGGGGGTGGGGGAATCAGTATCTGTAACTGATAAAGGATTTATCTCTTAACATGTGTATGTGTGCAAAAGAAAAATGATCCTTCATGCTATAAATTAGACAGCCAGGCTCATGGGAGCAACCAATCCAAAATATGTTCCACAATTATCTCAAAACAGAAGTCACAAGAAGATAAACATTCTGGATAATTCCAAGCTATACTTAATGTCGTTACATTTTCAATCCAACAATCAAATGAAAAAATCCACAGGGTAAAGCCACTATCGTACTATGCATATTCTAAATACCTCACAACATAAAACAGTAACATGACCGATAAAACTACTTTACAAGGCTTCTATAAAGAGAAGAATTATTTGATTACTAGTGGTTATATGGCCATCAATAACAGTCAAAGCACTCAAGTAGCCCTTGTAATCAGCTTTGAACTGTACATCAAAGAATACTGAATAACCTTTGAAGAGAGTACTCTGAACACAGACGCTCACACCCACCGGGAGAGCCAATGGATGGCCATAATACACATATACACGCAGGGGGGGGGGGATTGGATACAAATATCCTTTTATGTATAAAAAGCCAACGGCCGTCATAAGTCAATTCTACAGAGCATTATGAGCATTGGCTGAGAAATACACAGTACTATAATCATGTCAGATAAAAGAAGATGTTTTTTATATAAATAGGATTTCTGTGACAGGGTAGGTCCTTGATACTGACTCAAAGACAAATGAGTGCACAAAAAGGTCAAGAATTGATTTGCAGTTGATAAGCTAGGCTAGAACAGAGAGGGGGAGGCTAGGTAGGTCAGTTCGCAAGAACCTGTGATTTTGAGGGGGCCTCCTCCCTCTGGAGAAGGCAAATGAAATTAAATTTACTACTTCTTATTGCAGTACTGGACTCTATTGTCTAGTATAAATAAACTTGCTTGCCACTACCTTTTTTTATAAATCATTCTGGTTCTTTCATTCAGTTCTGTTACTTCTAAATACATCTTGTATACTGCATGAACATGTATATACCCATACATAAATCATAAATATCAACATTGATTACAAAAGTATTTGATAAGCAGTTTAAAAAGACCCGAATTTCCTATCTGGGCCTAATACCAACTTTTCATGAGCCTAACAGTTGCAGGTCAGTATAGTCTTAATTATAGTCTTCCATTCAGGGATATTGAAAAATAAATACTCATCTGCAAGTATTCATTGTGGGGATTTAATGAAAGGAACTTTAATCTTCCAAAAATTCTAGGTAAAGATAGTTTCAATTCTTTATAATCTTATTTACGCAACACTTCATAATACAAGGGCCAATCTAGGATTTTCAGCAGGCGACATGCATTGATTTGTATAAACATACATGTGCAATTATTCATTCACATCACAATGATGGAAACATTGAAAAAGTCACTTATTTCTCATACCTACGTATTATACACACACTCCCGAGTGCATATATCTACAATAACATATCTAGTGTACACATAACACACCCATTCATATCATTCATATACACCGAGACATGCATCTATCCAACGATCTGTCGCAAACACGTGTGTAGGCTTTGTATGTCTTTGTTGTTGAAAATATTCCATCAACAAAATTCTTAGAACAAATAAAATAAATGAATAAACCAGATTATTTCTGTGAGTAATCGGTTGAAGTAAAGCTGTTTAAAATTTGAAGGAATCAATAGACGTGAAAGAAAGAAGGAGAGAACTATGCGACAAAGACTTCCATTTGACAGAAAAACTGTTCAACATCACAAGAGCACTTAACTGATTAACTGAGGAGATGCACCACGGGGACAAGAGGGAAGAGGGGGGACAAGTAATTTCGTCGAAGCTACAGGTTGGTAAATGCAGAAACACTCAAGTAGTTCACCACCACCACCACCATCATCATCATATCAAGGCCTTGTCAATGATTTTGAAAATCTTAGTTCTGGAAGGAGACAGTCAATCCTTCTGAACCATTTAGGAACTACAAAAATTTACAAGATTGTGTGTGCATCTGTGTGAAGAAAGAGATATACAGGGTGGGATGAGGTCAGAAGGGCCTATTTCTTCTATACTGCAAAAACTAGTGGTTTGTCACTTCCTCCTCCTCCTCCTCCTCTTCTTTTCTCCAGACTGGGACACATAGTCCTCACCTACTTTTACTTTTGTCTTAAAAGCCGATGTTGAATCGTGTGTCTGTGCCTTATGCACAGATTCATTTATCGAACAGTGAAAATAGTTCACGGAACTTTCCATGCAGTGTTCTGTTTTAGTATTGGTAACTTTGGCCTTTATCAAAGTCTTCAAATATAAAAAAACTAGTCAATTCCCAATGAAAAAAAACCAGACATATTTGGATTTCTGTGACATTTTTTTTTCAAGAAAAGAAGAGTCCATCAGTTCAATTGGTGATAAAGAGATATCATCAGCAAAATTATAAATTTCAAGGGGAAAAACTCATTGTTATGAACAGAGAAACATAAAAAGTCAGTCGATTTAAGTTTGCTTTTATCTTTCCCATCTTAATCATGATGACAATACTATTCTTTTGGCTTTGCACCTAATTCACATGCAAGGTTATGATGACTTTCCAAAGAGCATATACTTATTCAATCTCAAAGTATAAGTATATAGTACTTGAATAAAAGAAAATATAGTTTCTAGTATGCTTATACCTAATTGTGTCAAGTACCACTAATTATTTGTGTAAAACAATATAGAAATAATACACAGACAGTTCTTATCTTTCTCCTTTTAGGAAATAAGATCAATGATGTACGGCTTTGTTGTTAATCCTTGTTAACTCCTTTTTTTGCAGTTACAGTAGAAAGTAAATTTTATGGGGTGGAATTATTACCCCACACTCAAGCTTTTAGTTTTTTTCTGTCAGAGTAACCTCTTCTTAGATGGACTAGCTTACGGACTAGAAGGGCTCCAACTGCCCTACAATTTACCCATGGCTAGGAGAGAGGTGGGCTCATGCCTTTTCCAGTGACATAAATGCAAAGTGAATGCAACCTAAGCTAAAACTTGAACTCAGTTTGCTGATTCTGTTTTTCATTCCAATACTGTTACGCACTCGGCACCTTCTCTATGATGCACACATGCTTATCAATAAAATAGAAGTAATTATATGGAACTGGAAAAGAGAGAGAGAGAATACATACACTGTGGGCTAAGCAATGTTGAAAATGGATCAATCACTTTCAAAGATATAATCCTCATTCACATTTACCCTCTCTCATTAGGTAATGACATATTCTGCCGTATTCTTTACTCTTAACTCATTCTCTTATGATCTTCACTTCAATTTACTAAATGTAACAACAGATGTTTTCTTTTGCTACCAGCAGAACATGACTTTCTAGATCAGAAGTAATGGTACCGATAGAAGCTCCATTACTTGACAATGTAGACATAAAATCTTCTATTCTCCAACCATTCCATACTTATCAAGCTTTCCTTTTAATTCTCAAATGATCATGATGGTGCCAAAGTCATCAGTTGAATGCCATCTAACAACTCTGACATTCAAAGATCAATAAGATCAATGACATTTATTCCATAAAGGTGCAGAATGGCGTAAAAATAGTTGATGTAGGGGGTGATGGCAGATACAGGAAGCTGGGGGGAGGGAAAGATACAAAGTGAGGATGTGCTGCTTCTCTAACAGCCTATAGCAAAAACAAACACTGAATGCTATTTTCGTTTTTCCACTTTTTCCGTAAAAGGCCAAAAAGGGCCATAAAGCAAACTTTTGAAAATCGGGGATACTTGTAAGTAGAAGAAAATGGTTGATGCCTAAGTATCGAATATTAGTAGACATCATTTTAATGGACTCTATCAACTCTTATAATATCCTTTTTTACTATCATTTCATGACAGAATTTTATTTCATGCTAAGTAGTAATTTGATTTGTATAAGAGACATGGAACTGATTATCATGAAATTCAAATGATAAAAAATTGAAAGGTAAATTTTTCCATTAGGATCAAACATTCAAGTTGATGAAGAATGTAAGAAAGTTAATTTAAGTTTACTAGAAGATGCCCAAGGTAGGTTATACTCTCATACTACTATGTTTTTGTCTCAACATAAAGCTTTAACCATTTAAATATGCTCAACAAGCTTTGAAGTCCTTTTAAGTAGTAATGTATGTTTAATTATTATTTGTGGTAATTATTAGTCATTTAATTGGTAATTTCTTTCAACTTCAATGGATTGAATAACTTACTACATGGAGAATAAAAATTACCCCTCCCCCCATACACACACATTGGAATTCAATTTATTCCTATTAGAATATCCAGGCATCCAGTTTCACAGACATGGACTGGTTGTGATTTGAAACAGGGTATCATTGCATTCAAACTTAAGACAAAAGAAAGATTGTTTTTCATTCAAGCCAACCTCTCAGAGCAAAGTTTTTCACAATTTGTACACCTGAGAATTTAGATTTTCTTTTCCAACATACATCCAAAAAATCATATCGTGCCATCAGAGAACTGATTTGATAAACTGTATTTTTAGTTATATCTCTATTGTAGTTTTTTTGGTGGGGAAGGAGATTTATTTACATTGAACATAGAAAGACATAACATTTCAGTTGGAATGAATTTGAATGCAGGAAAACCAATCAATACAACAGGAAAAATATTTTAAAAGCAAACTCAACATTAAACTTGAAAACAAAACATTTGTTTATGGCATGAAACAGCCACTCAGACTAGTTATAAACATTTTTTTTTTTAAAGTTATCTATGTCTTTCACTTAGTCTTGACATTGTAACAAGAGGATCTTCTGTGAAAGTAAACAATAGTAGCTGTTACATCATTAACAAGCATAGTCGCCATCAAAAATTACTATTATTTATACAAGATTCGGTACTTCTGCCTCGGATCACAGAATCTGTGCACTATGCCTTGGACATCTGCTTACTATCAGAGTGCAGTATCTCAGTGTATTATCAGTGCACTATGCCTAAGATCCAAGTGTTATTCCCAGCACTTCTGTGGTTTAGTTTCAGAGGGTTTATTGAAAAACATTAGACATACAAAAAATATACATCAATAATTGTAATTTTATTTAAGTGGATAATTCTGACTTTCTTGGGCATTTGATGCAGGTTTCAGGGGAGGACTCAACATTGTGAAATGTTATTGTAGACTTGTGAGAATATTAGAATTGAATGTCCATCCTAATATAAAGATCAGTATGTGAAACAGAAGTCAAAGCCAAGTCAATAATGATTATTATGTTATTTATGGAACATACTCTTTATGCTTTGAAAAAACTATTTACAACTAGACATGCTGAAAGCAATTCCAATTCAATACCTACTGTCAGATGAGAATAACCTTTAGCACTCTGTATGTTCTCAAGGGCACCAAGATTTTGTGCACTTAGTAACTTTGAAAACCAGTAACTTGTGTTTCTGTTTATATATGAAAGAAATTGACACAACACAACCATGAAATTTGAACACCCTATCGTTTGACAATCTGAGTCCCCTACAGTTATAGGACAAACTTTTTGCTTGCAAAAGGAATCACCTACAGAGCACTAAAGGATAAAATGGGTGACCATTAAAAAGCAGAGATGAAACGTAACAAAGTACTAGTAAATGATCCCTGCAAAGGTTTCTTCTGATAATCTCTATGATGCTCAGCTTCTTACAAAAGCAGCTGTAGATATACATTATCTTTCAAGGAATATTTTACAAGCATATTATCTTTCTTTTGATATATTCTTGTAAGCAGTTTATAAGGAATTTAAACATACATAAATGCAGTATGCAGTTTAAAAAAAACAGAAAACTTTCCTTTACACACATTTTTAATCTTATGTTAATGCTTCAAGTGCTGGTGTATGGATAAAATTGGCATCATAAGTGGCACGATTCAATTACCAATTACTTGATATTTGTAAGTGGAAATAATTGAACAAACAAACATTTATATGAAACGGTAATGTTCAAGTTTTCAACAGAGGTTTTAGTACATGTTAAACTCATTTGAGAGGATTAACTGATTTGACCAAATGTGAATAGAAATATCAAACAAATGACAAACATTGAGTTGAATATACTCAAAGTATTATGGGTCCTCCTTTACTTGATTTTTTTAATATGATTCTGACAGCTTTTAATGCCCAAAGTATACAATATAGTAAGAATGTTACTGAACACTTATTTTCAAATTCACAAGATTTCACAATATCCTGGAATCCACAAAAACGTTTCATGTGCAATCTTAGGGAGATTATTTTGGCTGATTTAAAGGGAAAAAAAATGATTATTTCAATGATATCAATTTTATTTAACTGAATTACTCAAAGCATTTGTGGAGTCTTAATTGACGTAAATATCATGAGACAGAAGAGTCTGATATGTTGTCTACAAATATCCCCCCCCCCCGACACACACAGTTCTTTTGAACAGCTTAGTAGGTTAGCATTTGCCATCATACAATACACTATTGTTAAAGAACCATTGAGGAACGACAAAGCAGGAAAGCTGCTCAATGTAGGGTCCTTATTGAAAATGCCTGAACTAACGTATCAATTCTTCAATAAGTACAGAAAGTATAAAGTTATTCATCTTGGGTTTCAATCTAAAAAGTAGTAGATAGACCTAGGGTAAGGATTTTACTTTTGACCATTTTTATACTCGTAAAGAGACCAAAATATAAGCAAGTTGAAATTTATAGTCATGTAGAATATCATTAAGTGATAGGATGATCCAATCCGTCAAGTGCTCAAGTGGGGAAAATGTATTAGTCCTGATAGTCCTCGTCAAGAGTGAGGTCAGTTTGTAGGTGATAAGTAGGATAGTACATTTCCTAGAGGGAGTTATTTCGGTCACTTCTCTGAGCACAATGGATAAATCTAATCTTATACCAATGGCAGTTAAGTAGTCAGACAGTCAATTTTATAATTTTTCCATTTAGATAATACCCTCAACTAAAATGTAAATTTTTCCAAAATTGTGAGTGAAAGAAAGAAAGAACTAGCAAAAAAACAGCCATTTATTCAAGTATGCTATACTTAATTGTCAACTTCTGAAGATTTTGAATAAATGCCTAGATTGGCCACCAGCCACAATAAAATTGTGCAGTGGGTCAAATCTGGACCACGTATCTCTGGTTGCCCATATGTGTTGGATGGATTGTCTCACAGGGCAAAGGCCTCCAACTGCCTTGCTTTTTACTCATAGCTTGGGAAAGAAGTGGGTTCATGCCTTCCTGGGTTTGTGCTGTTAACCACTATGCCACTCAACACAATAATGCAGTAGTGATCTCCTAATAACCACTAGTGATTATAATATAAGAAATGAGTGAAAGGTTTAAAATCTATCCTCTTTTGAAAATAGCAAGTTCATTGTGACAGATTTTCATTATTAACTGATTGCATCTATGTGCAACGTGACTGAACAACAGCAGGGAAAGAATCAACAAATCTCCCCTTCCCAGCATAAACATGATCTTTTATTTACATATAGAGAGGAGAGGGCGACTATGTTAAGTACGTAATTCATTAGGATGATCATGAAAAAGAAATCACTTGACTACTGAAAATTAAAACCCTGCAACTATTGATCAGTTTAAATCTGCTGGATTAAGTTTCAGGGGCAGGATGCTCATGAACTTCCAAACCAAAGCAATGGGAGAGGATTAATTGGAAAATTTCAAAGTCACTTAGGTTGCACAATTATTTTTTTCTTCTTCCAAGTGAATTGCAAACAGTCTGATGTTTGGGATAAAAAAGCAACTGAAATCAAAACAAGAGAAATACTGGTAAAAAAAAAAAAAAAATCTACCAAATATATCTTATAGAATTCAAAGACAGTATAAAGATATGCAGACTCACAGGAAAATTCCTGGAAAATGAATGCTATGACATTTTCTTCCTCTTTTATCAGTTATCACATTATGTTCTTGTAGAAATCTCCAATAACTGAGTTATCAATCTATCCAAGTCTATTTATATCAATCTAAGAATTAACTATTGAAAAAACTGCCAAAAATGTAGATTTTCCTGCCTAGACATAAAAATCCATCTTTACTCCATATCATTGTTCTGAAAGGATGTTGTGGTTAAGATTTTCTGATTACACATAACACGGTTCATGACTAGACTTGGATTACCTACTTTTCAAGAGGGTGCCAGTCAAATAATCATGTGATAGATGGCAAAAAGTTGAGAAATAACCAAATAACTCATCTTAGACAACTTGATGTTTACTGAGAACTGAAATTCACACTAGTCAATATTGCTTCATCCAAGAAATTCAATATTACTACATTAAAAGATTCAAATAAACTCCTTATTCTGTATAATTTCTACAAGAATCTTCAATTTCTAATAAGAATCTATCATCAAAATTCCAGACGAGAAATAAAAGTGGTTTTTTTTCCAGAGACATATCACTTGAACTACTTATTTCAAGTTTCAATATTATGAAGAAGAGCACCATCTGTTTTTCTTTTGAAAACATGTAGTAAAGCTCAGCAATAACAGACAGTTATTGAATATATTTGTCCCAAAGTTATAATATAAAAGCTTGGGTCACCTTTTTTGATGGTTTCTGAAATACTGTAGAAAACAGAAAAAGAAGAAGGGGGTTAAGTAAGGCTCTACTGTCTCTATATATTCACCTCTAAATCATCACCACCACCCCCACTATTACTAGTGATTTAGTGATTGCTCAGTGGTAATATGGAAAACAATTCCACCAAATATTGGCATTTCTGATTTTTTATGAATAACAACAACAAAAAAAACAAAAAAAAATTTGTTTTCAAGTCAATTTCAACACAGTTACTAGCTGATTTTTTATCTTAAGTCTGATCTATGTGATTCACCACCCAAGTGTGGTGACCAGGAAGCAAATTTCAATGAAAAATAAATATTTGTTGTGATACTTTTTTCATCACCAGGTCGCAGACACTTACACTTATATATGTAGACAAAGTTAATTTTCAAATCAACCTATTTTTTCTTTTCAGATAAATATAAATTAAAAAGGTAGCCAAAATTAGTTTTATCAAACACGTCTGCAAGCCATTACCATTTTACACAAACAATTGCCAAACATGCAGGTATACCTAATTTTCTTAATTAAACGTGTCACACGTATGAAAGTGTGTTAACATACACAATGAATGTTAATAAATTGTGGAAAAGAAATAGTCGAGAAACTAGTATTTCCTGCGTTAACAGACTTAGCAACAATATTAAAGAAATAACAATGTTGCCCTGGTCCTGCCTGCAGCAGACTGAGAAGGAAGAATGAGTATAACAAGGAGGATTTGGAAAGAGACAAAACCTAATTAGATGGCTATATTCAAAACTAACATGTCATCAAGTAGAATGAAAACGTGACAAACTGAAGCCCAACAGGCAGACACGAGAGCAAATAATGTTCGGGGATTCCAATCAAATCCATACAAGTTTATTATTTACAACAAAGGCAAACTGCTCACATGAAATGCAAATTGAAATGTGCGTATAATGGATATTTATGTTTACCTACCCCCAAGCTAGGGGCAAATAGCAAGAAAGACTGAACTCTTCAGCCTTGGCTAGCAACCAATCTAGGAAACAGACAACTCTGAATTCAAACCACATGTTGTGGAGTGCGAAGACCCTGGTGTGACATGTAGAGCACCCAGGTCATCCACTGTTTCCTGGTCTGTCTCCAGCCATCCTCAGGACTCAGGGAGACAAGGATGAGACAATGGGTAACAATGTTGAACTACTCTCCCTCACTTTAATCTAAGTGAAAAACAATTCATGACTTCAGACTGTTCACTCAGAACTAGTCATGGTCATCTTAAATACTAAGAATGAACATCATTAGTGCCTTGTAGGGCTATTCTAGATTAAACGAAAACAATCCTTTTTTGCAAAGAATGACTATTCATATCACAGCAGATTTTTACAAGAATGCAAATGAGATGATTTTTATGTATATCTGGTGCTGTAGGTTTTACAAGTGTGTAAATTGACTGATTGCATAAGATATTGCTACTTTTTTTTCATTTGAGATCTTTCTTGATTTTTCATGATATAACCCAAAGCTACGACAATAAATACCATTGATTTTGAAAGTAGACAAATATATTATCTGACATTCAATATCACTAGTAATCCTACTTGGCTTCCTCTTATGCAAGAAAAAAAAAGTTAAAATTGATCAACTCATCAACAGCAGATGACTGAAATTGCCATCATTACAATTCTATGATGACATATGATAGAAACTTCTATCAATTACACAATGGACCCTTCCACTCTGTCACGGGCAACTATTTCTGTTTTTTCTTTCTTCTCTGTCCGCAACTTTTAATTGAAGAGCTCATTGTTTACACAGAAAACAAGCTGTTAGGCTTATTTTATGCCACCCTGTATAATCAAAGTAACTGCCAGATTTAGAACACAATAACTGAGCTGTTGCTGCTGCAGCCGCCACAATAAATGGGTTAATTCAAAGATTACGTGAATGTTTACACGTGTTATGTAATTTTGAACGTCTATCTCCAGCCTAAATAACACTGTACCTTCATGTAGATAAGAAGATAGAATAATTTATTTCAATTTCCTTTACAGCTAATAAATGTCAAAAATGGGAGAGAAAAAACATTTAAAAATGGAGAACTACCCATTGGCTTCATCTAAACCAGTAATACAAGAAGCAGCATCTTTCTCCTCATACTCAGCCCTACTGCTGAAATCAGTTGTGTTTCTATCATCGGGCAGGAAGCAACAGCATTAACTTTCGTTATTCGGGGTTCCAGCCCAAGGGCAGTACCTCTCTATTGTGCTATAAAGGGAAGGGTCAGAATGTATTCGGACACCTTCATGACATAGGTTGCAGGGACAGGACAAAATATGTCCTTGCATGTTGGACCCCACAAACCAGCTTTGTGTCACATTCTGCCCTCATGGGGAGGCTGAAAAATCTTATTAGAAATCATAATTTTATCAACTGCATCTTGTTTCTATAAATTTCAGCAAATGTTTTCAGCCAACATTAGAATTTGTTTCTCTTCATTAAAACCATCATGAATTCTTGAATCAGTCAACCATTCAGTCAAGAGCATGGCTCGACTGATTGCATCATTGAAATGTCAGTATCTTGACTGTTCAATATCTAAGCCAAAAAGAGATAAACAAAGGAAATTCCTACTCAGATCCGTTTAAAACCATTTTCTGCTTAATTTACTGATCCCTGAATACAATGGCTTCATATGGGGATTAGACAAAAACATACTGAATTAGTAATGGTGAATGAGCACACATATACTACTGAACAAATCTGTCCTCAGGGACAAAAATATGTGCACACTGGATACCTCAACAAGTAAAATTATTCATTTTTCACTAATTTTCATACAGAGTTTAGTTTTTTATGAGTACTGACAGCAAAATTGGATATGAATCTACAAGCAGATTTCAGTGTAAACAATAATCTTGAATTATGAATTATCAATGAAGAACTCTTTATCTAGCAAAATTAGTCAGTAAGCATCATCAATAAAATTATAAGCATAAAATATACTAAATTTCAATTAAATCACAAAGTAAATACAAGATATCGAGATAAATTTATTTGAACTGTACACAAAATTGGAATTATTTCTCAAGAGATGAAAATTATTTGATAAAATTCCCAAGCGTTATATCTCCATCTCCTTGTCAGATTAGATTTGAATTTGCAGCTGACATAAATTATTTTTCTTGCACTAATTTTACATAATAAGAACAAGAAAAACGAGGAAAAGAAATTGAATTAGTATTTTTAACCACAGACATTCCATATAAATAATAACTGAAAAAATATGTATGGTACTCATTGAAAATGATGGTATTATTTATGTTATGTATGGGTGAATTTTGGATTGGTGCAATACACACTCTTAACCCCATTCTCTGCCATTTGGCTTTATGCAGTACTACATACTGGATATAAACAAAACAGTGGCAAGCAACTGAGGTTGTAATCAGCAGCAGCCATATGAGCTGTGCTTACTGATTGTTTGGTTGTTAACTTGTAACTTGATTTCACAAAATATTGAAGCAGCATCAGTTTGGTGTAATGGATACATTATTTGCTTGTCTACCATTAGGTCTGATGTTCAAATCACATAGAGGTTTCATCAATATTATACATCTGTTTGCTTTAGCATTACAGAAACCAACAGGCAGGCAAAAAAAAGTGACAATGGATCCTATATAATAAACATTAATATTCTATATCTATCATTGATATAAGGTAAGAAAATCAGGGTTCAGATACTGGTGAGATGATTTGGTTATTATGGCTAACACTTGTTGATCTTCCATTTGAGAAAAATGAAAGCAATCTGTATTGAACCCAATGGGAAGATACTCACAGTTCTATAAACAAGATTATATTCTTTAAAAAGAGAAAAAAATCACAAATGTGTAGGTGTATGTGTATATATATATATATGTGATAAACAGAATATATATTTTTCAAAATAGCATAAATAGCATTTACAATGAGTTGAGTGTCCTATATTACATTCAAAGCAAAACATCTGATGCTAAATTTGTTTTCTATGGAAACTTGACCTTTTAACCACTAAAAAGTACATGCTGCTGATTATGTCGACTTCATTTGTTGAATAATTTGTCGATTAATCAACAAATGATGTCTCCATATACTTTTACTCCTGAATTTGTCTCATTCTCAATTGTTCACTTGACATATATATATAGCACAAACATAGGAGGTAAAACTAACAATCATCATATAAATTATCATGATGCAAGCAGTTAACTAAAATCTCTTGCATGCAATGGCAATGCTAGGGAAAGTAAAAAGATGTTAATCTGATTTCAACACAGGAACTAAAAAGATCTTTTCCTTTTTAAAGATATGTTTTCATATGATGTTATATTTAGATTCCCATTGAACTTCCTGGTAAAAAAAAAAATGTTCATATACCAACATCAGCGTAGTGCATGTGAGCCAGCCACACTAGTTTAAAAACAGAAAGAAACCTAGATTGACAGCATTGGTTAATGGTTCCCACTAGATTTATTGAAGTATCCCAAGCAAATTTGAAGATTTGAGAGAGCAATCGATGAATTTCTTGGCATTGCTTGATTTTAAGAATGTTTTCTATAGAGATAAGGAGAGCATGCTATAAGCAAGAGTACATCATTTTTGTTTCTGTCTTATCTTAGTAATCTTTTAAGATGCCTGGGTTCCAAGGTGAGGCTATACAACAGACACTTGTCAAGAGAGATAAATAGAAGTGCCAATGGCTGAAGTAATGACTAGTTTAGTTACAGGTTTAGAAAGATTGCAACAAGGTTTTCTTTAAAAGGAATATGTCATAATAAATCCAATACTTATCAAGTACCAGAGTGAGAAAGAGAATTTGTTTTTAGATAAACTACATATCTGATAACCTCGATTTTGTCAGAAAAGAAATTTCACAAAAAGCCAAAACATTAAGGACACTCGCATGAGACAAAGTATAATGAGATTAACTCTTCAAATGGCACTGAGCTACTTATACAATAGCCTTGGAATTTCATATCATATACATCAAGGATTTTTTTAATCAAGAAGTTAATTTATTGTATGATTTAGAAGTTTCTGAGATTTTAAGCAGCAGGAAATCATTACAAATGATTTAGATGATTGTTTCAGAAAATTATGTACAAAATTATTGTCCTCATATAGGTTGTAGTCACAACATTTTGGCTGCAGTATCCTCTGGCTTTCTTCAGGTGCCAGTTGTATTTGGTCATATTTTCCTAGCATGCATAGTGTAATGAGGTCTGTGGACTGGATAAAAGGTTCAGTTAGAAATTCCAAAAACATTACCAAATACAAACAGTGGCCAAAACTTGGTGACTATAACACCTGAGATGAGGACACCAGTTCAAATAAATTTGGACAAAAGGTGTTTGGTTTTTACACAGCTTATGACTAAATGAATCAAATAAGCTTACATCAAAAATACAAGAGGAAGAAAAGATTTCCATCAATTTTATTTCATGTTATATCAGATGTAGATATTTAGGTTAAGCACTGCCTCACACAAACCCACGTGAGAAAAGTAGATTTGACACATGTCAGAATGTAAAATAGGAATAGTGCCAAAATATCTTGAACAAATTTCTTCAACTGATAGTATCAAATATTGTTGTGGTAACCGATATCAGCATAACAATATTTGATATAATGATACTGAATTCAAGTTCAACTGTTGAATACAATATATATTCTACCAGTGATTGCAATTGTAGTCAAATGGGTAAAGGCATTTATTATGTTGCTAACAAGGTTTTATTCGATTCAATCTCTAAATAAGGTTTCAGGGCAACAATTATTTCATCCTAGGCTTTATACAAAGAGGAAGCTATTTATTAGGACCACAGATGATATCAAACGGTTACATCAGTCAGCTCTAAACACTTTATTTAAAATCAATTGAAAATAATGTCGAAATATTTATATTAATCATGCTAATCTTTTATAATGAAAAGTAATTTCGATATCGAATGTAAATGGTTCCAATTTCCATATCCTTTGATTAGTGTTATCAGCCAGTTATTGTTATCTAAAAGACCCAGTTCCAAAATGATCATAAATGTGTGTGTGTGTGTGTGTGTGTGTGAAATAAGAGATTTAGTATACTAATGAGAAAAAGAAAATTAAAAATCATCAAAGATGAGTTTATTACATTATAATTCACAACTTTCGCAACAGGACATAACATTTAATTCTGAATTTTGTGATTAATCCAAAATTGCCAGAGTATTTGACATATATATATATATATATATATATATATTAAGAATGAAAGTATTTCACCTTATTTTTTCAATTTGAATTTTTTTTTGAATCAGACTTAGAAAAAAAAATGAAGAAAAGAAAAAACAAACAAACATTCTTCAGATAAGCTTAGCCTAGTCTATCCAAACTATGCTGGGACACTCAGTGATGTTAAAAGCTCACTATACAACTTGAAATATAAGAAGTGATATGTATTCAAGTATTTCATTTTCAACAATCAAGTCAGCCTGCATGCCACCTGAACAACTTCAAGAAGCTTGTTGAATGTTTCATTGATTTGAGCTGTGTATCATAAAGCACATGGAAGATACTTGAACGATAAGTTAACAACTATAAGAAAGTAAAATGATTAATTCATATCTAAATTTAAAAAAAAAAGAGTGATATTGTTGTTTTGAAATCAAGTATTAGTGACAAACAGTAAAGATTCATTGAGCCTAAAATGAAAGGTAGAGGAGTTCTGAGAATGGAACTGCAACACAAAGATCTTCAACAGAGAGGGTAGGAGTATGCAAATGAGTAAGAGGTGAAACAAAGATATTCACTAAAAGGGAACGACTGAACTCAGCCATCAAGAGGGGAGAAAGGTGAGAAAGTAAAAATGAGATAACTCTCTCCCTTGTGTCTGTCAACGGAAAATTTGGTAAAGCACCACGGACGGTTGCTCCAGGCAACTTCCATGAGTTTTTCCAGACACCGGTACTACGATGCTTAGGATTTTCACCCCTAGGTATACGGTTAGCAAAGCAATATGTATTTTACTAGTTAATAATAAAATCATAGAGCCTCACAAGAATGGTAAGTACACACTGTTGAGATAATGGCAATGTAATTCATTTAATTTATACAAAACATAACTCTTGAAGAGTCTAAAACAATGGTTCCCAAAGAGTGCGGCGTACTACACTGGTAAGAATAGAGGAAGGCAAATGAGGTGGGAGGATTCAAGAACAATCAGAAAACATTTAAACATTTGTGTATAGAAACTCGTAGAAGTCTAGTGTATTTGGGGAATAAATCGTGTTTTTATGTCGCTGCATTGTTTCATAACTTCTGGATGTCTCATGATCTTATAATAAAGTAGTTTGTGTTCTATGTTACGAATAAAATACTGTTAAGAAATGTTTTTTTTGTTGTTGTTTTTGAAGGTATTTCTCAACAATTAAATAACTAGTGTGGCATGAGCAAATTTTTTATTCTAAAAGTACACCCCCCCCAGACTTGGGAACCACTAGTCTAAAACGATGAAGTGAAAAGTAATGAAAAGCAATGCAAAAATGGGTTCACACGAAAAGAGAAAAAAGAAATACTAATAAAATATTTTCAAAAATCTTCGCTTATTCAAACCTTTTTCCCCACTATTGCAAAGGAAAGAAATAAATTGGTAGCTACGAGACTAGAAGTCTGATACTAATGGGACTAACACTGAAAACTTAGTTGGCTTAAAGTTTCACTTACCAAAATTATCAATCACCATATCCATCTTTCCAGACAAATTCTTTATCTCTAAAGTCTTCTTCAAAGACTTCTTTCCGATCTCCATCTTGATGGGTTTTTTCAAAAGACTTCTCTTTGTAATAAAGAAAAACCTCCTTGAGGTCGAAAGATAGAGAATCTCTCAGTCGAGAGTTGGCGTGTAGTGTGTTACGCTGCAACAGTCTTGCTGCTTGATGACAAACAAATGCTCTCCTCTATGACAAGAAGCAGCTGAGACAGAAACACATGGCATGCGTTAACAACGGGATAACGAGCCAGATTACTTAATCCAGTGAATTAAAAATCACTGACCTTTACAGTCAGCTGGTAGAGCTTTTCATTGGCTCAGCAGCTCAGAGCAATGTGAGGAAGACAGATCTAATTAGGTTCACTATTCATAAGCATATATAGATCTACTGGTCTTTCTAGCTTTGCAGTTAACTGTATTTTTCTGATGGATTCTTTGACAGTACCTACAACAACATTAAGTCAATGGATTATTCCAATTTTGATTTCTCTAGTACATTCTACATAAAAATACTGTATATGCCAGTATATAAGACAGATATTCAATTTCTTCATCAAACTATACAAATATTACACTGCTACCAATGTGCTGGTATTATGACACGGTGGCTATCTATCAAAACACAACACGGACAGGTAGATGGCTTGGATGAGTTGCAGTGCGTGGAGTCCTCTAAATGTTACTCCAAATCTGCAAAATTGCCTGATTAGCAAACAAAAAGTGTTTATTCATTTTTGATTTTATAAAATTTTGATCAGGTTAAAACTCTGGATACAGTTTCAACTTTTAAAAAAATAAATTGACCAAAAGTAATCAAAACGAAGATAAAAATAATTAAAAGTTCAGATAATCAAAGAATAAGCAGTTACGTAGTTCCATTCACTAATTAGACTATTTCACCGATTCAGCATAACATCTACAATGCACTACTTAAAAATTGACTGACAGTTTGATGACTGTTGGCCAATGCGTTTTTCTTTGTGGATTACTATTTCTCAGAACAATAAAATCAACTACTTGGAACCAGTAGAGAAGACATCTCACAAGGAATTTTTAGTCCTGAAGCAGCTAACAAGATATCTCAAGAGAAATATTTTTGACCTGTAAAGACTGATGAAATACTGAAAGATGTTTTCTTAGTCCTAGGATAGCTAACAAGAGATTCCAACAACATTATGTTGATTGGTATTCATAGTACAGAAGCCGCTGCTTATCATAATTAGGGAGGGGGGGGTAATGTTATCAAATGATTAATGTTATCAAAATCAGTCACTTCCAAGCACTTCAAAGCAATCACAATAAGTGGCTCCTTATATATCCTTTACTTGATGTTATCAGACAGTTATTGCTATCTAAAAAAAAACCCTGATCCAAAGTGATTACCAATAAGGTGCTTCGTCTGTATATAAGAACCTTAGGGAAAAATATAAAACTTTTCACTAAAATTTTAAATGAATAAACAAATCCCAGGAGGAAATAAGTACATTTTAGATAAGAGTTTACCATCATCAGGGGCCTACCAGAGGATATCCTAAGCACAGAATTTGACTAACTAGAGTACGTGTCTCCTTTCCAGGCAGACAGTAATCATTGCCGAAACTTCAGTCTAATGAAGTCCACAGAGTCAAAATTCTTTGTCCTGCTGCCAACAAGACTGGACCATCATCTTCAGCACAACCCTGGTACGGCTGGCTGATGATTGGTATTATAGACATGATTTTTGCCCAACAAATCTGGCAAGACAAACGCTATTTTATCATAGCCAGGAAGGATAGGGGGGCTCCATGCCTTTCAAAAGGGCATTATTGCGAAAGTTATACCGCTAGAATACAGAATTTTAGGTAACCACAAGTTGCATAACAAAAATGTTTCATCATTTTTTAAAGGGGGTGAAAGCAAATACAAGCAAGACACTCATAGGTGATCAATATTTAATGAACAAACAAACGTGGTTAATTTTGTTAATATTTCAATGACACCTCACATCTCCAGAACAGTCATTGTTCTGAGGATGATGGGAGTAAACACTGAAACATGACTTTTACACAAAGTTTATTACCTCCTTGATCTATCAATGAGCATCTGATAAGAGTTTACCATCAAAAATGCACATTCTAAATATGAGAAGTGGTAGAGGCAAAACACTAAAAGAATAATAAAACATCTTTTTGAAATGTTCCCATTTATATATCTCAATTAGAAGACATTATAAATCAGTCTAATCCAGGTAATAAATTGTAATTTTATTTTTCAAATTCCGTACTTAAAAATTCTAATACTAAAGAAAATGTCATTTTATACTACCCCTGTCCCATGATAGTGTCTACATTTTGCGTATGAAATCATATGGAAATGAAACAACTATTATGGGGCAGAAGTAGTAGTATTTTTTTTATGTACTCCTAACGGAATGTAAATATGAAAATGCCAGAGATAATTTGATAATGAATGATCAGCTCCGCTCAGAACTAATTTTAAACTAATTTGCCAACTGGATTAAATAACTCCAATTAATTGCAGTAGAGAAGTCAGGGAAGAAAGTGACAGAATCAAGATTCAAATGATAAACCAGAGATCTTATTTCTGGATCCACAGATGTTCATTTTCATCACTTTCTTTTCATTTAGGGACAGTGGCTTCTTATTTGAAGGGCTACTAGACAATGAGAGACATTCTCAAGAACAGGAGAACTGCTAAGCTCTGAAGCTTTCAGCTTCCATACCAAAGAATAGTGAAAAACTAAGACTATACATCAATACCATGAATAGTACATTCAATTCATTCCAAAATTTGTCTGCACCTTTCAAGGTCTTATTATAATTCAATGTGGGCTTTTCCTTTCCAGCATATGCTTAATTACATTTGTGTGTACAGCAATTACCTTGACTGTCCTACATCAAAACTGCACAATTCAAAGTATTGCGATACACATATAATGGGAGAGAGGAGGAAGGTGTACAAACAAAACAATTATTTCAGAATACAAAAGAGATTAGTAACAGTTTATAGGGTTGAAAAGAGTGCACAGTTTTTAAGACAGTAAAAAACAGCAGTCTTATTAGTAGATGTCAACAGGCTTTCTCTCTCCCTCTCTCTAAATCTCAAATACATCTCAAAATAAACACCATAGTCTGCAGTTTTCTCATACAGTTTTATACATAAAATTGCTTAGTTTGAACCTAGAATCAAAACATTTGCTAACCTACTGAACCAAGAGACTCATTTTCAAAAACCCAGAAGTGATAATATTACAAAATACAAGCAATATATTAAAATGGCAAAACATGTTGTCACTGATCTTGATTTGTGTCAGAATCTGTCAACCATTTGTTTATGTTTGGTGCTGAAGTATTATCCTAACTGAACTGCACTGCACAGGGTTAAAATATACTGTTACCCGTAGAGACTTCAAGAGTGAAGTGAAGCCAGTCTCAGTAGTGATTTGCAGTCAAAAGGTACTGGCATATAATAATTCCATTGGTTTAAAATGATGTTAATATTGAAGCCAAAGCACAAACAAAATCTAGTATTTATTCAATTTTCAGGGTATAGATTATATTAACCCTTTTGAAACTCCAGGGACATATATATGCAGAGATTTCTATAGCTGCTGGGATATGCATATCCCATAGATCTCTTTAGAAATCTACTGGGATGTATTTGTCAAGAAAAATAAAGTAAATGATATTTTCCCAGATTTTACAACAGCAGACTATGACATCATCATCAGGTTATCAAAACCAGGCAGAAATTAGTTTGAAAGGGTTAATGAAATCTGAACAAGGCATATTCGATTTACATTCCTTGGCTCTTTATTTCTGGAGGTAAGAAATAACAGAGACATTCCTTTTGGCTTAAACTAGAAGTCCTCCGTTTAGATTACATTGAAGCATAATATTCTATTCTCTTGAGCAGGACTTTAACTTCCCTAGTTTCAATATTCAAGACATTTTCTATTATTACTGCTTATTAAGCTAGTCAAAGTGACATCCTCTCTTTTTGCTACTCTGGTCTTATTTCAATTAGCAGGTTCATTTTCAGGTGCTGGAAAAAATCAATTAAGAGATCTTATTAATAAATAAAATAATTTTCAAGTGAAATTTGATTACCGAAATGGTTTTCATGAAATGTGTCACACTTGTACTCGTGTAAATCACAAAAGAAGAAACCTGAAGCTGATCCAAAGACGTCTTTAGTCAGTAAAGGAAATATCTACAAAAAGATGAAAACAACCTAAATGACTTATGAAGAAATGCCAACCTTTTGCGAATCAGATTTGATAACAGTGATGTTGGTAGGCAAAAAGTAGTCAAAAGATAGTTTTGTTCTGCATAAAAGCTTGCTGTTTGGGGAAAAAAAAAATAATGAAAATAAAAATTTAGAATTCAAAAAAAAAAAAAAAAAAAAAATATATATATATATATATATATATATATATATATATATATTAATTTTTCTCATCCAAAGAGTACTTACATTTTTTTTTCATAATCATGGCTGTTTTTGTAGATCCTTATATATATATGACAAAAACAGATATCTGAAAAATATTTGGCTTTTTAAGCAGTTGGATTTCTTAAAGAATAAGGAATTCTTTTGTTGAAGTACACATTATAATTTTCTATTTTAGGAGGAAATGAACAAAATAAAACACAGCCTAAAAAAAAATAAAAAAATAAATATTAATCATATTATTGCCAATATATGTAAATATAGTGAGGTTACACTCCACTTCAACTTCTATTCCAACTGAAGATGATTACTGTAACTTTTGTACTGTATACATAGCAAATAAAAAATTAGAGAAAAAAAATTTTTTTTTTTTGCATAAATATTTATTTTTTACAATGAAATAAACCCAAGCATATCTGTATAGTAAATTTTTGTTAATGTTCAAGACTTGTTAATTTAGCTTCAGTAAGACAGTCCCCTGGCAAAAAGTTGGTCATAATAATCACAATAGGAGAATGTGGATTTTTACAGTCCTCATTTTGGTGAGGATTGTTCTTGTAATGGTAGAAAAACAAAATCAATTTCAACTCCAGACATCATACCGGAGTTTGTTGATAAATGTCAGTATGGTAAAATATCATTCAAACCACATCCACACATACACAACCAATATACAGATGCAGATCTCATATTTCATTTATTGGCCTAAATCAAACAAATATTGATGAATTCTATCTTTGTAATTCTGTCAGAGATTCAAAGCTCCTTTATCACACTACTGGAAGGGTCTTCTCAGATCTTCAATTAATTCATTTCGACTTGAAAATAAATATTACTCATCTTTATTTAATGAAATTCACAAATAACTTAAATATATATTTAGAGAAGAAGAAAGTATGCATTATGCATCATACACTTAGATGCTTCTGTTATTTTACCATGTTGTTGCCAATGCTGAGATTATAGATTTATAAAACTGTTTCTAAGGACTGAAGTCTGTGAACAATCTGACCTTTGGTAATGTAACTTGAAGGTTGGAACAAAGACATAACCAGAAAAGTATAAGTCACATAAATGCTTTCAATACTGGTCAACTAGCAAAAAAATCCTATCATATGGTAGCACAGGATCATCTTAGTTTGGCATCACGGACAAAGATTTTTTTGAGGGGATTCCAAGTCTGTTGCCGGACTGCCAGTAGCCAACAAGGCCTACATGGGACAGAAGGATTTTTCCACATCAAGCACAAAGACTGTTGATTGGGGGAGACACCAAGCTTGCAGTGCTGCCTCTTCTCTTGATTCTGTGGTTGGATTTAGCGATGGATGTAGCCTGAAATCACAATACACTCCAGACAATTGGCTTGTCATAACAATGGGGTTAAAGTGCAGGATTAAAAAGTGTGTTACATTCAATGGTTCTGTATTCATTCTTGGATGAAAAAGATCTATTTCTACAAACAAAAATGACACATCAAAATCAGCAGCTGCTGTGATAAGACTATCATCCTACCGACAGCAAGCAATGGAAAACAGTTGCTGCAACAATTTTAAAACTGTAATTCCAGTAATAAAATTCCATGAAGACATAAACGAACAGTAAATCTGAGCATAAAATGACTTATAGGTCAGAAAATACGAATGCATTTTCTGACACAGTCAGCAGCCTCATGTACCAAAAAAATGTCTATTTCTTTTGAATTGACAAATACGTGTATAACAAAATAGATACAAGTGGACAGAATAGCAGGATCTATTCTAACCAACATTACCAGTCCTAGGGTAAGGAATTACAAGTGACCCCTACGATATACTAAATTTAAAAGGTTAATCTTATTTCAGGGATGAGCATGACTCAGAACCTCCAAACTAATTAGCGACAAATTAAATGCCAATGATTAGTAATAAATTAATAATATAATCCCGCAATAGATTTCAAATAAAGGAAACATCACTATTCACTACATCAACATGTAAAGATGTTAAAGAAATTATGAATAAATGCAACAACCAGTAAACATTTGTTTATTTTGGATGGATGGGATTGGAGTAACTTGTCAGTGATAGAAGATGTCTTAAACCTTATTTTGGTAAACAAAACAATTCAAGACAAACAGAAAGAATCCAAGAAGTTTCAAGTGAAAAACATGACTTTTGATAAAATGCATAAAATGTATCTGTTTTGCATAACAGATGCAAAATATTTTTCCCTTTTTCTTTCAGTGATTCCAACAACAGAATCTGCTCTTGTTTTTCTCAATTATTACTGTTGTTATTTTATAGTACACATTATTTCAACAATGGACAATAGTTGACTGTGCCTTCTACTTTATAAAAGGGGAAAAATAGTGCAAACAAATCTCACTATGAAGACATCACATGGTGTTCAAGAGATTAAAAACTCAACACCAAGAATATAACACAACCTGACAGAACTTCAACATCAGTTCAACTCATTAAAGTGAAAAATTGCATTTTACACAGATATGATTCTGGAGAGCATTTTGACAAAATTATGATTACTGGTTATGACAAATACAAAAAAAAGAGAAAAAGAAAAACTAGAAAGTACTCAGAGAGTGCATATCTCAGCCAACATCACTGACACTACGAACTGAATGAAAAACTGTTGATGGATAGCTACGATGCAGGGGAGGTATTTTTTTTTTTTTCTTTTTTTTTTTTTAAATCCAGGACCAATCCCAAATTTAATCAATTTTTCTTTAGCCTATGGCCACCCTTTCTGCTCAAATGTCATTGAAATTCAATTAGACTTGTGGACAATGTGAATGGACTGACAGGCACAAGTGAATAAATATATTTTCCAACTTCCGTTGGCAGAGCTGAATTACATTTCATACAGATAATGATCTGGTGAGAAGTTTGACAAAGTTATGACTATTAATAATGATAAATACAAAAAAGAGAGAAAGAAAGAAAAAAAAGAACTTTGATAATGCAAATAAGTATATAAACAAAATCCAACAATGACATCGGTCTTACCTGGGGAGCCATTTATTGACAAGCAACAAAAAATATGACAGCAGACACAATCCAATTACTTTGCCTTCCAGGAGAGAAGGGAGTAGAGTAAAGTAAACCCTGCTTTCTCCTAAGTATCAAAACAAGGCATTGTTTTTATTTCTTCAAATGACACGAAGACATAACACAAAAGTCAGCACAGATGTGTAGTCAATTTGCACATTGAACAAGTTCAGAAAAAAATCAACATATCTGTTGTTTTACATGAACTGCAGACATCAAAGCCAAAATATTACATGGTACGTTACTCAACCCAATAGCAGTACTGCAGACTCCCGTTGTTACAGCAACCTTGGGGAGTGCCATTACAACTAATTTGGCTGCAATAACAGGAGGATTTTATACAAAATGTATTAATAATGAGAAGGCAAAGAGTACAGACAAAAATGACTTTTCAATACCCTTTCACAGTCTTATACCCTATATACAGGTTATAGCTCTGCAAATTAAATAAATGAACCAAAAAGTTATTATGTAAACCATATACATGGTGTTATCTAATTAATTGTTTAGTGAACATATCAGTAAATTCTTAGAAAATACTTTGGCAGGCAAAAATTAAATGCAAAAATAAAGGAATAGCATATTAAACAAAAATTCCTTTTCAGATTTCTGTGTTACGTGAGGCAACATTACTTCAAGGGTTTACTCATTTTAGGTTTCAAAATAATGCATTGAAATCTTCACGTGCTGTTGCGACAAACTAATCTCCAAACTAATACAAAAATTTTAAAAAACATCCAGTTTTGATTCAATAGAAATAACCATTAATGTAATACATATATAAGAGAACTAAGCATCTACAGTTCTGTTCTCAAACTGAAATGAAATCTGGTAAATACACATATAAGGATAATAAGTAGACAGCTTGGCTTCACAAGCAAAAATTGTTTTGGAGGGACTTCCATAGCAGTAGGACCATAGACCATAGTGTGATTATGTGCAGAATAACCCTCTAGTTTGTGCTATGTTCCTTTTTCAAGGTGAGGTCAGCTTGTCCTGGGTTAATTCCACTTTTTAAGCCAAGGGTTTGCAACCTAGGGTCTACTGAGGTAGCACAAATTGGGGCAGAACTCTAAGGTCATAGGTTTGACAGGGGTATCCTTCTCCTAGCAGATGCAAGCTAGCTATGGAATCTGCTGCCACTTTGCCAGAGTATTCTGGCAGTAAAGCTGACCTGTGGTTGGACTAAAGAACATGAACAATCTGCACTTGATAGATGCTGAGCTGGCTAAAGAGTTCCTTTTGAAGGAGAATCAGGACAATGCACTTGTCTGAAACTTCAAGCACAGACCCTGCAGATAGCACAACATTGCAGGCAGCCATACGAAGATCCCAGACACCTCAACAAGGTAGATGTGCACTGACTATAGAACTCTGCTACCCCCTTTGAGTAGTGACCCAACAGTGTAGCAATATATCAATTATAACACTGCATGCTAGACAAATCAAAACTTGAAATTTATCAATCCCAATGAAATTGAGTTAACCATGTAACTGACTTAAATAAAAAAATAAAAAACAGAAGGATTTCCATATGATTTTAGATATCTTGATTATATAGTTTGTGGAATGCTGTCCAAGGATTTCTCTACCTGATTTTTTTGCAGAAGTTGAATAATTGAATGCTACTAAGGGCAGCTATTTCAAACAATTGAACGCTACTAAGGGCAGCCATTTTGAACAATTGAATGCTACTAAGGGCAGCCATTTCGAACAATTGAACGCTACTAAGGGCAGCCATTTCGAACAATTGAACGCTACTAAGGGCAGCCATTTCGAACAATTGAATGCTACTAAGGGCAGCCATTTCGAACAATTGAACGCTACTAAGGGCAGCCATTTCGAACAATTGAACGCTACTAAGGGCAGCCATTTCAAACAATTGAACGCTACAAAGGGCAGCCATTTTGAACAATTGAATGCTACTAAGGGCAGCCATTTCGAACAATTGAATGCTACTAAGGGCAGCCATTTCGAACAATTGAATGCTACTAAAGGCAGCCATTTTGAACAATTGAATGCTACTAAGGGCAGCCATTTTGAACAATTGAATGCTTCTAAGGGCAGCCATTTCGAACAATTGAATGCTACTAAGGGCAGCCATTTTGAACAATTGAACACTACAAAGGGCAGCCATTTTGAACAATTGAATGCTACTAAGGGCAGCCATTTTGAACAATTGAATGCTACTAAGGGCAGCCATTTTGAACAATTGAATGCTACTAAGGGCAGCCATTTTGAACAATTGAATGCTACTAAGGGCAGCCATTTTGAACAACTGAACGATACTAAGAGCAGCCATTTCGAACAACTGAACGATACTAAGGGCAGTCATTACTCTATAGCAACATATGCTTATCCTTTGTGTGCATTTATAACAATATGGATGCAATAATTTCAAAGTTAAATGTAAAAAAAATGTAAATGAAACCAGCCTGGCTTGATTTGTTTGGACGAAAACATCCCATACGCCTGTGTTTCTCAACCTTTTTATGCCCCCAGTAGTTGAACCTTGTTTCCACTCCATGCTCTTTCTCACATGGTTAGTTTGAAATGGGTAATGCAAATCTGAGAAAGAAATTGCAAGTTAATATATTATGTCCATCACAATATTATGCAAACAAGTGAATTCCTACAATAATTAGAGAAATTCTTTCTTTTCCTGCTGGTTCATGCCCTCTCTTGAAATTAACCTGCTGCTATATACAGACTGTAGAAGAGGAGCTAGCCTGCAAGCAATGTTATTTTTAATACCTCCCCAGTATACACAAATTATATTCCTTCTCCAAAACATTTCCTCCACACACCTAATGCTAAGATTAACAAGACGTCTTTTCAACAGAGTTATCAGAAGCAGTCATGAATAAAACATGATGATAATAAGCAAAACTATATTGCTCTCAAGAAAGAAACAACTTTTCTGGAGTAAAAAAAAAAATGGTATATTTTTTGACACTCAAATGTTGTTATAACAGTATGAAATTGAGATACAAGTATAACTTGATTAGTGTGGTTAATTCATTCCAAATTCTCTGAAACTGTTCCGAACCACACTGATCAAGGTCTTATTATTTGATGTGGTTATCATTTCAGCTTATACTTAGTTACTTTATTTTTGTACAATACCATAACTGTACTATTTCAAAACCCATACTAATCAAAACTATACTATTCAAAGTATCCTGTACTTGAATGAAGAAAAAATTGAGATGCCTCTAAAAAAATTGCGATTTATCTTTTCAAATTCTTATAAGTTGATTATGACAAAATTGTTAAGTCATACTGAACACTTGATGGTATTCATTGTTGCTTACTTTGTAAATATAAAAGCACACGATGAGGTTTGCACTGTGCTTAAGTCAACAAACAGCTACTGCTGACAAAAGCAAATGGACATTCCATTGCATAAGCTATTATTATTACCCCCCTCCTAACATAGCCTCTAGGGGGAAAAAAAAATATACATAAGGTCATAATGAAAGTTGTCTAAGGTTTCATTTTCTTTGAGACCATAGCGGTGATTAACGATATATTAATCATTAATATACTCTCCTCGATTTTCGATAACTTTATTCCATCTGTCAACAAGTTTTTCAATGTTAGATTTGTAAAACTCCTGTGATTTTAACCTGAAATAAGAGACTAACTCTTAAATCTCTTCTCTTGAATCAAGTCTTTGTCCTTCAAAATGGTTCTGCTAACTAGTCAGATAATAACTAGTCTGATAGTTATTTGGAGCAAGGTCAGGGGAGCATGGTAGATAAATCATTTTTTTGCTCAGCCAAGTACCACTACGAGATCTTTGGTCACTCAACCATTATGAGCACGAACATTATCATGATGAAAAATTACCCTTTTTTTTTTGTTCACTAAGGATAGATGTTTTCTGCTCAAAGCTGTTTTCTAATGCCCAAGTTGTTAGCAGTAAACTCCAGCTGTGACTGTTTCATTATCTTGCAAAAGTTTGTACTGGATGATTCTTTGCATATCCCATCAAGCATTCACCAAGATCTTCAGATGATTGTAACCTCTTGGCTTGGTCACAAGTATATCACTGTGACTGAGCCAATAACAATGGTACTTAATATTGAATAAAAGGTTCAGTTTTAAATTCCTAGAGGGTTACCAATTATAATGGCCACCTGAGGATAGAAGGGCTGAAATGTTCTGATTATAGGATGAGGACAATAGTCAGAGTAAATCGGTATATAAGATGATGACAAAGATTCAACTCTTTAAGTTATGAACCGCTCAAACCACTTCTACACACGGTGGAACTTTTCAATGAATGGACTTTTCTTTCCTTTTCCTCCTTTTCTTTTTTTAATGAAAAAAATGAGGTTATTCCCCTTGATTTAAATTTTTTATATGAATTCAAGAGTTACACCTATGAATTCTAAATGAAAATGCTTTAAATATTTGTTTTTCAGATCCAGTTTTTTGGGGAGAAAGTAATAAGATTTTTTTTTATTATTCACTTGGTAGAAATAAACAATTACAAAATAAAAATAACAAAACAGAAAATTGAACTACTCATTATCTGTAATTGTTTTTGTCATGGGTTATCAAAAAGTGAAATAAGTTTCAAGATGAAAATATTGCAATTGTTGATCATCATGTTAGTACTTGAAATTATGTAATAGAAATTTTTATCAGAATAAACTCTTGAGTTTCTTGCACTGTCAAGGAATATTGTGATTTGTCATAAAGAAGTTCAACAGAATTTTCACAAGCAAATCAACTGAGTCAAAAAAGTGACTGATGCTCTCACAACATGAAATGCAAAAGCTTTTAACACCCAAGAACAATCATTATAACAATTTTAGCCTACATTCAATTCAGCAGTGGTTTTCTTCCAATGCCTAAAACTAACAATAGATAATTTGATAAAGAGTACGGCAAAAGGAGTGGAGTGACATAGTGGGTACCGGCATAGAAAACAACAGAATTGGCAAGTTGAGAGTATCGACCAAAATTGCTTACTTTCACTTCACACTTTAGCTTTAGGGAAGGGCTTGAATCAACTTCTCCCCCAACCAAAGTTCTGGGTAACTAGCAAGGTAGTTAGAGTACTTCATCCCTTTAAGGCAGTCCAAGCCCCATTGAGGAATGGGAGAAGCTCGGCACTGGGCCAGCACCATAGCCTTGTGAAAACCTACAATTGCTACAGAAACAATGAATAAAGCCAGTACAATATGGATAGGAGAACCTACTATTATTTTTATGGACAGAACAAGCTGGTCACCTCATTTCCTGTTGATAAGTAAGCAATAATGTCAGTAGTGACCATCTGGGAATACCTAATGAAATCAGTAAAAATATTTCTTGGAAGCTGAACCAGGAAGGAGAGCTTATTATAGTTGATCCCGGCTACAAAGTAAAGTAGAGTAGGAAATTAAATCTGCGCAAGCAACTAACTCTGTCCTAACTAAGAGTGAGAGTGAGCCTATGTTTACAGGTTTCCTCATCTTGAGCAATCATCTTGTTGAAATGTAATTAGTTCGCCAAGAATAATCTGATTTGATAAAATTTTATCACATTAAAATTTCTAATTAAGGAACCAAATTCAATGCATGATTGTGGGCTGTAGATTATAACAAGTAGGATGCAAACATTCTTTAGCATGGAACCTCTTCTTTTTAATTCTTAAAAGGAATCCATAGGTAGCAACAAGGATCCACTATGTTAAAACAGAAAATTAACAATAGTTAATTAGTTCCCTTTTAAAGTTGAGAATATAAATTGAAATTCTTTTTAAAAATCTCCAGCCCAGCTGATTAGTTTATGTTGGACAAATAAGAATCAAGTTAGTAACTTCATTTTTCCTGCAATGAATGCCAGTATGAAATTCATCCAAGTAGAAAATTCCTGAAAGTTCTCAGCTTTATTCCACAGAGATATAAATTACACACTGCATATTTTCAAAGATCATGTTAACCTAGAATCAAGCAAGAATTAACCAAGTTTTTCTATTTATGTCTTTAATGGCTGTCATTAAAATCAATGAAAGATACAGTGACAACATACTTTTAAGAAAAGTCTTTTCCTCGAACAAAGTTCAATTCCTGTTCACAGTAACCTGTTACATACATATCTCATATCTACCAAAAATACTTTCGGGTTATGCTTCTATTTCTGAAATTTAAGGTAAGACAAAAAACAACCTGTTTAAAAGAACATATTTAGAAATAGTTACATAATCATTTCTGTTTCTACAACTAATGCTTTCAGCACTTTTTTTGCTATTGTGTATAGCCCAAGGAATTTCAATGCATTTCTTACAATTTTTTTGACAATACAAAAAAGCTGTCAGATTATCAGACATGTATTTGTATTCAGATAAGTTTTTGCTTTCTTCATTATTCATAAAATGCAAAGGACTATTTTAGTTCCTGTAAGCACCATGCAATTTTCACAAGACTTATAGCAAATATTTCCATACAATATTTGTACATATCCAGTTCTCCAAGACATGCCATGTGTAAACAATTGGATTTGGCTCAAGTTTGAGGAAATGAGTACAAGTCTGAAATTTAGATACTGTTTTTAAAGAAAATAGATTATTAATGTATTTCATAATCCACAATATTCAAGTACAAATTTACCATCATAAATCTAGTATCATTGGGACCTGGGAGATGGTAAAATAGTAATTTTGTCAGATCAGACTTAGTTATGTTAACACTTCCAATTTGATTGTTAATTGACTTACCAAATGCTTTTTAGTCCCTACCCAGATGTCCATGCCAAATTGATCCCTTAGTTCATGTCCAGCAGCATTCATGCTTGTTTTTTGAAAAATCAGACTTATTTAGAGATCACTACTCAAGAAAAGGAAAGAGAAGTTAATTATTCGTTGATCACCCTTCTTTCCAATATTTCAATTGATCATCCCCAACACGACATGCTACCAAAAGATGTTGGTCAAGTGACTGATTTCTACTGAGTGAATAAGCAGACCAGTAGGATTTTTTTTGTTTTTTATTTGCTTAGTTTATTTCTGTGCAAAATACTAGCTGACAATCTCTCTAGTGATGCTGTCGCAGTTTCTGTAGTAAGCAAGTTTTCACGGGTAGGAGTTACTTGCCCCAAGCCCAACCTTCCTCCTCTTACCCGCACTTGTTGGACTACCTTACAAGGCAAAAGGGCTCCAATTAACCAGCTATTTATCAATAATATAAATTAGAAGTGGATTCACGCCTTTCTTAGGGGCTTTAATGCAAAGTAAGTGTAAGCAACCTCGGATGAAACTTGAACTCACTTCACCGATTCCATTTCAAGTACCAGTAACCATTACGCCTTTAGCACCTGCCCAGAGTTGGACAGTCAAAATAAAGAATAAAAAAAGTGATCAAAGTATCTTAATTCAGTTAAATAAAAGATAATCATATTAATCCACCAAAGAAAGAGAATCACTGTCCACTGTCACTTCCAAAGTAGAGAGCTGGGATTTATCACGGAACCAGGTTACACGCTGGATAGTTGGTGTTGTAGGATAAATGGCTTGAAAAATGAAATACTGCATCAAACTATTTATCCGGCTTCAAGAAAATTGGAATAACAAGAAAACTGGCTATTTATTTTAAAGTGCCAGGCTCTGTACTACTTTATTGTTCAGGCTTTTTTTTAAAATGTTTTTCTATATTTTTTTTTTTTGTATACACATTATATTTCAAGTATATAGTGAGCCTTAGTCCAGAAATCTGGGTCACCTCAAGTCCCAAGCTTGCTGGATAAAATTTCCTGGTACTCTATTAGGTATTTACAATGAATTTTTAGAATTATATGAGCTGAAACACACACACACAGATACAAACACACTGCTGAATTAACAATAATCAATCATGAAAAAAAAAAAAAGGAAACTCATTGTAACAGCACTACTTAATGACACACAAGTTTCAACAACACGTTTGTTGGGGATTAGTTTGCAGCAACAGCAAATGAAGATTTCAGCACATAATTTGATAAAACTAAAATTAAACCTTCAAAATAATGCTGCCAAAATTAATAGTCCCCATTCCCTTTTTCAACTGTGATGAAAGTTGATAGTTCTCAGAACAGGGAAAATTTCATGTTAAGACCAATTTTCAAATAGGTTAACAGTGCTTGTAAGGAATCAAGTGACCAAAAAAGAGTGATTGAAAAGAGATAGACAGCGTTCTTTTTTTTTTTTCAATCAGTTCACAGCATTAATTAAGATGGAAATATGATATAGAGAGTAGACGAAGAAAAAGGATTTTTTTCTCTTCTTTTTTTTCACACTACATCATATCATTCCTTTTTTTTAGATCCATTCTTGAGATGAAAAAAAAGAGAGAAATTACAGGGAAGAAAGAGGAGAAAGAAAGCAGAATAAATAGTATTCATGTACACTCCATATATAATATTTATAATGTTTTATTTTTGATGCTATCATTATTTTTGTTTCAGACATTTCAACAGGGATTAATTAACTTGAAAACCCAATTGAAAACAAATACGTTTTTTTTTTTAATGATACAAATGTAGACAATTGCTGTCAAAAATGAACATACAACATCATAGATTTTGAAAAGAGTGTAATTTTTCTTGTTTTTAACATACTATTCCTCTATTTTTGTGTTAAACTTTAGCTTGTCAAAGATATTTTTCAAGAATTTACTGATACATTCAAAAGACAATTAGTTACATATAACCATATATATGATTAGCATAATTACTTTTCAATTAATTTATTTCATTCACAGAATGTAATCAATATATTGGGTTTTGTGATTCCTAATAAATACATATCAAATAAAATACACCTGTTATAACAAGTTTGTTGTTATAATCGTCATCAGCCACTGCTGGACAAAGGCAACTGTGCTAACCTCTGCCAGGTTTTACTATCATCTTATCCCTCAATCTTGTCTGGACTTTTCCTACAGTGTTTACTGTCCCATAGGCACCAGTCAGTTAATCTTATGCTTCATATGTTGGCATTTTTTTCTCAAGTGTCGAGCCCATCTCCATTTTTGTTGCTTAATCATTTGTAACAAATCCTTCATTCTAGTTATCTTTCTGACTAATGTTGATCTTTTCTATGTTTGGCATCAGTAAATCATAGCTTGTATTATACATTTATTTTGTATATTTTACATTTTAAACTCATGGGCAAGGTGTTCTTCAATATTGTTCTATTCATACCAAATGCTTCCAAGCCAATTATTATGCATCATTTTATTTCACTTTCATGGTCTTTTTTATTTCCTAGAACAGATAAATTTATTACAATGGTACTCAAATCCTCAAGGGTGCCATGATAACAGGATTCTACCGTATCAACTATTAGGATTTGGAGATGACTCAACTAACTAAGTAGTTCATAAGTAATAACTTTTGGTTAAAATTCAACACAATGAATGGACACTTGAAACCTGAGTATTATGTTCAACTGTGCATCAGTAAGCAATACAATACTAACGTCAAATATTTCCATATGTTAATATGGTAGGTAACTGTTACTGTCTGAATGTGATCTGACATGCAACAAGGGAAGAAGAAATCTATAGAGGTTCAGAAAAGTGAGTCATCCTCCAAGTCAAATCAATCTGTGATCAATTATGATCAGAAACAACAAAAGAGGGAGACATTAGAGAGTGTATAACACAGAGCGTGTATCAATAATTCAATTATTTCCTTTTCTCAACAAAACAATCCACACTGGGATAAGATCATTTCCTCAAATTCATTTCTTTTATTTCTTATTCTTCTAACTACCAAGAATCAGTAGTAATTAAAGACATCTTGAATGTATTTCAATTTACTTTCGTAGAACTAATTTACGGGGAGTGTGAGGTCAAGTTCGTTACAGACCCATAATTGTCAATCTAATTAAGACTGATAATTTTGATATCTGAGAGAATGATTCATAAGAACAATAATAATGACGATATTAATCCTGATAACAAAGTGAATGCTTGTCATTATTTGCCACAGGAAGCTGAGAATTTTAGAGCATTTAGTCTTACTCATTTAACTTTGTTGATCTTCTGGTTCATGACCTGTGATTTAAATGACAACTTAGAAGTGGCTGTCGAAGAATATGCTCTAATCTTAGACTAGTATTTTCTTCTGTTTTAATTTTTCATAGTTTTTTTCATCACAATTTACTTAGACCCTCAGTTCATGGCAGTGAGTAAACAGCTCAGATTGAAAATAGAGGATGAGCTCTCGGTGCGACTCAAACTCACATCCCTTTTGTCCATAAGAAGCATGATTAACCGTACCAGTTGCTCATACTGACTGAGGTACAACAACTTTATGGTTGGCAGAAGATCAAATCTAACCTTACAACTTACCGTTCATTATCCCACTATTTCAATGCCATATTTGTTATTGCTTTTATTCTAGTGGTATTTGTAGCAGCAATATTATATTTTATCAAATGAAGCATTGTCGACAGTTATACATTTCTGACTAATATTTTATTGAATTTTAGTTGCTTTTTTTATCAAACCTTCCATGCTGTTTATTTTCATCATTTCTCTTCATGCTCATCTTGACTATTCTAGAATGAATTCGTTAGTTTGGTAAAGACAAAATGAACAAAAAAATAAAACTTATCTTGACTTCTTTTTTTCACTCACCAACTAACTAACCTTGGTTGACTCTTGGAAGGGGAAAAAAAAAAGACATATCTCAAGGATCTCCAGCTCGTTCAAACTCACAGAAAAAAATTCTATCATGAGCAGCTATTTTTAGGAATGTGCAAACATTTCCTCTACGTTAGAATCCTGGTGCAATACTGATAAAGATTATACCAAACCTGGTGCTCCCTCACTCCCTCTAGAACTGATAAAGTATCATAAAAATGAACAGGTTTCTAAGAAAAAACAAAACTGAATCCATATAAGATGAATGAATCATGCATCAAATACAAAGAGTCGTTTTATATTTGCAACTACTTACTTGAAATGTGTGGTTGTTTAATTAAGAGAGGTATTGAAATTCTAGTGGTAGAGACACTAACTCACAAAGTTTATGCTGGAACTCAAGAGAGAACTGACCTTGAATCAACTGGAGTTTTCGAAGAAAAAATATCCAATTATATTTATACCACAATTTTGCATATGGAACATAAGGATACAGATATGTATTTACATAGGTTATTCCTAATGCAAAATACAACTATATATCCCTCGCACTTCAAGATACATATTTATTCTCCAAAAATAAAAGTCAGATTGCTCAACTTGCATATACCCACTTTATAACGAGAAGCTCAATTGTTCACCTTTTCTCTCACCTTTAATAAAATTGGAAAATTGAATACCATTCACTTTTAATTATAATTATGGGAATTTAACGTTTTCATAGAGGACATTTTTTCATTACAAATCATGAGGACAATACCTCTCAGGATCATCATGTGAGGTGCATCTAACGAGTGCACAGATATCACACTGATCCTAGGCAGAGCGCACAGATACTCTGATCCTAGGCAGGAGTGCCAATCCATAAATAAATAACCAAGTCATTTTTGACAGGTACCATGATAGTAATACTAAATTCAATCAGAAACTGCTGCCTTAAAATGGAAATAGACGTGCACAGACCATAAAACTACCACAGCCATGTCTAATAATGAAGAACCAGACCTGCTGGCAAGAAATTCTCTGGCAAATTAATAGATTAAAAGATCTGACGCTATCCATTAGGAAACTAATTAAATTTATACAATAAAGGCTTGACAGCATTCACCTTGAGCAAAATTAATATAGAAATATAGGATGATTCACACAATCTTGTACATATTCAAAAGTGTTTTGACACACCAGAAACATCCTATCAGAGGATGGCAAAATCAATCCCAAATCTGACTAATGGAAATACTAAGAAACTTGATAAAAAATAAAAATGAAGAGAAAAATCAAAGCTCTCTCACTTCCTCTGCCAAATACACGCTAAGAATACATACATTATCATAAAACAGTTTGAAAAGGTTAACACAGGTTTGAGTGGTTGCAAATCAAATTCATATTCTGATACGCGTTGATGAAACCTAAAAAATTTTTCCATTGATTTTTTTCCAGCGGCCTATGGTCAAGTTATCATGAATATTCGGACAATGGTATACGTTACTCTATCAATCTTAATAGAAATACAGGTTTCTTCTGGCTATCTGATATTAGGGTCTTACAATAAAAACATTTTTTAAGCTGAAATGGCATAAAGCAGAGAGGCAATAACCATTAATCAATATGAGGGAAAAATCTTAGCACATTCTCTGACCCCCAAAATAGTGCTGATGGTATGTCACACATAGGCATCAGAAATTGGTGAGACTAAGATTAGGAGACAGTGGAAGACAGCATGTGCTGCCTCTGTAACTACAGCAAAGTAAATGTTCAACACTATTTCCCCTTTTTGCTTTTTTTGCAAAATTGAAAAAGTGGCATAAAGCGAGTCTTTGAAAGGGGATACCTATAAAAGCTAATTTAACCTTGATTTATATTGTTGGTCTATCATTAAGTTTATTGTAATAAAAACAATAGAGTGATGTAGTCTTGAATTAACTAAACATTTTTCCGAATGATAAAACAAGAAAATACTTTTTTAATCTTAACCCAAGGTTAATGAGCACAGGTTTCATTAGATATTTATGGTAGAAAACCTGGAAGTTACATTCAAGAATACTGAGAAGCAGGAGATAGTTCAAAAATTCATCCTATGTAAAGTATTTCAAAGAATTGTGGTCTTCTAATTCAGTAGCTATGTGAAAAGCATAGCAAAGGTTATTCTGATTGAAAGTCATGATGAAACTTAATGAAGCAAAATACCCAACCTTACTTAAGTCTGTTAAACCTCATTTTTCACTCCAATGAACAGATTTCAGGTTCATTAACAATGACAACCTTCAAAATTTGCTCAACAAATAAAATAGTGAAACTAAATAAGTAGAATAAGAAAATATATAAAAAATATCAACTATTCAGAGGGGAGAGACCTAGCATTATTTTTTTTCTTTTTTGTAATAAATAAAATGGACCAATAGCAGCATTGGTATAGGTGAATTAGTAATTAAATCTTATATCTAGAACACCTATGTAGCAATTTGTTCTTATCTTCCTCTCCAACTCGGAGGAACAGGTTCTCAGTGCACTGATGCGTAAAGGATGCAACCCAGAGAAAAAAAAAAAAAGATAAACGTATCAACAATGCTATTGAAAATCTGTAGTAAATATGATAATGACCTTTGAAAAGGCTGCAAACCAAGCAAAAGCACTGACCCTGGATATAAATTGATTCAACACTGCAAGGCTTTTGGAAAAGTATTGATTTCTTTAGTGCAAATCCCATCCATCTCATCTATAAGCTCCGACACGTGAAATGAGAGACACACGTGCTTGACTGACATAGTACCGCTTGCTGGTGATAAGCCAAATGTAATAGAGACACACGGACAGATGGTTTAAAACCCCGACCCCGATACACACATACAATTCATTCAGATGTTAAATGATCTAAGCTGATAATGAAAGATCAAACAATGCCTAATTCCATCAGTTCATTCAATTCCGTGGATCACCCTTGGAAAATTGATTTCATTATTATTTTTTTTCTCTATTCTAATTCTTTATTTACATACCTATATACAATCAAATAATTCCTTAAAAGTCAAGTGTCACGGTTAATCCCGAAGACGACTATTCTTTGATTGACCACGTTGGGGTGGGTAGAGGGGACAGCAAGGCCAGAAATAAACAGTGATTCATCAAGCCGTATTCAACAATAAAGAAACTGTCTTTATAGAACATACACAATGTGTTAGTTAGTTGAGCATTATTCTGATTATGTCAGTGGCTGCATGGAGATATTTGCATAGCAACCTGTGCGTGAAAGTTTCTTTTTTTTGTTTTTTGTTTTTGTTTTCTTACAAAAGAGATGGGCGGGGTCATTGAACAAGGACAATCCCACTCTTTCAGCCTCAATGGTCTTTTTCCAGTGGAATGAGGAGACATCACAACATTGCTTGAAAAGAGGTGGAGCTTACCACTAGTGTACCTTAGGAGCACAACTCCTGGTTTGTTTTTCTGTCAGAGCAACCTTCTCTTAGTTGAACTACCTTACAGGGCTGATGGGCTCCAACTGCCCTGCTAATTACCCATAGCTTGGAGGAAAGTGGATACATGCCTTTCCCAAGGACATTAGAGAACATAAAACCTCAGCCAAATTCAAACTTGTTTCTCCAATTCAGTTTTCCATGCCGGTAACTGTTACACCACCCAGAACCTCCAATACTATGTATCAAAATCTAATGCCAATGAATGGAAGGTCAAACAATATTCATACCCGTTCTTCTACATTCAATAAAATATGTCAATGTCAACAACTACCTTCGTCCCATAATAGTGGTTACATTTAGTAGTAATTTTTTTATATGTAAATGTAACAACCACGAGACAGAGGTAGTATAATCTAGAGAAGAGATTTCAAATATCTAAAAATTTACTAGCAGGTTTCAACATCTGCAAATAGTAGGAATACAAAAAACTTTTGATGATAAATTATCAAGAAAAAGATTTTAGGTATGATTTTGGGGCACAATAGCATCTATGAGTCATTTAGAGTAGACTAAATTTTTTCATTGTTCTTTTGCTGCTTTTGACAAAAAAAAAAAAAAAAAAAATGTAAATAGTTCTTTCTCTTTTCTTACACCTACAGTCAGTTAGAATATAGTAATAAAATACATACTTGGATCTCAAGATGAAGATTAACACTATTATCAAGTGTATTGATCTTAATTTATAACTTCATGGTTCTCCTTCCTTCTAATAGCTAAATTTGTTTTTTTATATCTCATAGCGGAAGAATCTCAACAAAATTTCACTTAAAGAGAGGTCCCAATTGCTAGAGAAAAAAAATATCTCTAAGCAAAATATTTTGTTTACAAGAAAAAGAAAAGTATGAAATCATCACATATCATCTAGATTTCATTTATAATTATCTAGATTTACATCTTGTATCTAAGCACTTATTTTTAGACGGACAGTGAGACAGTTGGACAGACATATCTTGATTAATTATAAAATTTAGAAACCATCAACCAAAACTGTAAAGGAAGGTTTCTTTCAGTTTTCAAGTTAGTCTGGCTGGCTATGTATGTATGTATGTACAGGCTGCACTAATGGAGCTAGAGAACTGAAAATTTAAACAATTACTCATTATGTCTGAAAAAATTTCAAAATTCATCCCAAAATGCCTCTTCAGAAGGGAGGTTCAGTTTGCAATGTGAACTTATGCTAAATTCATACCTAAGTTTCTATCAGCTTATTTTTATAAAATTCAGGCTCCTGACTAACAAAAAATGAGAGGTCACCCTTCTAATTGACTATCCCCAACACGGCATGCTGCCATAAGATGACGGTTGTGTAGTTTCTATTGAGAGATCAACCAGATCTGTTTGTATGTCTATTACATTATTACACATTTATCTTTATTCATACATTGTAATTAGTACATTATACATTATTTACAAGATTATCATTAAGGTTTTAGGGGTCAGATATATATTTAGTTAGAACGAATACCTGAATACTCACAGTTGTAATTATTCACTTATTGAATTTTCATCTAATGAAATGTTTTGTGGAACAGACAGTCCTTGTTAGGAGAGATGGATTTTCTCAACATATAGATAGGAATGAATATCCCAGTTTTCATATCAACTCATAAGATGATACAGGTAGACCATATGTACACAACACTCTCAGAACAGAATGAGAAGACATTACACACTGATATGTACAAAGAAAAAAATTGACATTCTAATATACTCACAAACATCAATACAATTAAATCTATTAGAAGTCCTACAATCTTCAAAGTGACAAAACTATTGTTCACAGGTTGTTGACCTATGCTGTCAATAATTCTTCATCATTAAAACCAGGTTCTGGCCTTCCTCAAGGTTTATTATTGTTGTATACATTTCCTAACCGAAACTTTTTGAACCAATGCTTAACAGCTCACACTGTAGCAAAGTTTACCCCATATGCTTTGTTGAGTTGGAGCCCAAGTTTGAGCTGTGGCCCAATTTGAATTTGTAATTGAAACTTCTTGGGCAGACACCATTGCTGTTAAGAGCTTAAAAAAACTTCAATAATAACAAACATTATCTCTATTAACATTGAATTTGTAGAAAAATGCAATTGCATTAGTAAATCTTTCACTTGAAGCATAATTCTCAATGATGTAAAAAAATAATTAAATAATCAGTATATCATATGTAACAACCTAATATAAAGAGAACAAGCATATAACAAAATAATAAAAAGAGAAATAAATGAGGCATGGTGTATTCTTGTTGGCACTGGCATACACTCTTGATTATCAAAGTGAAAGAAACCACTCCTTACACTTCATCATCAACAAATGCCTTTCAAAACTGACATAAGTAACTATGATGAATGCCAACAAAATATGTAGCAGGATATGAAATCATTGTCTGCTTCCTAACAGATACAAATCTCAAAGCGGGATTAGCAGAAAAGTTAGTCACTAAAAGGGATTTGGCACAGACCAAGTAACTATTCATTCCAGGCACTTATCGGCTACTCTTTATCACACCAATCATTATCATCCTGTTTCTATGACATATTGACATATCATTGTTTTCCAAGTGAGCTCAAAAGGGAGGTGGGGCCTTGCACAAGGTGACCATAGACTAAAATGCCAATGAATGAACTACAGTTTGTTTGTTGTATCCGTGTTCCATCAGGTTATTCAGGAACCTGAAAAGACCTCTCAACCCTCCCACCAATCCCAGCTCCCAAAAGTCCAGAATGGGTGGTCTAAAATCTCCCTATCTTTGCCTAACATTGCCATCATCAAATACACCATTCAACTCAATTTAAACTTTCATCAATAAAAGCACTGAAAGATACTTTTATGACTAATATAATTTGAAACCAATATAAGACTTGGCAAGAATCAACTATTACAAGTTTGAAGAGAAATTTGGAAATTAAGTCAACTGTCTATCACCTTGGTTCATTTGGTTAAACACTTCTCTTTTGAGAATATCAAGAGACTTTTTGTATTTGGGGAAACAAACAAGAGAGTTTCCAAATCTGATGCTGGGTTGGTGAATCTCTTAAAATATCATAGTCCCCAGAATGGCTCAGTCAATCAGCCAAGTGGGCTACAGATTCTTCACTCTTTAAGAGTCTATGTGAATGTCTACATGTGTTTGTATCTTGAGTGCCCTTGGTTGCATTTTCGGGGCTATAATCTTAAAAATATACCCAAGAACACCACTAAGCACTATGTAAAAACTTAGTTTTTTTCCAAAAAGTGTTTATTGGGGGGTGGGGGTCTACATGGTCATTTTTGGACCAACAATGCTTAAATTTGGGGCTGGTATTTTATTTTCTTAATAATTTTAGATAGAAGATATAATTATTTAGATAATTAGTACTGCTATAAGTACAGACCATGGTGTCCAAGGTACAGATATTGTCTATGATAAGTTCTTTTACAAATATTTGTGATATTAGAATGGGTATAAAAAATAGGTTTAACTTAGAGTAATCAATGAGAGAGATTGGCTCGTCTTTACCTGTGAGAAAAAGAGAAATGGAAGCTTTCATGAGATCAGAAACATTCACCTAAACTCACTTCTTTCCTTTTCATGGAGAGTAAAGTTTATTGTTTGGAGAGAACAAACTGAATAATCGAATAAGTAAATAAAGCCTCTGTAAAGAAAAGCAGAGCTATGAATCGTTTGAGATTTTGGCAAACATCAGCGAAACCACGCCAAGAAAGAAAAAAGAAAACTAAAATAAACCAGTGTTGTTTATCACAACATTGCTTCTCTCTAATTTGACAAACTCAGAAACTTAAAAATCAGTTGGAGAAATAATGGCCAATGTTTTCTTACATAGCTTGCATACAGGATAAGTGCACTGAAGTCAATTAAAAGAGTACTTTTACCTATCCTGTATCCCAGTGCAGGGTCATTGGAGCACTACAGATGATTTCATCAGCTGTTTGTAAAGGGTGAGATAGCCTTAGAGAGCCCATCTCTCTTGTTTGTCTCCTAAACAGGTGGCCAAACATGGCTAAAGAACAAGGTCTGCCCTATTATTTACCTGTAGCTGGGAGGAGAAGAGATAGATTTATGTCATGGCATTAGTCAGAAGAGAGCACAAACTGTCTTAGCCAGATTTTGAACTTGACTAACCAATTCCATTCTCGATGCCATAAACCATTTGGCTGAGCCGCTTTGCACCTTACAAGAGTAAATAGTAAAATATGATATAAAACTCCATTTTCCAACAAAATTACAAGGATTTGTTAAGTATAAATCTAACTCCAACTCATTCAAGTTACCATACTCATTTGGGGGAAATTCTTCAAAAAGGTGCATTTCTAATAAGTGGTCTTTTAATTAAGCCATCTTGGTTGACCTGTTAATGAGGTTCATCATCAGGTAATCTATTTTTTTTTAATAGCATTTTCTTCCTTAATCATACATATGTACCATTCCTTGGCTTCCTATAAAGATATCTTCAGTTGAAGAGTTTAATTGAATAGCCATAATTATGCACTGAATACTTGATGAATTATAATACAGTATTTTTATCTATGATGATATCTTAATAGAACACATTGATTCAGTTAGTATCATGTCATCAAAACCAAACCATGACCCATGATTAATGGTTTCTATTTCTTCAAGAGTTTTGTATGTATGTATCATAAAATGGGGTTAGTTGAACCATGTCAGGCAACTTGAGTCAATGAACATTGAAGACAAGCAATATTTTCTGTAAGTTTAGCATTCCTGTAACAACTACCACATAATTGTTACGGAAATGCAAAAAAATACGCATAAAAGTTAGTTTTCTTCAATGATTATTGGCCCAAGTAACCCTATTTTATGGTACATATATATATATATATATATAGATATACACACATAGAAAATCAGAACCTTTATATAGCATTAGCAAATACACCTCTTGTCTTTCATATTCATAATTACAGATATTGAATTTGTAACAATCAACACCTTTGGTTTAAATACAGTTTTTAAGAATTTCCAGCAACGAAAGGGTTCAACCCATATCTATCATGATGCTATTTCCGTCTACGGTAGATTGCAAATTTACATGATTTATTGTCATGGTAAACTTTCTGAGTCAAATCAATCCCCACAAGTGGCTGGGCTGCTGGGGAAAGGATGATTTTCATCAAGACATCTTTTCATTTTTTTTTCTATGCTCAGACTATTCTATTACTCACCCATTATACTGAAATTGCAAGTTTAAATCCACACCTGTGGTTTAGAGGATTCGCAAATCCATAATATTATTCCACGATTCAAAATATTTTCATTTCACAGAAAATGTTTATATAGCTGAGTTGACACAAGTCAAGTCTTGTACCCTCCAAAGCACAGCATTTTTGATACAAGTTCTGTTAATTTGGGAGCCAAGAATTTATACAAACAACATACACTGTAATATTATTATAAACTTGTGAACAAACAAGTTGAGGAATCATATTCCTAGAATTGACAAATCAAGAGGGAATTTAAAAACATCAAGAACTTCATATTACTAATTTCTATTCAACAATAAATAAAAGGAATACCATTACATATAAAAGTTAAAGTCAGATTCCTCAACCCTAACAGGACATTGAAAATAATGACCAGCCAAAAATACAGGGTATTCACAGAAGCCGTTTAGTATTATCACAGAGAATGATATCAAATGGTTATTATCAAAATCAGTCAGTCCCAAACACTCTACTCAAAATGAATTGAAGAAAATTTTAATCCAAAATTTTTCTTATAATCAAAAGATCTTTATAACAATGAATTTAACTATGAATGCAAATTCTTCCAATTTCATATCCCTTCATATATTTAGTTATCAGGCAGTTATTCTTATCTAAAAGACTGTCCCAATAGGATCACAATAAGCGGCTTCTTCTGCAATTGTGTATGATTTTACCAAAGTTTGTTCAGAAAATCTAATCTTTTCTTCCCATCTTAGTTGTTGAAATGTTTTTCGGACAGTTCATTTCAAGGCATTCTTCAGTTGTTAAATGTAATATCCATTTGGAAAGAGAGTCTTTTATCAGTCACATACTCCAGTAGTGCATAGCCAAAAAATCTCTGGTGTCGCAAAGCAAAAAAAAATCATTTCCAACAGAAAATTTATTAGTTACTGTTATCGACAAAGTATCTAGTTTTGTTTTGTTTTGTTTTTGTTAACTAGAAGCAGTAAATTCATTTCTAAACCACTTTTTTCAAAATCTTTGCTTATCACAGAGGCATTTTTCTAATAGCTACTTTTGTGCACATGCTAAAAAACACTTCACATGTCCTTCCTGGGTCAAAAATATCTGAGAAATGGTAAATAAGCCTATTTTACAATATATTAGATATGCAAAATAAGTACCACTCAACTCAATGCATATCAAAATTTCAGAACTAAGAGAGCACAAAAAATTTAAACTATGATGCTAACTTGCTAAAATCACACATATGTCAAAGTATTCAGAATAATTCCTATCTAAGTGAAATAAATTAATCCTTTACAAAAAAAATAGGTCTGGTTAGTCACTCAATAGAAAAAAACTCAACATCTATTGGTAGCACACCCGGTTGGGGCTGATCAATTAATAAGTTAAATCAGTGAAGAAGATACTCCCTAGGCCTTTTTTGGGGCAGTGATAATTTTTTAAGAGTCAGAATTTTCAAAAAAAGAAAAAAGCTTGAATGCTGCCAAACACTAACTGCAGGATCAGTTTAGCATAACCTCACTATGTAAATTGAACCCCTTCACTCAAAAACAACTCAAATTGGGAATTTAGGGGGGAAAAAAAAATTCCTTGAGTAAATGTTTTAGCTTAAAATCAGCAGCAGCTGTTGTGGTTGACAGTTTAAAACGTTTCATAAACCAATAAGGATGTAAATTAAAATAAAAGCCAGCTTCGCTCAGACCAATAAGTAAAAAAATCTAATCATGGTTTAGTCAAACTATTTTCTTCATCTTTATTGTTTATTTTTCATAACATTTCGGTTGTGTACCCTTCAGCATTTCACGGTGTCTATTTTATTCAGGAATGTCAAATCTAGTTTCAGGGGAGCATGTGTATCCCCTCAACCAGACACTATGTGTATATAAGGGGATACACAAGCACCCCAGAACCCTACATGACACTATATTACAAAGTAAACAACCAGAGAAAGATCAGAGGGTAAATGGCTGAAACCTCGGCGAAAATAAACAACAAAAAGGTAAGGAAAATAATCAGACTAAACCACTTTCTCAAAATCTGGAAACAAAAAAAAAAAAAGGAAGGCCTTTGGCACCAAATCAGAATTTGAAGAATATTTATAAGAGACAAAAGGCAATGCAGAGTCTAACCATTCAGTTCATTAGTTTCCATTAACTTCAAGCATCGAGCCTAAAAAAAACATTAGTAATGAGCCCATCTTGGAAGCATTACACTATAATCACTCAAAAATAAAACTCTGGCAAGAATTATTAATAAGGTATGAAATGTTCACCTGAAATTCAGCATGGACTGTGAGTTGTCTTTCTGATCTGATATTGTAGATTACAATCCTATAGAGCATTCCTCATCTGACTGAAAAATGAAGCTGTACATTTTCCCTGACAGCTCTGGGTACTTCTGCGGGAGATGCATTGAGCAGAATTCAAAACACAATTTCTCTCTCCTATGTTTTATTCATTTTATACTGGACAAGAAAGACATTGTTTCAATTCAGTGATTGAGTGAGACTTGGGATTTCCAACATTTTGGTTACTAATTTGGAAAACACATTTGATAGACATCTGTTTCAAATGCAGAAAAAGGAAGGTTATATAATTTTCATCATAGATGAAATCAATATATTGAAACTGTTTTTGATATGTTCACCACACTTATAAATACAACACTAGATCTGGCGATAGAGAAGAAAAGCATTACTAAGTGTGAGCTTTGTGGAGTGCCATAATGATTATTGTTACAGAAAACAGAATCAGTAGACCAAGTTTCAACCATGATCGTTTACATTCACTTAGCACAAATGTCCTTGGGAAAAGCATGAAACCACTTCTCCCCCAGCTATGGGTAAATAGCAGGTCAGGATGAAAGGGGAGGGTTGAGTGTAGAGCTAGCAACTCCACCCTGTAAAAACTTGCTCACAACTAAAACCTCAGCAGAGTGGTTGCAGCCCTATGCTCCACAAGGAGTCTTCAGCAGTGGTTCTGAAACCATCAAAACTCAAAGACCCCTTCTATAAAAGAAATATTCAGGCAGACCTCAATTCTCAGCATTTAGCTTTTAGACTAATTAATAAAGTAGAATAAAAAGCAATTTTTGATCTTTAATAATCATTTTTATTCAAAATGGATTGCATTTATCTGAATCCTAATATATGTTATAGGTCTGTATGCAATAATTGTGTTTTTTGATAGCTGTACAATGGATGATGTTTTTCTGCCACAAGATTCCATATGTCAGGTTCAGGGGAGCACTGCTGTAGACCCCCCGAGCATTATTTAACAGACCCCCAGTGGTCTGCAGACACCAGTTTTGAAACCACTGGTCTACAGGAATGAATAAATGTAAACTTTGCAAACCCTGCGTTAAAGAAACATTCCAGAAGCTGTTCTCCTTCTTTTCCTTTCTATTCATGTGAGTTCTTTTGTAAAACTCAAGAAGACCTGTCATTCACTCTCGCTTGTGATAATACAAGACTAGTAATCCATTCACGTATTGCCATACCACCTCATGTTATTCTTCTCTTACTAACTAAGCATTTCGCAGCCCTCCCACTTTAAGCACCAACCAAGCTTTTGTCCTCAATACTTGTGAGTAAACATCACCATAATAGTAGTCTATTGTGGAGGTTTCATACAGTCAAATCAATGTCAAGTTCTGCTGGAAAATATTTTAGCTTGTCATACAACAGATTCAGGTCCTATTTCTCACTAGCAGACACAATTAATTTTAGACATTTACCATATTACCGAAGACAACCAGAGAGATAGCAAATGTATATGTACATGGAAATCAGAATGTTAAAAAACCTCCTTTTGCTTTGAAGAGCAAAAAAAATAGCAAAAAGATGTGACAGTTTCTAACGAGTGACTAACCAGACAAAGCAGCCCCACTCACCCTCTGACAGGCTTGTCTGCGAGCAACAAGAAATAAATTGAACCTTTACTTGGCTTTTTAATGCTCCCCCTTTAAATGGCAACAAGAAGTAAAATATGGTTATTATTCACAGAGAAATGATTTGGCAGGGATCAGCTACCCAACATCTAATGATCAGAGTCAATATGTGACTCACAAGTTCAGTTATTGACCTGAGCCCAGCTCGGCTAGCAGGATGATGGCCTTAGTTTATATCAATGACTCAGAATCATCATAATGGCCTTTCCCTGCTTATAACATCAAAGATCAAATACCCTCAAACAAATTAAGATCAATAGATAGAATAACAGCTCATTATTTTTAATGACTGAACGACTATAGCATCATTTACATTGCAGTAGAATAATATAAAAGAAAAAAAAGGAAGTCATTCAAAATAAGATTCATTCAAGGTCGAAGGAGATATCAAGAATAAAGGATAATATTCAAGACAATAAAAGTTATTTATAGTGAGTATCAACAAAGGGATGTATACATTTTCTTATTATTAATAAAATGATATATGAATTACAAAATGGACAGCAAAAAAGAAAATTCTCTAACAAGATCTATTCAAGAGCAAGAAAATTGAAGATCAATATGCTTTTCCGATATTCTGAAATAGATATTTTTCATTATTCCACAGATTATTCAAACCAGTATACTTATCTTTGTTGTTTTTATCACAGAAAGTTATTTGCTAATGTAAGAACCTATCACTCTAAGTAGAGAAACTGTGGCTCTTTCAGAGCAAGTAAAAATGCTTAAAAACTCAAGGATACAATTGAGGAAGGCCAAAGAAAATGATAAAAACAACAATAGAGATCAGCCTTGAGCCAGAATTCCTATGTATTTTCACAGGTGTCAGAAGTCAGTGTTTGGACCAGGGTAAAAGGATTTCAATGCTGATTATCAAGGCAGGCAAGTTGACCATCTCCACTTCCTAGTTTTAATCACTCCCTTCCATTTGGTTTTGTGCAATACTAAGCTAAACTTAGTGAAAAAAAACCCCAAAAAAAACATGCATCAAGACAAAGATGAGGATATTGGTCTGAATGATTCATACATATGCCACCATTAAAAACTGCCTACACTACCATTTCAGAAATTTTAGACCACACAGCCATTTTTACATGTTATTAGTCGTACATGTGATGTACTACTCTGATTTGATGATTAAAAGTTAAGCAATAACAAGCTAGATCATCATTAGACTGGGTGACGTGCTAAAAGGAACTTTTGGATGAAAGGATTGGACAGAAACTGAAGTTTTAAATTACAATAGCTAATGATTCGTGTTACTTCTCTGGGTAAAAGGTATAAATGTCAAATCCCCAGCATTCATATTTAGTCTCGAGTCAACTTAATAGCAGATGAAGGAAATATAGAAATAAGGAGATAAACTAGGCAGGACAATTCATTCTCTCCACCATAAGTAATGGTAGGTATCCTATTAAAGCAGTTTAACATGTATGGTAAGAACTTGAAGGTTGAAATATGTATGTACACAGAGAAACATTGCTTCACTGCATTTTAAAGAAAGTAAAAAAAATAGTTTTTAAAAAAAACACCATCACATTAGCAGAAAAAAAATCCAAAGAAATGTACAGATTTATACTTAGATGTTATGGCAAAAATCATCAACCCTCCAGACTCCTTGGGGAGCATAGGGCTGCGTTGTGGTTTTCCGAACCAAGTAGATCTTACAGGTGAAGTTGCTAGCTCCATATCCAAAATGGACTGTTTTACAGGCATGATGGGCCCCAAATGCCCATCTATGTATCCATAGCTGGGTGGAGAGGTGGATTCATGCCTTTGCAAAGGATATTTGGGTGAAGTAAACATGAACAACCTACAAAATACCAATTTCATTTTCCACACTGCAAACCACTATACCACTACACATTTTCTGTGGGAATCATTGCTACTCTGGAATACTACCACAAATAATATACCAAAGATTTTATATTATCTGACAGTTGAGAACATTTTAAAGAACCAGTTACTTGATGTAAAGTGACATTTTTTTCATTCTTTCTGCCAACCATAAACTTTTTTAGTTTTATCCAGACAAAATCTTTCTATCTTTCTCATGAATGTTCACATGATGAGAGAGGGTTAGAAGAAATTGGAACCAATTTTAGCAATTGGAAAGTGAAAGACAAAGAGAAAACATGACCGGTTAGTCACTCAATGGAAACCAAGTGACCAATGTCTTTTGTCAGCATGCTGTGATTGATTGGAAAAAAAGAGGTGATCAGTGAATAAGGTATTTCTCTCACCTTTTGCTTGATGGTGATCACTAAAAGAGTCTGAAATTTTTCAAAAAACAAGCGCAAATGCCACTGGACACAAAATAAAGGTCTAAATTAGCATAAACTCACTTTGCTAATTGGACTCCTCACTAAAATTGGGGGGGGGAGTTTTTGCAGACATGGGGAGCTAATATTAAAATTTTCAATCCTCTCACTTTATTGTTACAGCCTGTATACATACATGCATACATACATACATACTCAGCCAGACCAATGTACAAACTGAAGAAACTTGAGTAGATAATCTTGGTGACAGTTTCGGTTGACGGTTTCTAAAAGTATTTTTCACTATTGGCAAAGCAAGTTGAACATAAGTATATGCCTCTATCCATATAGGCCTACATAAATAAAGTTAATTTAGACAGGTGTGAAAGTCTGTGGATAAGCCTTGATGAATGAAGCTTGTTTTATAGAGATACACATAAAAAGGTTGGTGTTCAGCCGAAGAACTAGAGTTGTGTATGCATGTGAAGTGGGTATGTAGGATGTTTTTGTTGTATGAAAATGTATGTACAAGTATGGATGTGTACACTACCAATTTGCAACATTACTTCAAATTTACACTGGACTAGAGCAAAGGAAGTGAATATTTTCCAGTCTACTAATGAGATGAAAAAAAGTTCTATTCTTAGCAGCACATTTTTTTTTTTTTCTTTTTTTTTTTTTCTTTTTCAAAATCATCCACTTGTATACAGGCTGTCGTGGGGGAGTGGAGACAAAAAAGTCACATTATTTGGTCCATCCATTTTTATTCTCCTGTATTTTACTTGAACAATTTATCATAATCCACTTCCAGCTCGCTAGGCCTGTTGAAGCATCACTAGAGCCCTGTTTTCTGTATATTTCAGGAACATGTTACCTACTCTGTCCATCGCCAACCTCACAAGACTGAACAAGAAGTTGAACTTTCATGTTTGAAATGAGAGTTGTCGACTGGTTGCCAACCAAAGCTGAAGAGCCCAGTCTGCCCTACTATTTGCCCATACTGGTGAGAGAAGTGGATCCATACTTCCCTAAGACCATTGGTGCAAAATGAACTCCAACTGCCTCCACTGAAGTTAGAACTTGGGTCATCTATTCCGTTGTCAATTCTACTGGCCATTAGACCACCTTCACCTCAGGTAGTGAATATTTAGAGGTTTGAAGATCTCAGATTTCACAATTACTTCACAAATAATAGTAGGCAGAGCATAAAAGTAAGTTTCCTCAATTTTGTGTCCCCTCCAAGATTGAAAGTACAATGGCAGTGCCCATTCCAAAGCTGCATATTCAGGCTATATGGTGTGTGCAACAACATGCCATAATGACAGTTAAAATAATTTTCCTTCCGTTGCATGAAACTATGACTTCAAAGTATTTCAGTTATTTCTCTTCAGTGTTTCCAATTTAAATATTTTATACCTGAATTCAAATTCATTACCAATTTAGATATTTCATATCGAGATGTAGATCTATAATCTTAGATAAAAGATCTATAATTTGGATTATTTCATACATTTTTATCAGATTCCTCGAGAACTGCTGATCCCAAAAAGTTCAAAATCTACACTGCAATGCCTTGCATGCTGATACATTTGCTGAATGTCAACTTGGTACAATGGCTAGTTGGTGCAATGGCTAGTTGTTGAAAAATCACTGTGCATTCACACAGAGTTTTCTTCAATTGTAGTTAGATATATAAAGTTGAACAGAAGGTGTATTTCGGACTTTATAGACTATTTTCTTTTGCAGATAATTGGAAGTTACATTAAATTCTATAGAGCTGAATCATTTTTACAGGTTAGCAGAAGTCTGTGTTTAACTTTTTTTCATTATGTTTTAGTATATTTGTTGATGTCAAGGTTTACTGATAATCTGTAGGAAGTGAACAGCTTTTAAAAGTAGTATAATCAGGAAGCTATTGAGTTTGTTTTAGCCACTTGTGTCTTCTTCAACATAACCACCATTCCAACCATTCCAATTTCTGACATGTATCAATAATATACAGGAATTCAAAACCAGAATTAGATTCAGAACAGTTGATGTTAATGTAGAAACCTATAGAAATAAAGTTACCAGGGATGAGATTTTAACCTACATCCATGTCTGTCAACTTCATCTGCATTGTCTTTTGTTTGGGCTGTAGAGTGCATATAACACTAAAAAAAATCTTTAAAAATTCCGGGATCCACCCTAAAATTTTATCAATTATTCTTTGGGCTATGCTCCCCCTTCCACAACGTATTATTGAAATTCATTAAAAACTTTTTGAGATATTATGCAGACAAACAGAGAAACAATGGTGAATATATAATATCTGTCTAACTTCATTAGTGGAAGTTAGAAAAAGGCAAGGAGTAACAAGTTCAATTGAAGCTTTTCTGTAAGCATTATAAAATCATTTGGAAAAAATAAAAAAATTGTTACCTTGCATTTTCCTTTATTGGAGTCTGAAGACGTTTTTAATTTCATATCCATATTGATAGAGACAAGGGATTGTATATCATCTTTTTATATTTCTGTCAAAGCAGAATATGAGTCATGAGAGACACATCTGAGTTATGTGTTAATCTCAGCACAAAAGAACTGTGTCCAAATATGACTCATTGGCTGAAAAGTTATGAATTGCTAAGATTACTCTCTATTATGACCAACAAAAGAGAGTTTTAAAAAAAGAAAGGGATAAAAAGGAAAAATATGGAAAGAGTAAGAGAGAGAGAGATGTCTACTCTGATTGTTTGGTTATATAATCAGGTTACATTCTATCCAAATAGTTCCTAATGAATAGGAAGTCAGCTGATTTTTAAGGGTGGATATTCTCTAACGTTCAATTGCTCATTATCATTTAAAGCAGTGATAAACCAAAGTTAACAATCAGGTGTAATTAGTTTACAAATCCAAACATACAAACCCATGCAAACACACACATATGGGTGCGTTTCAGCATGTGATGATTCAATAGTCAGAACGATGGGTTAGGAATCATGAGGACTGAAGTAATTATGAGAGAATGATCTTCTTGGTCATTGACATTTACATCGAGCACATGGGTAATGACCAATCACTGTGCCCTAGTGGTAGAGTGCTCTTTTCTGGTTCGGTAGACAGTTGTACAATCTATTACTGTTTCATCCCAAAGACTTTGAAATTAGGACAATGCCACTTTGTTGAGCATTCAACACAATTTGAAATTAAAGAACCTCTTCTCAAGGATAAGGAATTACAGCCAAATCACATTGGATATAGCAGTTCTCATAAGATAAACAAGGTTAAGCAACGTTGAGCCTGGTCAGTACCCAGATGGGCAAACATTGGCAAATGCCAGGTGCCGTAAGCAGAAAGAAGCTTTGACTGGCCTGGCAAGTCAGAAGTGGGTCTTACTAACAATGACAGTGTAAGTGGAGAATGATGATACATACATATGTTATTTCTATGTGGAAGAAAAAAAATGAATTTGACTCCATTTTAAAATCTGCAAAGGCAATACAGGATTCAATAAAATAGGGATCTGGAATCCAAAAATTTCTGATACATATTCGGCAAATTAGAGGAACAAATTCCATTGGCTATACATACATTGTATGTAGTAAATATATTGCATATAGCATGAAAGTGGCTGGCGTCACATGTGGATTAATCAGCATCAACTAAAATCTGTAAGTCATTTTAAGGCCTAATTACATGATAACTATCAAGGTATAGGGCTTTCTCAGCAAATTCAAAGAACTTTCCCAAATAGACTGGTGACTTTGGAAAATATGAAATTCACAGCAGGAGTCCCCACCTGTAGACTCATTGTGGAGCATAGGACTGCACTAGGGTTTTAGTAGCAAGTAGGTTTTAAGGAGTGGCTAGTGCCACACCCAAGATGGACTGCCTAACAAGGTTAAAGAGCATCACCTGCCTTGCTATTTACTCTTGATTGGGGCGAGAAGTGGATTTATGCCTTTGTCAACAACATAAGTGCAAAATAAACAGCCTTGGCTGAAACTCAAACTCGATTTACACATTCTTTTTTTCATGCCAATAACCTCTACACCTCCCAAGACAGAATTATACACATGATAATATTCTGGTCAGTATTGCTTTCAGTATTTCCTGCCCACGGAAATACGCTCCCCACTCGTTTTCAATGAAAAACTTGTAAACTGAGTGCTGAAATAAGTTAAAACAAATTTTAGATTTGAAATTCTTGGATCATAAAATACCACTCGAGTGCTAATATTACATGATTTTCATTCATAATCATGTGAATGACCTTGACAGATTGTTTTGATTAGATAATGTTATAAACATAGCTTCTTGAATTATTCATAACTATCATAAATTTGCATCACGAATAGCACTCACTAAAAGTGGGCTATCACAAATTCTTCTGTGAGGGAAGGTGAAAATGTACCTCCTGAGAATTTCTCTGAAAATTAAATTTTGCCCAAGTTTTCAAGCAGAAGATGAATATCATTAACTTTTTGAATAAATACAATTTTTGCTACGTCACTAAGGCTGTAATCAATAAAGTAAATAAACGTTTTGATAAGTGTTTAATAAAGTCCACATAAATAACTAGTTGTATAATTAAAGCAAGATAGGAGGCAAAAAATTCTGGTGATAAAGAGAGGGAATAGGGTTTTGATAAATAGCAAGAGTGGGTGGGGCCAGAAAAATGAGGAAGAAATATGAGGGTGTATCAATAAGTCTGCAGCCCAACACATACTTAATTAGCTGAATTTCAATATGAAATTCCAACTGTATAATGCTCGATCCATTAAACCAAGCACATTAATAGAAAGGAATTTTCTAGTAAAACAAATATTAGTTACGTAAAATGTGCTTTTTTTGGTCTTTAGGCTGTGGACTTACTGATGTACCTTCATGTATATATAAGAGGAGGAACTCAATGCTAGACTTACACTATCAGTTTTAACACACCCACGCACAAAGTCAGGTCCTACAAATTTAGAGAACAGACGAGGAGCTCAGACATTATACAAACATGGGATCATTATAATATAGATGACATGACAGAATATATATATATAAAAAAAAAGCTCTAAGACAAAGAAAAGAGTATTGGCAAAAAGATTTGCATAAGTCTGCCAGTTCCAATATGTCTCAAAGCTGAGTAAAGAGACATTCTCAAATAACAGGAGAGAAGAGAGACAGTTCAAAGCTGATAGACTGAATATTTAATGGTCATATCATTAGGGAAAAGTCAGTAGAGAAACAACAGGGAAGGTACTAGATGAAGTAGGGAAAAAGCAAGAAAGGAGAGAGAAAGAGCAAGAATCAATAGAATTTGCTTCGGCTTAACTTTTTGGCTGACAAATACAGGTTTCCTTTGTTATCCGAAATTTGAGCATTCCTATGAAAACCTTTCGAAATCAAAATGGCACAGAGTGAAAAAAAAGCAACCACAATCAATTTATATGGACAATTCTTTTAGCATTCTCAGACCCTCAAAAAGGTAATGATGTTAAGTTAGGCTGAGTTGTTGGGGGATAGGCAGGTGGGAGCTATAGAAGATAGGGGTGTAGGAGAGGGAGGAAGAGGAAGAGTGCTATTTCTATAATGATTTGATGTAAATCAAATGCTGAACATTATTTTCATTTTTTTTACTTATAAAAGTAAACAAGTAGTGTAACCAGAGGCATAGCTGAGGGACCCCCCCCCCCCATAATAAATAGTTCACTACTCGATTACTGACATTATACCATAACAAATCTTGCTAAATGTTGGAGGAGATCCATCAGAGAGCCAAACCCTCCCAAGGCACCTTAATCTCTACCTATACCCCTGGGTGAGAGACGAACTTTCAAAAAGGGAAGGGATATCTGCATCTCATTTAGCTCTACTCTGCTGAATTTCAACTCCCCAATTTGTTTGTAGGGAAATCAGGAGAAACCAAATCAAGGAGGTTCCTCTACAAAAAATTATCCGATCAGAGACCAACAACAAAACAGGCATAATTTTGCATGCAGTAGACATATGCTGATGTTATGGACAACACATCAGTTTGGTGCCAGGGCATCTGGGGTGGGACTCACAGAATAAATGCTTTTCCGAAGAGATAACAAAGATCTCAGAATGAGTAGCACAGTGAGACAAGGTCAAACAGTGTATTCAAACAACAGATGCAGTTTGTCTGGTAAGTTCACTCTCCTTCCTTCTCTTCTTCTCTATACTACACTTTACAACCACCACCCTTAGAGATATTAGATACAATCATCAAAAGACAGTGTAGAGAACTCAAATGGTATACAATTAACCATTGCTATAGACTTTATATTGATCATAATGTGACGGAATGAAATGTTTTCAAAGTTAATCGCATCTCAATAAAGTCATATAAATATGAATTCGGGGGATGTCGTACATGACCTTGCATATGATCTCAGAGATGAACACCTACATGAACATAATTATTTTCCTTTTTGCAATAGCTTAGTTTTTGAATGGGAGATGGAGAAAGAAAAAAAAAACACACACACATGCACAATGGAATGCCATTACTTAAGTACATATATGCCAGTATATTAGAATGACAATTTTCAAAAAAACCTATGCAAATATTACACAGCATCCAGTGCACTGGTATTATGACTCAGGGGCCATCTACCAAAGCTTCATGTGGACAGTTATAGGGCTTGAATAGGTTGCAGACCATTTTCCTTATAATCCAGTACTTTGTAGTTCTTAAGAGATAATGAAAGCTGAATTTAATATCTTATTGATATAGTTTGCAGATTTTTCATTTCAGTGGAGAGTGTATGCATCAGAGTCGTGTTTCTGAATGAAAATGGTACTGACAATGATGTTTTATTTATAAATTGCCTTACTTTCTCTAATTTTCTCTATTTCCATGAAAGATTTGAAAGCAAATTGAGGGTTACTACTTATACTTAAGGCAAAGAGGTTAGTCCTAAAGAATATTTTCATCTCCAACCCTACCTCATATCAGTTTTTTTTACTAATTGAATAAATTTTGAATTTCTTTGTAATCTTTCCAGGATGATTTATCTCTCAAAGAGAACACTGAAGTATTCAAATACTAAAAAATACTCGTTTTATTTTATTTTTTTCAAATAAACAAATCCTTCCATCACTTATGGCCTCCATTTCATGTGCACACTTGCATTTGCACATACACAATATCACATGTAAACACTACTGTTCGGACTATGACCAACGATAGATCATAAAGTTAATCTCACTTATCACATTCCACATCCACTAACAATAATAATGGTTACACCAAATAAAAAGTCTTATCACCATTTTGCTTGGAAATAATTGAAGAATTTTTTGAAACATTGTTTCAACCTGAGAGAAAAGAAGAAGAAAAAAAAACTCAACCTACTCAGACTGAGGTGAGGATGCAAAGCATGATAAATTTCTGAACTTATATTATAAACTCAATACCTAAAGGTCGACATTGTATATCACCAACAAAATCAACCAAGTCAAATCCCTATTATGCCAAGTTATAGACTACCAAGTTTATATTTCTTTGTCAATAACTATGAGAAAAGTCATTAAAATTACTAATTTTGTTATGTTAGTGATACTATGTATTCTTGATGCTGTTACTATAATGTTTTGGCCGAGTCATTCTTCTGCCTTTGTCAGGTGTAGAATCTATAGAAGGAGAGAAAAAAATTGCTAAAGAAAGTTTGTTTTGTATTGTTTTTTTTCTCTCCCCACCCCCAGGCTTTTTTATGGATTCTGAACTCGATGAAGGATGAAAATTGGATCAGTCAAAATGTGATAACAACAACACAAAGAAAGAAAAACAAAAGAAATTGTACGAAATTTTGTTTGAATAATTTCTTTTTTTCTTCTTTCTTTCTGTCTGTCTGTCTGTCTTCCCACCTCTCTCAACTATTTCATTTAGGGAAACATCCTGGGATATCAGGAAATGTCCATCCAGGACTATTCATAAAGACTTGTAGCAGGGGGGGAGGGGGGAATTGAGAAGAAATCACAATTGACTAATTGCTGCTGGGGATACTGTGCAGGATTAACTGGATTATAAGTGGATTAAGGTAGAGAAGGATTAATAGACAGACTTGTTCATTCGTCTGGTCGGCACGTGTAGCCCTGAAATGCAAGGTGACGACCTCAAAAAGGACCCTCCCATTAGAAAGGGGAGAATCAAAAGGGGTGGTTTGAGTGAAGGAGAAGTAGTAACCATGAAAATAAAGGGTGTGATAACCTCAGTGGTAGTGACCTTTATCAGGTGAAAATTGACCCAATAAGTGGATGATAGATGATTATCATCAAGTTTAAACAGTCAATTTTCATACTGAAGTAGCACTGAAAAGGTAAGAGATGGTTGAGAAATCTACTTATATGATAATATGTCACGTGTATGTCTATATTTTTTGTCTGTAATATTTGTGGAGTGAGATAACAACAAATAAATACTAATAATTAGAATGCACACTTTTTTTTCAGATGCATGAAAAAATCCAGATTCATTCCAGGTGAACATAATATTTTTGATATCTTTCAAGTATGAAGCAACTGCAAAATTATATTCATATGAATACATACATTATATATATATATATATATATATATATATATATATATATATATATATATGAGACAGAGAGAGAGATATTAAGAAATAGACATCTATGATCTGGCTGAATGATTATAGACTATGTTATATTATATAGAAACTCTTATTTGAAAAATCTCCCATCTTTACATGCTTAATGTATCACTTGGCCGTGACAACATGAATGGAATCAACAATGGGAGAGAATGGGACTACTTCAGAAATTGAACCAGCGCCCAATAGGGTAGCCACTTCAAAGTAGCATTGCTCTTACAATTAAGCTAAACAGCTGCTGGCAATGCAAAGGCTCAAATAACTGTTTTCACTCTTAATTCTCATATCAAAGATTCTCAGTCTATTGGTTTCTTTCAACACAACAGATATATATATTGAAAAATAGACATGTTTGATCCGATAGAATTATTATAAATTGCGATATACTACTGAGAAAATCTCATTCAAAATGATTTGCCATCATTACACAGTCATTATATATATATATATATATATATATATATATATTATTCAAATGTGTGTGATGGGTGAGGTGCAAGGTGCTACCCAAATGTTTGGAGATTTTGTGCAGCTTGATTAATCTGTCAAGAGTTTCCTAATGATTCCCCATGTCCCATCAACCTTGTGTCATATTTTGCTGCTGTGGGACAACTAATACCCCCCCCCCCCGATGTCCCATCAGATATTCCATAGATCTCTCAAAATAATTCCATTAGAAAAAAGAGAGACCAATTTTTCTATAAATTCAACACCTCTAGCACCAATATGATATGTTTTTATGTCACTCAAAAATGTAAAGGTGGGAAATGTTAACATCCTTTAGTGCTGATAAGGTCAAGTTCCCAAAACTTTTGGGTGGAACCCAGAGTGCGAATATATATATATTATTGGGTCATCCACAGACAGCTGTTTCATCGTATTACAACTCTTCAGTGTGGCTGTAGACTATCCATTATCCCATCCAGTACCACAAGGTAGGATCGAAACCTTAGCTTCAGACCCAGAGGCTGGTATCCTCTCTCTACTCCACAAAACTGGACGGGCAGTAAGGTTGAATTTAAGTGATAGCAAACTCAATGGACACAACCATAACCTACTACAACATTTCACAAAATGAGGATATTCACAATGTGATACAAATAACCAAATAAAAAAGGCAATTACGATACCCAGAGAAGAAACCCTCATACTCTTCAACACTAATAAACCTGACAGCATACTACTTATAACAACCTTTAACAACACACTCCCACCCTTAGCACATTATCAATAAGAGATAGGATATCCTCACACTTGAAACTGATCTCAAAGAAATATTTATGGAACCTTATATCATCTCCTATCGCAGACCCAAAAACATCAAAGAAATGATAAGCAGCAACAATATAATAGTCTCACAAAACAACATCCATAAAACCACTAAATTCTGTCAACCGTGCGATGATAGAAATACAGTTAGTGCTATGGTATATGTAGAAACTCTTGTTACTGGTAGAGAAGTGAATGTGTTAGTGTACTTGAGGAGGTTGCAACATAGACTGGTAGCAAAAATATTGTAAACCTCCAAGAATGCATGAGATGCAATTTACAAAATATAGGCAAGTCTGAGGGGCAATTCAACATTAGACTTAATAACTATAGACACAGAATCAATTCACAAAACCATCCCAGTCCACTTCACATAGAACTACACTTCTGCACCTCAAGACATTATTTAGCCACAGATGCTAGATTCACAATCATTGAAAAAAATAGAAAAAAATACACCCACTGACAAAACTAAAATTCTAGACAGACATGAAGATATGTGGATCAACCAACTCAAAACTCTCTCCCCTAATGGACTTGACACCGAACTTAACTTTAACCACACAGATCTCTGAATCATAATTCTCCCACTAATAACAACCAAACATCCACACTCTACCCCTACAATATTGGGGACTTCAATTACTCAGCCCCATACCAACTAAAACTTTTGTATGGTATTCCACTTGTACAAATCAGAGCCTACAAACTTTCAATGACCCGTAAGGATGATACACATGAAGTTCCTTGACCTCATCACTCCACCATCTATACTATCCCGAACCTATCCACTCAATCTAATACTAGAACACTACCCTTCAACCCTGACATCCTATGGCCTCTCCAAGACCCACTACTGCTGCTACCATCACATCTTGCCACAGACAAGCATCAGGATGACCGTAAAAGATAGGATTTCAATTTCTGCTTCCTAAACAAAGCATCTGATAATAAATTTATTTTCCACAGAAAACTTTTTAACACTGAATGGTACACACACACACACACACACACACACAAACAGAGCACACGCTACTGAAAATGGGAATACCTCCCGAAATATGTTTACCTCACCAGTTGATACATTTATGGATTACCTAATTAATTAAGTTTTCATACAATTTTACTGAGTCTGTCTCACTTCTTATTGTTCACATTATAAATACATACATACATTAATACACATAGATATATAAACATATATAAACATACAACACATACATATATACACACACACACCACCCTAAAACATACACAAACAGTTGATAACTGCTATATTTTCAAAAATTGAACATTTCTTTAAAAACAGTTAACAAAAACTTTCAACATAGGTTTCTCCAATTTTTAAGTGATTCTGTCTGACTGGCTGTGCATGTGTTATATGTAAAGGCAGCACCAGCAATGCAAGGAGGCTGAAAATTTCAAAATTTTATCATGTTTAGAAAAGTTGTTCTGAATTTTGGAAAATTCCTTCCCAAAATAAGTTGTTTTTTTTTGGTTTTGTGAGAAATAAATCATTCATCGATCACCCTTTCTTCAATTTTTCCAGTTGATCACCCCAAACATGGAGTGTTCATGCAACGGTTTCTATTGATTGACTAACCAGATCTATAGTCAGGAGTAAAACTTGCAAGAAAGATTTAGATATGACTATATTGTATACTTCATACTTAGATGGTGCTTCATTTCAAGTATTCGAAACATCGGATAAAGTCATGTACATCTTTTTTGTATACCCTATATATTTGCTTGTCAATAAAGGTAAGAGAAAGGAAAAAAAAAATATCATGCAGAAAAGTTAATGACCTGGGTTGTAAAGCAACATGTTGATAGCAGTTAATCGTTACATTTCGTCCTCACCCCCTGGACTTCAAGATTTAGGTTAATGGGGAGAGATGAGCAGTCAGTGCACCTCCAGGTACTAGAAGCAAATCACAGAGATTATATTCATGAACAAGCCTGTCTGTTGCAGTGTCAAACTCCAATCCAACTTCTATTCCGACTGAAAATGATTACTGCAAATTTTTAATTATATTTTAATAAATGAAAAAACATGAACATATATTTTTAGAATAAATCTAATTATTTATTAGAATGGAATAATCCCTTGTGTATGTCTAAGATAAATTTTGCAGATATGTAAGACTCATCAGTTTGTATTAAGAGCATATATGAAATTCTAATCAAAAGGCCGATAATTGAAATAGGATTAATCATCCTGACTAATTTTTTATTAGATGAAGCACGGTCAACAGCTACTAATTAGAAACCGTCAACATAGGCTTTTTCTGTTTTAAAGTTTGTCTGACTGGCTGGCTATGTGTGTATCATACGTACATACTAATGGAGCTAGAAGGCTGAAATTCAGATATTTACTCCTTATAATGTCTTGAAATGAAGATTCGATTTGCATATGTTTCTGCTAAATTGATAATTTTTTTTTTACCTAATTCACACTAAGTGACTATTGCTCAACAAAAATAATTTATTCATTGATCACCCCTTTTCTTAATTTTTTTAATAGATTACCCCCAACATGGCATGTTGCCAAAAAACATTTATTACATAAGTTTCTATTGAGCGACTAACCAGACCTGCTTTTAACAAGTTTTTTTTTCTCTAGAATTTCCAAGTTGCTTTTTATCACAGCTCACTCAGACCATCAGTCTATGGTTCTACCCCTTGACCTTGGGAAGTTGCCTATGAACAGCACTGCTCAACTGACCTAAGGCTCTTATGAATGGCAGATCAAATCTACCACCAAATTCATCTATTTTCCAATCCTAATCACTCTTCACTTTCACACACATCAGTTGTAGTAGTAGCAATATCATTAGGATTTATTTTTGATTCACTGAAGTATTGTCAACCATGACTCATTTCTTAATAGTATTTTCTTTCATTTTTTCAGTTGCTTTTTAACAGAATGAAAGACAATGCAATTCGAAAATCAGTAGTATGTACCCAACAACTGGCCATTGTGCTTAGTTGACATTTACCAGATATATCAGTTAGCAAATAAGGCAGTGCAGTGTCAAGCTTGAAGTTTTTTGGATCAGCAGTTCTTGAGAAATCTGATAAATATCAATAAAACATTTAGAATTATCTAGATTCAGATATATAACATCTAAATTATCAACACAGAATTGTATGAATGTAAATATTTCATATCTAAATAGGCAATCTTGAAGAGAAGCAGCAAAAATACTTCAAAGCTGTAGTTTCATACATGTTAGTAGACAAAAAAATAATGATTGGCTGCACACAATGAATGTCCCTTAGTATAATAACCAATTAAAAGCTCAACATTCATCAGGATCATTACTAATCACTTTTGCAATACAAAAATAAAAAATTTTAAATGAAAGAAATTACAAAAACTTATTTGCAGCACACAAGTTATAATTAGCAGTATCAGAAAATGCTCTCTTCCTTTATGGTGCAATGGAGGAGGGGGATACAGTCTGAGGGGGGGAATCTCCAATGCAAAGACTTAGGTGTACTTCAGGGAGTGAGGATTGTCTCATTCTATTCTGGAGAGCGTTTTTTTTTTCTTTTTTTTTCTCCACCCTAGTAATTTAACCAATTAAAATATGATTAGATTTTCTCAGGAGTAATATTTGAAAAAAAAGGGAAAAAATTACTTGCCCAGGTATTCATAGAAAAAATTCCAATTAAAAACACTGACCTGCAAAAAAAAAAAAAAAGAAAGAAAGAAATGAGATTTTTAGTTATTATGCATGAAAATATTAAAAATAAAGAAAAACAGGTATTTGGCTGACTACCCCTCAGTGTATCTCATACAAACTCAATGACAGTCCATATCAAGCTTCAGTAGACAGCCTCCTAGTCATAATACCGGTGCATAGGAAGCGGTGGTATATTTGTAAAGTTTTTTTGGTGTGTGGGAGTCAAATTAATTTCTGTCTTAGATTCTGGTTATAGATGGTAATTAAAACAAATAATAAAATAACAGAATAGAGAAAATCTCATCTCCCCAGATGAACTATTATTTCTTTTTGATCATTAACAAAAATTGAGGACCAGAGATTTCTAAACTAAATGATTTTTGAACACATCAATCCTAAACGGATTATCATGCCTCATTTTCATGTTTTCATAAATATGAAATGACTGAGGCTGTCCTGTTCAGACAAAATAGATGCATATCACTGCCTAAGGTTGGCTGTGTAAAATACAACAAACACTTATTCTAAATATTCATTTCTTTACAAGTCCAATATCAAATTCTATCAAGCAATCTATTTTACAATGATCAATTTTCAGTTGAACCACTTTTTTTTTAAAATTCAGTCTTTACCCAGTGTCTGAAATGGTTCTGTAGGCCCCGAATAGGCTTGCGCAATTCATATATGGTTTCCCCTTTCACAAAAAAAAATATTGTTGAGTCTACGACAAGAATGATCTGATTGCCATCTATTTCTATATAATACTGAAGGTCTGATTTGCCCAACCAAATTTGACATGCATACTCAATGGGCCTAAAGGAAGGTTTTCAAGTAAAATATATACAATACCACAAGACGAACTAGTGTAATTTTATTTTGAATTTAAAGCCTCTTCAAATAGAAACAAAAATTAGCAGTTATCTAAACCTGAACATCTGTGTGAAATTATGCATGAAGCTTGTTTAATTTGTGAAGTTATGCATGATGAAAAAAAAATCAATTTCTTTCAGTGAGAAAGACTTGACTTCCAAGTGCAATTTTTCAAAGCAGAAGCAATAGCAGCAGAAAATGATTATTTTAGGGAAATCACTCTTTAAACAATACATTAGGGTTAAAATAGAACGAATTTATCTGATATGAAGATAAACAGGAGACTTTTAAAGCTAAGTCAGCATGATACAGTATGATGCCTTTTGCTCATAGATAAAGGGAATCTTTCAAGCGATTTCAAAGCTGAATTATAAGCACTTTGGAAATGCTTTCATTATAAATTCAACTTGAGACATTAAATTCAAGTGTGGATCTCCGCTCAATATTTTGTTCTTTTGAAAAATATACAAACCTTTTTGTAACAATCTGAATACCTCCAAGAAGAGTTCAATTAGGATTTTTTTTTCTTTTTTGCAAAAGTAGGCAAGCTTCCTGTTGAATTGCATTTTACAATTTACCTTATTTGATGAAATCCTCCCCCTTATTTCAGCAGGGAATATAAAAATAAAAAAAACAATCTCTCCAAATTCCTCTCATTCATCACCTAATTTGTTTTTTTTTCATCTCTTCCTCAAGTTCTGGCTTATATGGGACTAGATAATAAAGGTTACATTCACCTTCCGAACCATTTTTTAGTTTGAAGAAAAAAAAATAAAAAGGAAATTTACGTACTGTCATGTAAGGTAATTCCACAATTTTAATTCCCTCAATAGTTTATAGCACACAAACTTTTCTTTTAATCTCACACACTCTTACAACTATGAAATCCTAATTCAGAAGATATTCCCAGCCAGATCAGATTAACCATTGCATTGAGGAATAATTTTCTAGCATTTTTTCAAGTCATTCAGGTATATCTGTATATAGGTGGGTGATAGCACACACAACTACTGGATTTTGTTGATTTAGTTCATGATCATAGTATTTTTCACTTTGTGTACAGTAAGTAGATCATAATATCCAAGAACTGCTTGAAAGATGTGTACACATGCTGTGTACAACAAATCAAAACTTGTGGTATTATCTATCAAGAACACTCTACCCCAAAACTACAGGATTGATTAGAAAGCATTCAGAGAACGCATACCTCTGTCAATACCATACGCTAAATAAAAACCAAATGAAAATCAGTATATATATAGCTACGATGTAGGGGAAGTAACAATAAGTTTCAATTTTCAGAACATTGTTTTGATGTTTGAAAAAAAATCTCTCTCAAACAAAAAAAATTCCATGCATAAAATTTTTAAAAAAAGGTTTTTCAAAGGGGTCCAGTGGAGTACTCATGCAAATTTGCAAGTTTCTATGCCAAGTGGTATGTCTGGTGGCAATGACACCAAAAATACAACCTAGTGAAAAGGGAAGAATACCTTGCACACTTGGCTGGTGGTTTGGGTGGGTCACTGATCATAGCCACAGCGATTCAATATTAGTTCTGTAATTATGTTTTTTTTTCATCATTAAAGACTTTTGATATACATCAGTAACATTTCTAAATGTTTTTTTGTCTTTTAAGACTGAAAGTTTTCCTTCCTAACTGACAACCATCCACAACACAACCTGCTTCACCTGACTTGCAGCATTGAAACTGATAATATGAAAAGTATTCGATGTCTTGTTAAGAATATAAAATATAACCAAACATGACACGTCTCCAATGAACCATTTGAATAGAAAGTCTGCTTTCATTTAGTTGAACCACAGCTAGTCAACAAAATACATCATAGACTGTTATGACAGCAACTTGAATGCTGCAGAATTAATTTTTGAGTTTTCTTTTCATTTTATTAGATTATTATCATCAAGATCAGGTCACTTTACATTCTTCAAACAATAGGCAATCAGCATGGATCCATAATAAAGAATTAACTTGAAAAAAGATTAGAACTATTCCTCACAATCCAATTTTTACTCCAAGCCATACTGTTTGTTTACACCTAGGAGTAATAGAACATTAGTTTCAACTAGTAGGAATTTCTTAGGTGCAGTCATAATCAATTTTTGATTAGTTTTACTTACATCTTAATTTTTGCTGCTTTTTTCATGTTCACTTCTACTTAGTGCCACCGTATATTTTACATAAAAATTTTTATCAAAATTTTTTTTCTTAGATATTAATCACTTTCATGATCTTATTGTTCAGATATCATTGGTATGAGGTTTTCTTTCACAAAAATTTAGTCAAACTTTTCTAAAAGTTGTAGAAAATCAAATAATGAGTATGAAGTAAGGCAGAAATCATTCTGAATAAGAAATCCTAAGAATTGATCATTCAAAGAAAGAGATTTGGCAAAATGAATAGATTATCTTTCTTTCTTTTGATTTAACAAGATTGCCGTCAATAAGAGAAATGTTATCTTTGATGTTGTGATCACAGAGTGGGGGGGTGATTGGACAAACAGAGAGAATATGATACTTGGCTTGATAAGAGCTGTCAGAAAAAGAAAACAACACGAACGAAATACTAATCATATTTCAACATCTGATAAATAATCTCAATCACAATCTATAGTCAGAAAAATAGAATGAACACAAAATCATTTTATAGCATACGTACTTTTAAGAGAAAATGCGTGAAAAAATTATTGGAGAAAAAGTGTTGAGTTATGTACAGTTCAAAGATACAAAATATTCTCTATTGTCAAACGTCAGTCCAAACCAGGAATTGACTTTATTTTTTACTATGACAAGAACAACCCTCACCAAAATTAGGGGAGCAAAAATCAACATTAACTTACTGTGATTTGAAATCATGATCAGCTAATTAACCAAATGTCTCTTACCAAATGAGCTAAATTGACAAGTCTTATGCAAGTACTAAAATTTATGTCAGAAATATACTAAGGCTAATTTCATTCTAATAAATACAATTAACATTTCCCAACCAGGATTTGAAATCACAACTAAGTGAGTAATAAGCGGCTCTTTTATTGACTCGGCCAAACAGATTGGTCTTACATTTCTAAAAATTTATCACAAAGGCTTATTTCATTCTAATAAATGAATACATTTATACTAAATTTATTCATCATATTTACAACACCAAAGTTGCAGTCATCATCATCAGTCGGAATAAAAGTAGAAGTGGAGTTTGACCCTACAGCAGCCAGGTTTGCTTTGACTTGTTGTCACATTCCTATCATTGAGTTTTTACTTTATTTTCAAATGTAACATCAATAAGGGATGACAATGACCAGAGTAAGAAACAGTGTTGTGATGCACAAATAACAATGATACAGTGTCGTGAGCAAAAAACGGATGACTAATTCACTCACACTTCTAAAGCTCAACTCAGGTCAACTTGTTTTCCTAAGTTTGCGAATCCCACTTGCAGAAACTACTAGAAGTAATTTTGGAATAATATTGTATGGAGAAAGGAATTCTGCCGTTTACCTTTGAGATTTTAATGAAGCAAGAAAGTTTCAACCACGCTGACTATTTCAATTATTTTGTTCCTTTTATTTTTGATTATAAGTAAGCTTACTTTTCACTAAAATTTATAATAGTCGATCCTTTCCTGACATTGCTATGAGAATTAATTTCTTTGATAGATGAAACCAGATTCATGATTGACAGATCATGGACTGCTTCAAGCTGCTAAAGAATTACATAAGAAGGTAAGAGGTTTAAATAAATTTCCCTGAATTGTGTGATCCTTAGTCAAGCAAGTCAGTCTCTTCACTTTAGGAGTCACAATCAGTTGAGCATTATATTTAGTATAAGTATGAGACATGCCAACCCCATCACCGCCCAGCAGATTTCAGGGAAGCACAAGAGGTTGCAAAAACACTCAGAGAGCTAGAACAACTGTTCTTCAGACATATGACACCTTTAAAAAGTAAAAGGAACCTTGAAAGAGACTCCCAACCCCATCTTTTTTTTCATCCACCTACCCCTGACCTCTTTATTCTTAAGAAGACCCATGCAGTGCATGGTACAACCATTACATTCGACAATAAAAATAACTGTTGGACAACGAAAGAAGGAAGGAAATACTAAGCAAAATTAAGGCAAGTTTATACCTCAACCTCATCATCAAACACTACCTGCTTCATCAGGGTACAGGAAGAGGCGGGGAGGTATCAGGAGGGGGGAAGTCGAGTAGGGGTTATGGCCCTTCACAATCAGCAAAAAGTGACCTGCTCTGTTTGTAAGCAGTTGTCAGACAAGTGATAATAACTGTTTTTTCAACACACTACAGATACTGGGTAAAGTTCACCTGCATTTAAAATTGAATTCCAATGGACAAAAGAGGGCAACAAATATTCAGTCTCCCAGACTGTCAGGTGCCAAGTATTTTTTTGTTTTTTTCTTCAATGTGATAAGATAACAGCAAGGCTTCCCAGCACTTGGGGAGTGAGGAGCAAAGACAGCATCGGTGGGCATTTGCGCTATATCCTATGGTCAGGTTGGGTAAACATAAAAACATAAGAGGCATTATAGGTCCAGTGAAAGTTTTATGCCCCTTCATACTTGTGCGTGTGAGGAAGTTAACGGCTGCCCCCTCTGGCCACCCCATGTTGCGCTCTTGATAGATAACAATTTACAGCATTCCACACTTTGAGATAAATAGAGGCACCTACTTAACAAGCCAGGTGATGATAACAAACAAAACAATTGACAAGCGAAATATTAGTTTGAATCAGTTCAAGTAGGAATTAATGATGAGCTATTTTCAGCTGAAATTATCTCTGCCTAATGAGACCAAGTGGTAGCTATGTGATTATGACACGAAGCATCTGCATACATTCAAACTTATCTTTATCACAAATCAGCCTTTGAAAATCTGTTGTTGGACATCATCATCAGCCTTTTAGTATCACTGGACACAGACCTTCCCCGAGATTCATCAGACCTCTCTATCATAGGCATTGCAGTACCAATTTTTTCTGAACTTATCCTTCCGTCTCAACCGCTTATTTTTTTTCCCCAGCCACAGTTTGACATATGGTCTCTGGGGATCCATATTGTAAGTCATGATATCCAGCAGTTGTTTGACATTCTTGCAACATTACCAGCACATTGCCATTTGAGTTTTCTAATGGATTCTATATCTCTGACTCTTGTTCCTTCTCTAATATGTTGTGATGTCTCGTGATCTCTTCATGTGATGATTCCCTTCTCTGCTTGTTGCATGGTTGCCAGTGTGAGGGTTAATCTTTTGATGTTTCATGTTTTAGCTACCTAGGTGACAATTGGGAAGATGCACTGGTTGTATACATTACTTTACAGGATTAATCCTAAAATTCCCATGATCTCCAAACAATGCAAAATGAGCCGAATGGAAAAAACAAGAAAGTTGGTCTTCATACAAACTTCAATAAAACTTGTTTCAAACCAGAACCAACACTGAAAATATGCTTCAGCCACCTCAACTCAAAATGAAAACTGACTAGGGATTAAAAATAAAAAAATCTGTGGTCTTTATGAGCCGTATAACTTCCATCATACAAAATTTTAGAGAATTGTTACAGACAATACCAGATTGTACAAAAGCAAAAGGTTACCATTTATTCCAGACAACACAAATGGTTTACAAAGATATTTCACTGACTGAACTGATCCCATGAAGCTTGGGAGCCAGCTACTATTCATGATACCAGCATATTGGAGGCTGTATACTATTTGCAGTTTTTTTTCATCATGGCTGCTATATATACCAGCAAATAAAGTACTGAGAAAAAAAATGCTAAAAGACCTAAAGCTTAGAAATGATATTTAGTGTTGAAAACTAGCTTTTTTTCTCTTAAGACTAAAAAAAATTGAGAATTTACTATACTCAAAATCAAGGAAGCAAAATATGAATGTTCAACACAAGATTCCTATAAATCAAATAGTTTTTATTGCAAAATGACTGATTTCAAATACCTATCCACTTTCAGGAGATAAAAATGTCAAGCAAAAAGTTGCTTTTGAAGTGATTTGATAGTAATATTTCTACTCCCACTTTTACTCGGACAATCATTTCTCTTTTTTCCCCACCTTGATGTAGACAATACATAGTTCCAGCCATAGATGACATCAAAGCTGGGAAGGAGAGATTTGTTTGTCCAACAAAAGTTGGAATGTTGGCCATTCTTCTCAAACTTCTCAAAGCTCGTAATATCTGCAATCTTCCATATCATCGCAGCAGTGATGATGCTTACCATCACATTACTTATCCTTTCTCTAGAAAGGAGAAATTTACTGTTTTCAAAGCACCAAAAAAAAATGAAAAAATAAAAATAAAACATACACAAAGATTCCCTAGTTGTACATGAAGGCAAAAAGGAAAGAGAAAAAAAAAAAGAAAATGGTTGTCTGTCAATCACAATGACACGAAACTGACCAGTAACAGCTAAACTGTAAATATCTATCCATTTACACTATTTCAAAATATTGAGCCATTGATAAAGTAATCTCCTAAAAAAAACCCAAATATATTTACACATATATATATATATATATATATATATATATATATATATATATAAGATGAAGAGAGGTTTGCCTAAGCCCAAGTTTCATACAACAGCCCTAAGTCAATTTCCATATAAACAGGATATTCAAGAGGCTATCACAATTCCAAATGGGAAATAGCAGGCCAGGAATGAATGTTTCTGTTAAAGATTTAAGATTCTATGATGGCACTTGAATAATCTCTCTTAACACATAGAGGAGGGGGATGATTATTAAATTCCAACAATAGATGTAATTCTTGGAAAAAGACAATTGTTCTTTTCTTCATTTTGATGATAACACTACAGATGCTCCAAGAGTCATCTTCTATATCAAAATATACAGTCATTATAATATATTTTCTATGGATAGGAAGTGAGTTAACGTCAAGCTCAATGGGTACCATGAGCAGTCTCTACTGTGTTGTTGTAACGAACGAACATACAGACATTGGATCATTATGATATAGATTAGGAAAAATGGATACTGCATTTTGATATTTTCCTAGAATTAAAATAAACAAAATAATATGGAGCATAATATTTTGATTAAAGCCAAATAGAAACAAAAACAAAAGGGGGCGGGGATAAACATAGAAATTGCGCAAGTATTAATTGGCTACTTAAAATTAAAAACATTGAGCTGAGACTTGTCTTTGATAAATTAGATCATCGAATAATTATCTGAAAATACTTTAGTGATGATGAACAATGGAATGAAATTAGGCATCTGTTGGGAAATGAACATCTGAGAGTTTCTCAATTGCAGCTCTGCTTTACAAACATGATAAAGTCATTAAGAGAATTCATTGAAAGGACGAAGAGAGGCATTCAGATAAAAGCTATTAAACCTGAAAAGAATTACATCGATATCACAAATGCATTGATTTGTCTATATTGCTGTCAAATTGGAGAGAGATGCATTGAAATCTTGACCATATTGATTTTTCATTTCAAGCTATTAAAGCCTGGAAGATAATAGGTATGTTCATAATGAGTAAATTGCAGTTACCATTCATGGCTAGACAGTTTTGAATATTATCTCATCTCAAGTTTTCACTCTCCTCACACCCACATGATAAATACAAATTTTGCGAGTAAGAGCTGAAAAAATTATTCATTTACAAAATACTTGCTTAAAGGCCATCTTCAGCAGCCAATAAGCAAAATGTCATAACAGTTGTTTTGGGGTTTTGTGTGTGTGTGTGTGTGTGTGTGTGTGTGTGTGTGTGCAGGGAGGGTAAAACAACTCTTACTAGAGATTTTCCTGATACCATGGGATAAGCTAAAGAGAGTCACTAATTCTCTTCAACAAACAGACAGCTAATTTCAACTACCAGATGGGAAAGATAAATCTTTTTTCATGATTTAGATAAAGTTGAAAAATTATTCTAAAAAGGAAAAAATCCTCAAACTTCAATTGAATATTTTCTACAAACGGTCTTTTCTGGTTATAAACAGTTGTCAGACACCAGTTTTCTTCATTTCCATTTTAGTAAATATTCCTAATACCAATTATCCCTTAGCAATATACACTTACTTAAAAGCAGGCCTAAGTAACCATTAAGCACAATATCAATTTGCTTCCGATAATGAAAATTTACATTAAATATTTGCTAAAGAAAAAATGAGAAAAATACTCTATTATAATGACTCAATTTCTCAAGGGGGACAACTTCAAGTATATAGATGCTAATTATATAGTTCATCATAGTGTGTGCAAATGCAGAACACACACTAATATCATCAAGTTACAAATTGGAACAAAATTGCTTTATTCTGCAGATTATAGCATGTCAACAGTAATACGCCAACAAAAAAATTGCTACAATCTATGGTTTTTGCTGCATTATAGTAACAAACATACAAAAACTAGATCATTATAATACAGATACATGGCTTTATTATATCTGGTTAAGAAAAAGAAATGAAGACAACAGCAGGTCATAGCTGCATAGCTGCCTTTACAAAAATCAAGGGTTGAAAAAAAAAAAATTCAACTTTTTTTCAATGGTAATTTTTTCTGCTTTTGATCTTAGAACCTCTCAGCAATTGATTCATTTTTCTATATGCACAAACGTCCCCATCCCACCTGGCCCGGTAGGATAGGTAAACCTATGCACACCATCAGGTGCCATCCATAAAAAAACCTCCATAAAGCACAATCATCATAGCCAAGAAGCCAAGATAACAACCTTCACAAGGGAAGTAACAACATACTTCAAGGCCTCACTCCCATACAACAGTCTGAACGTAATGGTCCAGTTTACCATTATAGTTAGATTGTAAAGAGAACAGCCATCCTAAAAAAATTTTTTTTTAAACTAACAAATTCCTGGAAGGTCAAGTGTCTAATGGATCAAAAGCACAAAAAGTTACAGTCAAAAAAGTTTTTCAATTTTTTTTCCACTTGGTTAACAAAAGTGAATCTTAACCAAATAAAGCAGCCGAGCATTATTAGTCTTAGATGACTCATACAAAGAGTCCAGTACTTTAACTATAGTATATAAATGCCACCAAGCACCACAAATACAATCCCACCATAATGATATGCTCTAATGCACTTTCATGTTTTCATGTCACCTAAGTACACTCATTCAACTTTTTTCTATTTGGTCCACTAATGCACATATAACAAAGACTTTATGTATTGAGCTGAACACTATTAGGTAACATTTATTGAATCGATCTTAGGCGAAGTCGCAAGATGGTCCGACAATAAAACAAGTTTATAATCAACAACTATAAACATTCCCGCCTTTTTTTGCAAATGGTAGAGTGAAGGAAATGGCTTACAGAAGCTGATTTGCACAGGTATAAAAGCTTATATGTTGATTCTTACCCCAATTTTTCCAAACAAAGCGAGTATGTTATACACCAGAGAGAAGCAGTACAGTTATCCCTTGCTACTTGCAGAGGTTACAGCGGGGCAAATGCACTAAATCCGTGAACAATCTTTTCATAATTTATTAATACAGCAGAGCATATTTAGTACATTAGTTTTCCGCGGTGTGTCGCAAAGCGACCAAAAATATTTATGCTAAATTATTCAAGACTGAACTGTGATTTATCGAAGCCGTGAATGAAAAGTATGCAAATGGCAAGGGACAGCAATGAAAACAAACTTACTATCACTGATACTGATACCTAGAATCCAGTTTTCCAGATTACTACAGTCTTACTACAATAGCATCACCAGAATGGTTTTGGTAGATTGGTGTGATGTGCAAACTATCAACTGTTGTTGATACAAACACAAAAAACACAGGGAAAACATTTCTACTCTAAATGCCAGTTTATAAGACAAACATTTAAATTTCTTTCAAACTGCAAATATTTACACTGGTTCTAACACAAAACTCAATATGGAGTGTTATGGGGGCTAGCTGTGAGTGGTAGTCCATCAAATACTCTTGGCAACCATTGGTCTTATAGTCTGGCACATAGAGTATTTGTTTGTTTGTTTGTTTCATGTGCCAAAACACATCTCAATGACACTTCTCAGTCTGTTAGTTCCAATTAGGTTAAACAACAAAAAGAGAAAAGAAGAAGGTATTGGGCCTTATTTTCCAGCTCCTATTACGTCATTAAAAAGGTGTGATGAAGAATATATATTATACAAATTCGTTTTCATCAGCTATGTCAGATAACAATGTCCAAGGTTTGCATTTTTGTACTAAAAAAACAATAACAAAATGTCCACCCCCCCCCAAAGCCATTTACGATCTTTACTGAATATAATACTTGCAGAATATTTCCATATTGCAATTGTATCAAAATTAATACACAAGACTTGAAAAAATAGAATTTTTTCTTGTATCAATTGGTCACATGTCAGTCAGACAGACAATATTTTACAAGTATGAAAATCATTCAACTCTGAGAAAGATTACTTGCTCTTCTTCTTCCTCCTCCTACTACTACTACCACGGATGGTGGATACATCATTGCACTTATGGTTCTTATTATAATGACATAGTTTCAATGAATAAACAAAGAGTTTTTTCATGATATAAAACAAACAGCATCCAATGTTCATAAAGTTGGAGCTTTTTTCAAAAAATGAACGAAATAAATTCAACAGTTGCAAGTCTATGATAAGCTTATCTGTCAGCATTGGCTTTATGATGGAAGAGAGAAAAATTACTCTGTTCTTTATTGTTTGTGAATCAATGCAGCATATGTGTTTAACCCTCTGCCTGACCTGCTAGAAACTGTGAACATCAAACTTTGCCCTGAGAAGCCATCAATGAAGTCATGGACACAGAAGACAAAACCCTGACTAATGATAAAAACCAAAAGATAAGACAGAGACAAATCAAAATTGATACTAAGAAGAGGAAAAGTGGAAGACATCTTCATCGAAATTGACAGACTGTCTCAAACAAAAAGCTAGCAAATTTGAAAAATAAACAAGGAACAACTTTCTCAAGCAAGTCAAAAGATTTGATTTGTATTTCATTCAAGATTTCACTTAATTTACAATTAATGTTTCTTTTTCTTTTATCATCAAATGACTGATTTGAAGGGCATTTTACAGATAGGATGAGGTGACACCTGTTGGATCATATGCATTTACCTTATCTAACAACCTGAAATCCAGAGGAGGGGGAAAAAAAGAAAAGAAGAAATCACTCATCAAACATTATCCAATGATAGCCTGTGCTATCATCAGTCTTCCAACATCTGTCGTTGAAATGGACCTTCCCCCTGGATTCACCAAAGCTCTCTATCATGGGCATCACAGAGCCAGTTTTTTCTAAATTTGTCTAGATCATCTCTCTATCTTGTATTCTGCTGGCCTTGGTTTAGCAAGTGATCTCTGTGGATCCATGTTGCGAGTTGTGATGTCCATCAGTTGTCTGCCATTCTAGTTTTCTAATGCAGTCTATGATGTCTCGGACTCCTGTTTTCTACCTGATATACTGTGCTGTCTTGTGATCTATTCATCAACAAATTCCTCTGGAAATAAAATTTGGAATCAAAAGAAAAAGACTATTAACATCAATTTATAATCTTGGTGCTAATAATTTGAGATGCAGGTGGCTTCCTAACAACTAATGCCACAGAGAATAGAATCATCGAGCCAAGTTAAAACTCCAGCTCAGACAGTCTGTGTCTACTCCAGACTAATACCCTTGGAAAAGGTATGAATCCACATAAATCCTCCAGTCATAGGTAGATAGCAGAGAATATAGAGCCAATAACCCTGTAAGATAATCCATCTCAGGTACCAAGCTAGCACTTCATCCCCGTAAAAATCCATCACTGTTATGTCCAATGATTGGGTCTTCATAGATTATTAGAGAAATGGAGACAACATCATTGTGACATGGTAGCAGCTGAACTAAGCTAATAATCACAACCTGAATTACATAGAACAGAAGAGAAGGCAATTTGAGTAGCTGTACAGAATGAATACTTTGAGTGAAGTTTAGACAAGCAACTCATTTCATGCGGTAAATGGATAAATTGTGAGATAACTGGATATCTGGCAGATCAAAGGAGCCATGTTAATCAAGCAAGATATAGTGATTAGAATGAGGAAACTAATACAATTATAAGCATGTAGGTATCATTCTGCGAGCTGATGATATTGGTTAGTAGCTAAAGAGTATCAAGTGCTCAGAATAAATTTCGAAGATGCATGTTGGAAAGCAATAATGAGGATCATGCAACACAAGAGACTTGAGAGACTGATAACAGATGAAAATGGATAAGTGGACATTTTGGGCTGAAAGGTGTATCTGGTCTACACTTTTGGATATAAACAGAAATATAGCATGACATATTTCATGTATTACAGGGCAACAGACCCTGGCTTTTATATAGACTGCATGTTTATCAGATAATACAAATGATGAAATTTTTTTTTTAATATAGAACAGCATGCAAAAGAAATATAAGACATCAATATTAACTATCAAAGTATAATGCAATATAAATAAGGATTAATTAAGCAAAACAGTTCAAAGTTCTCAGTACTATGAGTATTTTGGTATAAAGATATTGTGATTGATGAAAACAAAACAAAAATCTTTTATTTTAATTAAATTTGGAATTATTTGAGTTAGCATTTAGTGAGCAAAAACTGATATAATTTACTAAATCAGCTTTCGTTGGCCTGGGTTCCAAGGGTTCCACAGGTGGTTGTTATGTGTTCCGCAAAAGTTTTATACATGCCTGAAAAGTGTACCTGCTTCATTCCAGGTTTGTTTTTTTTTATAAGTAGCAGTAATTTCTGTTTTGATGACATTTGAATCAAGTACTTTTACCAACCAGAAAAGACCAGTGGCTGTCATTTTCCACTATCAAAAATTTAAGTTTTTTTTCTTTTAGAAAAATTTTTTAAAAGCTACTATTGCAAATGATATAATAAAATACCTACAAATTAAGGTTCCAGACATTGGATATTCATCATTTTTTGTTCATTTATATAGAGCTATACAAAAACATTATGTGTATCCGTATTTTATGTGCCTAAAATTTTTCAATGAGAGCGCAGATACCACACTATGATCATGGGCAGAAGCACCGGGGAGCAATACTGTGATTTAACACAGAACACCCAGACACTTCACTCAAAGCCTAAATTGAGAGATGGAATGTGTTCTTGGATCCTAGACAGAGCTACTCCAGGGCATAGATACTCTGATCACAAAGAATTCCATCATTCTTGATGGGTAGTACTATGCTAGAAAATATACATGTACAACTAAAAACATCTTTATGCAGAAGTTCCCAATATGACAGATATTTCAAGAATTCTTCCAGTCTAGAAAGGTTGAAAAAGGTAGGATAAGGAACAGTTCAGCTCATGCAAATCTGATCAAACAGTAGGTACCAGAGTATTCAAATTCTTATCACTCACTCAAAGGTCAATTGTAAAAATATAACAGTGTTCAAAATGTATTTCAAAGCAATGGCAGGGTGTTAAATCTCCAATATGAATAAAATACTTCTATGTCTTGTTTCTATAAAAATAGACATGCATGGGCTGAATGAATAAACAACATTATCTTGTCAATACACTCAGTAATTCAATTTTTTTAAGGAATTTTCAGTTTCACAAGGCCATCTCAAAGAACTCTTCATACTGTGTCCAATTTCCTTCCTTTTTAACTACCTTCAAGTGGCATAATGGTTAAGGGCACAGATAATGGAATCGGTGATCTAGCCAAGATTGTTTACATTCATTTCACATTCATTTCCTTCTGAAAAACGTGAAACCATTCTTTCTAAACTCCACTCGCACCTACCAACTATGAGTAAAATAGCAGGGCTGACTGAGCACTATACCCTAGTCTACCCTAAGAAGGTAACTAGTCAAGGAGAAGGAGAACTGAATTCAAGAAGAAGGCAGCACAAACATGGCAATACAAAGATAAAAGCTGTGAAGAGCCAGGGTCATTCACTTCCTGAAAAGAGATATGGTACATTGGAGGAGAGATTACCAAACTAGAGTATGTGATTAAGTTAACCAATGCTTTATGTCATCAATTCTAGTTCAGTCAAATAGGAGATGGACACGGAAGTAAATACACCATTAGCGATTTTTGCATGGTAAGTACTATTTCATGTAGAATAACAAAAGAAGAAAAAAAAATATATAAATTCAAGTATTTTTAGAATTTTCAGTCAGTCTATCAAAAATACAAAAAACAAAATCATCAGTAATAATACAAATATTGCCACTCAAGTACTCCAACTTTACCAATATGTGATTAAGTTGATTACAATCAATATTCAATATTCAATGACTCTTTATCATTCATGTCATTCTTTCATGGTCAAAAATGGCAATCCAGTGGTCATGTAAAGGATGAATTCCAAAAGACTATGTCTATCAGACTGCAGAAGTTAACTTAATTTTAGAGAGAGAATCTTGGCAACCAGTTTGAATCATATGTAAGAACCATACAGAATGGGGAAAAAATTGTTGGCAGTTTATCACAGTGATCCATTTTGAAATTCAAAATGGACGACTGTGAATGTGAATATCTCCCAAATTAGGACCGAGTTATTGTGAATAGATTCATCCCCAAATTCAACTACTTCTTCAATGGCCTGATTCCCATCCTTCCACAAAATTTCATTGAAATTTACAGAGAATCTTGGAGATATCGTGTGGACAGACAGGAACAAAAATATCTTTCCATTCCATCAGAAACAAATTCCTGGATTCATCCTAAAATTTGATCATTCCTCATGTAGTGGCCCATCTTTCCATAATATTTTGTTGATATTCATTGAGAACTCTTAAGATATTGGGTAAGCAGAGGTAAACCAGAAATATAGGCAGGAAACAATAGAACAAACACATCTTATGTAATATATGCCAAACCCATCCACAAAATTCCATTGAAATTCATTGAGAAATTTTGGAGATATTTTGTTGACAGGAGTGAAGACTGAAATGTATATAATATTCAAACGGAAAAATACCTCTAAATCTAAAACAAAAACCCATATCTGCTGTGAAATCCAGTGACTTCTTCCTCCCCCAATGCCTCACCATTCCACAAAATTTCATCAGAATTCTTCAGGAACTTTTAGTGATATCATATGGACCTACAGTCAAAAACTGCAATGTTACTTTTTATTTAATGTTCATAAAAATATCTCCCAATTGAGGACAAATTCCTAGATTCGACCCAGAATTCAATCAATTCTTTCTCACAAGGTAGCACATTCTTCCATAAAATTTGTTGAGAACTGTCGGAGATAACATTTGAACAGACAGGAGCGAATACAGAAATGAATAAAATATTCAAACAGAAAAATATCTTCCAATCAAAAACTAATTCCTAGATTCACTCCAAAATTCAGTGATTATATATACACATAAGACAAACATAAATGCTTTCTCTTTTCAGTTTCAACAATGTCTTCGTACAGATTAAAGAATAGGGAAAAAATCCAGCAATCAATGCATGTTTTCTCCGTTGGGACTCTTTTCATCTTTCAACATTAGTGATGTCGATATATTTTATGCTTTTAGAAACATTAAAGCTATAGTTACACTAAGATAACCAAGCTTTTAAAGTAATCAGAATGAGTTAAATGCCTTGAAAATCGGCCTTGCCTCAGATGAAAGTAGGTGTGGAATTTCCTACTTGTGATGTTATTCTGGCTTTAGAAAAGTTTTGAATTTTGGAAAATTTCAGTTTCCATTGTTTCACATAAGAGGTACTGTATATGTTTCTCAACCTCAGAAGATTCAGAGACTTTATAAGCCTTGTGGATTGTCTGGTATTCCAAATGTGTTACACAATCAATTTTATCACCTCATGGTCTCCGAGGTCCTCTAAATGCTCCTCATTCATTGATCTAAAATAGAAACCTCAGAAGAACAGAATATTGTATAGGCTGGACTATAAAAGGAATGGTTCACAAAGGTTTATAGAGGACTACAACTTACTGCAATTCATCTCAGCTCATTAACTGTCCATCTCCAGTTTTGGCTGATAGCCCCCAAGTCATAATACTGGATGAAATGTAATATTTGCATTACTTTTATTTTAATAAAGTATCCGTCTTATATACCAGTATATATGGTACAATGATTCTTTGAAAGAATAACATAGTTAATAGACTAATTAGGCACTTGAGGAATTTCCAAGCCGTTCTTTTCAAAATATATTTCTCAACATTACAGGGAACTTCCGACAACCAGACATGTATATGAGTCATGTCAATCTAAACATCGCTTGTTAATATAGTGAATAAAATAAGTTCTATCCTCTTCAAAAGAGGATTAAATATATATTCTTGTCTAAACCTTGAACATGGAATCTCTATTTTCTTCATATTCAGTCAGTTAATTGAAAAGAAAAAAAATCCATTATTTCTCAGTACTTCATGCCAATTAGTTTTGTGGATATCTTTTACATCAACTCTATCCTCAAAATTCTACCCAATTATAAGGGAAAAGGAATAAAATAAAAACCTGAACATCTGTCTACCTGACCAATATGACACGTAGTGAATTAGTCAGTCTACAAGATGCAACTAAATGTAAGATTTTTTTATAAGCGCACTTTTTGTGGGGGTGAAAAAGAAACTTAGAACATTCCATCATACATTTATGAAATGGTTTGGGCTTCCTGTGTTCCCACACCCCCATCCATAATTGACAGCTCAGAAGACACTGTAATATCAAGATACTTCCCACACCATTGGAAAAAAGTACCTCTAACAGGTTAGCACTTTGCTGACATCTTCATAGAAGTTTTGAACAAATCTTGCTTTTTGTTGTTTTTTTTTTTTACTTTTGCTAATTCTAGATAGATATGCCCTTGACATCTATACTATGATAACATTCAAATTTCATTGGTTGAATGATATAAACAGGAAAAAGAGCAGACATACACTGTCAGTATGACCCAACAATTGGCTTACAGATTTACCTGAACCATTTCTAAAAGGCAAGGAAATAAGTAAAACACAGACCAAACATTTAGTCATTAGATTTCAATATATTGGGTTAGCCATAGAGTTAGTTCTGTTTTTTTCATTAGATGCCTGAGTGTTTATTTTTGTCAAACTCAAAAACTGGAGTTAGGTTGATTTTTCTACCATAAGATGAACAACAATCTTCACCAAAATTAGAGGTGTCAACCAATAACTAAAATTTACATTCCCTATCAAGATTTGAACTCACAACAATGACTGCCAGAAGGCTGTCCCACTGACTGACAAGTCAAAGAAAAATATTGACGAAAATTTATTATACAGATACACATGGGCTTATTTCATTCTAATGAATAATTACATTTATACAAAAAATATATATTTTTATAATCCTTTATTCATCATATATACAATACTAAAGTTGCAGAAATCATCTCCACTTAAAATATAAGTTGGAGTAGAGCTTGACCCTACAGCAGCAAGTCTTGCCTTGATCACTTGACATTGTGACCACTGTCATATAAGCATGCAATTTTCAAGCATATTTTTGCTAACCGATTCTAATACAGAAAGATGGAAGAAAATAAACAGGTTTTGGCAAGCTTTAAAAACAAAATTATTATAAATATACTGACAAACAATAAATACTACTCAAAACTTATTCATAATACAGTAATTTTAAATTAACTGAATTTTTACATTAAGTATTTCCATAATTGATTTTTTCTAATCACTTCAACAGTCAGAGGATATTTGATCTAGAACATGGTGATTATAAGTAACAATAGGATGAAGAAAAACGAACTAGAAATTGAAAACTTATTGATGGTATCATCCCACATGCTCAAAGACCTCAAAATCACCTGATTTCTATCAGAGCACTTACAAAGAAGGGTACCTCAAAGAATGCAGAGGAAGTTTCATTGTAATTACCTTGGGAAAAAGTCTTTTAGATAAAAATAACCAGCTGATAACACCAGAAAAAAGATATAGAAAGTGGAACTATTTATATTCATTGTTATTAATTCAGTGTTATATAATCAAATTCATTACAAAAAATACATTATAAAAAATCCATATGATTAATAGGAATATCACAATTTGATTTTTGATATATCTTAATAAAATATTTGGAATTTTGAGAATTGATTTTGAGAACAATCAATATTTGATAATATTATCTGTGAATTTGATAAACAGCTCCCTCATGGCAAGGAGTGAAATGACTCAATTTTGAAGGGAAGACAAACAGATGAGCATTTTCTTCATTGGCTCGCGATTTGAGAACATGAGTCTATGCCATGTAAATTGATGATGACTGGAAAACACACTGATCGAAACCATGTAAATTCAAACACGAGGAAGAGTACAACATTCTGAATGAATGAGTTTCAAATAAAGAGCTGGAAATCCAATAATGCTAGAATTGCCAGAGGTTCTTTGACATGATGATGCCACATATTTGGACAGAGGTTGAGGGTATCGAAATTGATTTTCCTCTAGTGATTGGAATGTTGTACTTTACCAGCATCTTCCTTTTGGGCATCTTGCTAGTCCAAAGCCCGGATGAATGGAGAGGGTTGGGTGCAGGGCTAGTAATTTTACCCTATCAAAATCTACTTGTATATGAAACTTAAGCAGCATCAGATTGAAATGTTTTAACATTTATAAACTTGGGATGAATATCCCCAATCTTGCACACCCTATGACAAGGAGGACAGAACTTCGAACACTTACAAAATGGTATTAGCTCTAGTCATTAGGTCAGATGGTAATTTTTAATTAAGAACTCTCATTCAAATTCACTCAGTCATCACATTAAAAGTACCAAAGTTAAGCAGCATTGAACCTGAAGAGTACTTAGATGAGTAACCACTTAGGAATATCAGGTACTGCAAACAACTTGCGGTTTGTACCAAACTAAGCAGAGTTTAATAGACAACTACTCAGTTCAAATTTAATGCCTTCAACCTGTACTGCAAGAATAAGTATAATATCCAACAATCTAAAATGTTTCATTGCTTGATATGCCAACATACATTTTCTAACAATTGATTTATAAACTCCTGTGCAACACCAGAAAGCGTATTCTGATCAGCTTTTCAACAAGTTTAGAAAATGAAATAATTACACTATAGTGAACAAAAGAAAAGTGTTGGTCAGGTATATTCGTCTAGCAATCTCAGGGTCGAATAGCACAAAAAAACCAAAAAAAAAACAAAAAAAAACAAAAAAAACTATCATATACTCTGATTAAGTAGGATAGGCTAACAAGCAAAATCACGAGGATGAATTAACTAGGAAGAATTGACAACAGAATGAGAACAATCTACCCCTATGGCTAGACTGAAGTGATCACTTTGAAATTACCAGAAGGTTACTGACTACAACAGACACCTGAAAAAGGCCAGAGTATACAATGGCTAAAATGTGGTGACTATAACAACCAAAATAATGACATTAGCTGGAATAAATCATCTGGGTATAAAAATAATTTCTCATCTCAGAAATTCAGACAGGGGAAAAAATAGATAAATAAATAAAAAAGGTAAGATTTAATACACAATATAAGAAAAGAATGAAAAAGAAAGAGCCTTTCAAGCACCCCAATTGATAAAATTCCTCAATGAATTAAGAACCTATAAAATTACAATGAAATAATGATTGGTCAGATGGAACTGTCAGGTAACAAATGTCTTTTGGTAACATGTCATGTGGGGAGATCAATTGGAAAAAAAAAGGTGATCAATGAAAGTCACTTCTCTCACCTTTTGTTGGGTAGTGATCACTAAGAAAGCATGGATCAAAAAAGTGAGCAACCAGATATAAACGAATAGATCAATCTACCAAACTTTACATTGTAAGTTGGAAAAAAACCCAAACGTTTTTCCTAGATATAAGGAATAAAAGTTGAAATTTTGTAGCTTTATTGGTGCAGTCTGTACATGTCATACACACATACACAGCCAGCCAGAACAACTTTAAAACTAAAGAAACCTATTCGGATAGTTATGGTTGACAGTTTCCAATTAAACTGAAGTCAATCGATGTACATTTAACTTAAAATACGAATGATGAATGTGTTAGAGAAATTAGAGGAAATATAATGCCAAAGATTGAAAACCTGTTTACCCATGAACTGCTGGGCAATAAGCAGCACTTTATTTTTGGTCTTAGACTGAGACAATTTATACAATGGAGAAAATAAAATTGATAAAAGTGGATGCAATGACCTAAAGACACCAATACTAATTTGTTATAGATTTAATAACTAAGATAAGTATAAATAGAACACACTTTCTTGCAAATAAGTTTATTTTCTGTTCTTTTCTACGAGTCTATAAGAGAAGCAAAGTTATTTAAATATACCTGCCAACATTCCCAAGGGTGGGCTTTGTTGGAATCAAGAAGATTATATAGAAGAAATAAAAAGTAAATGAAATACCAAAGATTATTTGATAATCCACTGAAAGAATATCAGACTTGCAGGACAGTAAAAGCCAGATAAACAGTCTTGGTTCCTGATAGACTACACCTGAAAGTTTGAGATTTAGCAGAAAGAAGATTAAGGATTAAAGATTTGATAGACAAGTGTCAAAACCAAAAAATAGCGATACGTACAAAAATAGGAAGGTTTTCTTTTGAGGAAAAAAAGAAAAAATATCAATAGAGACATGAAAAAAATACATTATACATATGTCTACTTATATAATGGACAGTGTGACTTTTTCTGTTTCTCTGTACATAACGATGGGCTCTTCCACTCAAAGTTAACAATTTTACTGATAAAGAACATCTCCAAGCCATCATTTGAAACAAAGGACTTTTCTGCAAATAATGATGAGGTCTGTCTCAAATCAGAATGTAGAATTGTGCACTCATTAAAAAGTACTAAACCGAAAAGAATATATAATTAGATTCACTCTGCATTTCACAGAGGTGGAGATATATGTGTGTGGATATGAGAGAGACAGAAAGAAAAAAGAAAAAGGAAGCAAAGAGTGGAAAGCATTATCAACAGAAATCCAGTATCTCACTTCTTCAAGTCCCTTTCCTATCTTTATTTATCAACTGTTTTTAATGTGATGATAGTCTAGTTAGCGTATCATTTAAACTGATATGTCAGGGGAATTCTTTTTAAATCATGGAACTCCCCAGCATATGTTGCACAAGCTTCAAATCAATTCTAATCACTGAATCATCCCACTTCTAGAGCTGTTCAAAAAGGAAGAAAACACCCAACTACACTGCAATATGTCAATCAATAGTTGGACAATTCATGTTGGGCTAGGATTGTGTATTCATTCTTTTAGTACAGAGCAACCTCTAATGTTACAGTCCAGTAGACTAGGTCACTAATATATTATTAGTCCAAGTTCAGCAATGTACTTTTGCGGACAGCGAAACCAGGTTTGTACACAAAAGATATAGAAAAGGTTTTATCTAGATTGCAGAATAAAAAAAAAATCAATTTACCGCATATATCAGTATGTAACATAGACAATTTTTTTTTTTAAACTATGCAAATACTACACTGCATTCAATACACTGGTATTATGAGTAGGGGTGTCATTTAAAAAAGGCTCAATATAGAGTTATAAGGCTTAGATGAGTTGTAGTGTGCAGTAATCCTCCATTTCTCTTATAGTCTAGCATATATGGTAAGAATAATCTTTTCCACAGAGTGAAATACTCTGAATAAGATTATCATTTTGCAGTATCAACATATTTACTAGTTTGAATATTATCATAACCCTCTTATCAATATAGATGATATTGGATGCTATAGGAATGAAACCTATCACCATAACCCTCTTATATGAATATAAATGGAGATCATGTCTGATGCTATAGAAATGAAAGCCATTACAAAGAGAGTTCTTATTATCATAACCCTATTATCAATACAAATGGAGATAATGTCTGATGTTACAGAAATGAAATCTATCAAGTAGTAAGATGCGTCAAAACAAGGCTGTTTGTCCACTTCTGGTGATATGACAAGACATAACAAAAGAGATATAAGTAATAGGAAACTGTTACAAGACTGAACAGCCAATTAATAACAGATGGACAAGTGGCAAAGAGACTCCACAAAGAATAAATAACTTTATTAGTGCAAGAAAATCATATTGTATCTTTTGATAACAAATGGCAGATTCTTATTCATGATTTTTTTAGGTTTGCTAATCAACAAGTAGTAAACAATTATTATATTATAATGAGTATAAAATAGGAACCCAGAACAAGTATGTTGGAAGTGCAGGTGGCCTAGCGGTTATTAGCACAGAGAATGGAATTGACAAACTGATTTCAAACTCTGGCTGGGACGGTTTTTATTCATATCACACTAATGTCTTTGGGAAAAGCACTACTCCCAACAACTATGCATTTATAACAAAACAGATTTTGGAAAAAGACTTTACAGAAGAAAATACAAGGGCATCGTCCATGGTGAAATATTTGGGGCACTTCTCTAACAGGAAAAGAGAAGAACTGAGAATAAAGACATTAATGACCACATATAAAAGCCTTACACTCAGTATTTTTTTAGCATAACATAATGTTCAAATATAATGGGTTAAAACACATAGACAGTTATAAAAATTCAAATGCCTGTAATTAATTTTTTTTCATTTTTCAATGATTACACCTAAAAACTTGAATTGTTATGCTACTTTTATATGTAGTTTTATTGCTAATTTCTACCTCAAAACGCGTTGAAATTTTTTTTTTAATATTTTAAAATCAAAAATGAATAACTTCTTACCAATGAAGATGTTTCAGAATTGTTCTTTTCTTACCTAAAAAAAGAGAAAAAGAACTATTGTAAAATACCATTTGCAAGTTTCAAATTGAATAAAATGCATTATAATTTGTGCACGATCACAATACGCTGGTCAATATCTTGACAAAGTACTGAGAGAGAGAATATGTCAGAGAGAATATGATGTATTCAATTGCCCTCAAAGTGTATTTAAAAAAATTAATACCATATTTGACCAAATACTGAAGCTAATGGCCTCTAACTCAAATTTAATAACCTCAGTTTGGTTTTAACATAGTAATTGATGGGGTAAAAAGTTGTTTTTATTTGTAATATTTTTTTTTGAGAGTTGGGCAGAAGAATACTTTCAAGGCAAGACCATGTTCCCTTTACAGAGCACGTGTTTTGAATTAATGTTTTTGCTTTAATAAAGATGTTTTCTTTTTATCCATCTCACACCGAACATTACAAAAAATATACATATTTTGTAGGTAACACTATTTTGGTTTTCTTTTAACGCTCAGAAACTACATTCTGATGCACCAATACACTGATTATAGGTAGGAGTGTGGAACTAATTATCAATATTTTTTTTACAGGTACTATGCCAGTGGTAATAATAATAAAATAAAGAATAACAATAAAACAAAACAAAAAAAGCTATAAAAAAAAGCATTAAAAAAGATGAAAGACTCTTCAAGAACTGATGGATTCAATATTGTAGAAAAGAGGATTTCTTATAACAAGCAGAAGGGTAATAATCCTCCCATTCAGCCCAACATCTTCAATCAACCGGCAGCAAACATCCTCCAAACAAGGCTGCTTTTTCTTTTTCTATCCATGGTGGCATGACAAGACATGACTTACAAAGAGAAAAGAAATGATAAACCATTGCAAGACTGAACAGCTACGAGGCAAGATGCAGACAAGGAACAAACAGGCTCAACAAACAAAAAGGATAATACTAGACAAAGGCAAAATAACCAAAGCACTTGCTCTGTAAGATTTAGTATGTGTAAGGCCAGATGAAGGGAGGAGCAACTGAAGACACAAAGAAATGAAGAGGAAAAAAAAAAGGGAATTAATTAATTATGTATGTATGTATGTATGTATGTATGTATGAGAGAAAAAAAAGAAAAAGATCTTATTTGATGAAATCACAAATTCATTAAGATTTGCAGATATATAGGAGGAACTGAAAAGCATTTGCTTTTGAGACACATACACACATTACATGCACACACACATATATATATATATATATATATATATCCAGCTGCCAGACCTTCCCTTGCAATAGTTGCAAAAAGGCTTACATTTATTTTTCGATACTATTCAATGATACATAATAATCATATAGATTAAACCAACTATAGTGAAAATTTCAGATCAAAATTCAACTAATATCAATGTCAGGTGGCAGATTTATTAATGCACCCTTCATATATAGTCTAGAGAGCTTTACAGCTTTAAACACGAAAAATATATTTCAAAAGTCTCTTTTCTACTGTGTCCTTCAGGTTTTACACAGAATTAGATGTTATGGTACTATCTATGAATTTTTCTTGATGGGATAATCAGTTGTTTACCATGTAACCGTTTCCGGGATTTAAAAACAAAATAGTTACATCAACATAGCTCCCCAGCTGTATTAATCAAACTTCACCGAACCAAGCTATGATTTTAATAAAGAGCTTCATTGTATTATTTTTTAGGGCCATGTCACAGCATAAATAGAATAAACAATTGAAGAAACATGGGGCTGCTGCTGGAATCTAATCTACAACCAATGAGGTAGCCGCTTCAATGAAGCGTCACTCTAGACCACTGAGATTTCATACATATATGTTGAGAAAAGTTTACAGCTTTAAATGCTAAACATTAAAAAACATTGATTTTTTTTTCCTAAATTCTTTTGAGTCATTTCAGTCACTCATTTCCCAATATCTATCAGTGTAATTCAAATTTTCTTCAGTGTTTCTTTTCCTTGTTTTACATATACTTTGTTATTACATTACACATAAATTCTCTTGTTGGGATCATCATAAACACACACACACACATATATATATATATATATATATATATATATATCAAACAAGCCCAAGTGTGTGCTTCAGGAATCAGCAGCAATAAAACAGCATTGATTTGGAATAGCATTAACATACAACGTTTGAAATTATGAGTGCATGACTTAATACAAGTAATGCATTCATTGTTTTTAATGAGAGTCTCAGATGTGTGCCCATCAACAATCATACAAATTCATATAAACCATAATGCTGTAAAGATTTTTACAGTGTCTAATGCACACATCATATCCATATTTATAAACGTTCTATAGATCATACATGTGGGTATGCGTAATCGATATTTCATAAATGAAATCCTGAATGCTGTATACAGAAACAGAATAAAAAACACTGAGCTAAAATACTTATATATCTAGACTGGAACAAGCGGGGAGTAGTGAATAAACGCCTAAAGCAATTCTGCCCTATTAAATGAATATTATATGCAATCTTCATGCACCCACAAGCAGGGAAAATTTCAAATAACAACCAACAGAGGAAATATCAACACAAATTGCTCTCGAATTATATTCATATGGCAGAAAAAAGCAGCAGGAAGGGAGCTCAACTATAAGCTAACAATTCTAATTGAAATGTTTGTCTATCAGAGAGAACATTCAAAAAGTAACATTTCATTGTGTCTGGAAAGGAAATTATTTCATTATAACTTAATTTATTGACACACATATATTTTTTCCATGGTATTTGACATTTCGTATTTGTGGTTCTATTCAATGTTAATGGAAGTTATATTTTAAAGTTGATAATTGATATATATTATGTCATTGTTTCTTGGCTTTTTAGAATGTTGGAGCCCATATCATGAGATTTTGTTGGTTTATGGTTGCTTAGCTCTAATCAGCTGAACACTAGCTCCATTTGCTAATATTAGAAACAAACACAATTGCCTCTCCTCCAATATCCCCAAAATACTTGCTGAAAATGAAAAAATCCTTGAGAACTCTTATAACATAAAAAAGACGGCAAATAGAAGCAATTCTGATTAAAGCTAAGCAACCACAAATAAATGAAATCTCATATGAAATAGGAACCAACATCCTGAAATGCCTACAAGAAATAACTATACATATGTGTTTCATGAAACAGTACCAACTTTTCTTGTCAATTCGACCTAGTATGTTTTTCCAATTATTGAATGTTGTCTTTAATATCTGTTTTGAAGGAATATATGAATTTAAAAAAATTCATGTTGTAGGTGTTGATACTGTTTAATGAAACATGCATAAATGAACTGATGCTTAAATACCAATATATATGTACAAGTAGAGATAATGTTATTTAAAAGTAATCTAGTTCATGTCTGAAATGTTTTAATCATTGTAGATGGTTTGTTCGAATTAATTTTCTCGTCTTGGTGATTTTTTTTTTTCACCATGTTCCAGATGTGTACACTCAGGTCTTCCTCAGGTATCTTGTGTTCTGGGACATTGTCGAATCTTGTTCTTGAGCAACAGGTGTCTCCCTTCTCATATGCATCAAATTGGAAGCTTGAGGTTACATGGTCGAAATGATGGGGGAAAAAAAACAACAAAGACGAAGAAATTCGTACAACATGCCACAAATAAATAAAGAGTAATCTAATAAAATTTGCCCTGTGAATGTCCACTTCCCACAGACCTCAAAATAAAGATATCGAGTTCAATTATTTTTTTTGAAAATTACAATTAAACAAAAAATCATGTGCTTTATTAAAAAAAAAAAAAAGAAAAAAAATGGAAAGTTTTGAACTTTTGAAAACAATGTTTATGGTTGCTATTTTGATTTAATTCTTCCAATCTGGCAGAGTTTCATACATGAAATAAATCTTCACTCACTCCAGTTATCATGAAAGAAGATAAATGAAATAAATGGTGAATATATGCTTGGCACAACACCAGACCAGCATTAATGCAAACTAAGGCCAATATTTCCAACTACTCAAGCCATAAGGCAGGGATCCGTAAAACTGTTCTACAGATACCCACAAGTATAAAAGATAAATCTGTCAACTTTTGATTATTTAATGAAGTAGTCCCCAACCACTGGGCAACAGACCAGTACCAAGTTGCAAAGTATGTGTTACCGGCTCACAAAGAAACTATATGATTTGGTGATACTTCTTAAAACAAAAGCCAATTCATTTCCTTGGATCTTAATATCAAACTTGTCAGATAAACCCGTTCAAAATGAAATTATATCTATTAGCCATTCGTAAGTGATGTTTAGTTGACTATATTCCTGTTATGATTAACATCAGCACCCCATTTGGCTAGTCCGCAAAAATATTGTCAAAAGTAATCCAGTCTGCAATGCAAAATGATTGGGGACCCCTGATCTGATGTTCCTGTAAATTAACATCTATGCTATATATAGATGTAAATTGTCAAAAATCGAAATTCTTTTGTTGGATTTTCACTTAAATTAACCATAAGCTCAAAACGAATTCCAAACGGTTTTTTTTTTGCTTGTTTCTTTTTAAATGCAAGTTCATATTTTCAAGTAGTTCAAGGTCTACTTATACAATATAAGCAAATTTTGATCGAATGATTATCTAAAATTATTATTTTTCAATACAAAAAAAAACTAACAAATGAATAAAAAAGTGTATACTAGAATGTATTCAAAATACATTGATTGGGTCAGTAGTCAAAGGGAATAATTCTTGAATAAATAAGTCCTGTTCCCATTTTATACTAAAATGACAGATGGAAAGAAAATTGAGTAACAAGATTCAAGTACCAAATGTGTCATTCTAAAAGTATTTAGAAATAATATCTCGTAGATTTATGAAATGTAAGTCAAAGGAAACCATTATATAACCAATGTCTTTTGGCAGCATGCCATGCTGGGGGGGATCAATTGAAAAACTGATGCCGTGATCCATGAATATATTACTTCTCTCTCCATTTTGGGGGCAGTAACACTATAAAACTCGAAATTTCCGATCAAAAAATAAGCATGGACAAAGGGACCAATCTAGCATAAACTTACATCACAAATTGAACCAAAAATCAATGGGAGAATTTCAAAAATCAAACTTTTTTTTTTTTTTAGACATAAGGAGTATATGTTCAAATCCTCAGCCCTCTAGCTCCGTTGGTACAGCCTGTATGGGTGACATATTTTCAGCCAGATGGACCAACTTAAACACTGAAGACACTTAACTGACAAAGATTAAACTAACAAAAGAAAATGAGATAGGATATCAGCTGAATATGATAGATACTGTCTATAATTTTGAGGAGAGTCATTATTATTCCAAGAGTTGTTTATTATTCCAACTTTCTGGGATGAGATCCAAACAATAGGGAATATCACTCGCAAATGAGAAAATTGAACAAAGTGACATGAACATCTGTCCAGCAGGTCAATTCAAGTCAGGCCAGAGTAGATTTCTGCATGCTGTGATTTTCTTAGCAAAGCAAGTAAGGAAATGGAAAATATCCATGGTTATGAATATGGTATGTGTGCTATCCAGGTCCTGAAACTAGCATGATCTGTGTGGCTCAAGTTGCAGGGAATGAGCCACGCCTGTTGGTATTTTGGGTATCATTTCTTTTGTCTACCACTGGCTTCTGCAGAAAAGTGATCCCTCTCTCTCCTTACAGATAGTACACTTGAAGAAGACTGCATAATGGATCAGCCAAAACTGTGTGGTAACAGCTAAACAATAAAAAGAAAGACTTCAATAATCCAAACACCTTTTGGAATAAAAGGTATGATAAGTGCCAGTAAAAACTGAAGTCTTGCTATACTAATTGGTAGACAGTAATGAAGTGAATGTGTCACGTGAAGAAGGTAGCCAGGCAAGGATTTCTTGGAACAAAGACAACAGAAATATTGATAATAAAAAGATGTGGGAAAAGCTATATGGCAAAGTGCCAAGGGCCAGAGGTGGTAAGCTAGAATAAGAATCATTCATCAATTTAAATTGCTTCCTCTGTCAGAATACCATTGAATAAGGGAATGAAATTGGTCCTTATATGAAAATCATTTCATTGCAAACAAATATTAGGTATTTTATATGTACTTAAAAGAACAGAAGTATTGGACATAAATAAAGTAAAAACTACTTAATAAAGAGATTCGCTTTGTAGGATTTAGAACTAATCTTTTCATATAAGAATTCAACCCGAAATTTCAGTGTATTTCAACAGTGTATGTGAACTGAATGTAGTACAAACTTTTGCAGCTATCTTTTGTGAGCCAGTGTGCAACCAGCAGACTAGGGGAAGGGGTAGAAAATTGTATTAGGATAAGTAATAGCTCTGTCTGAACTCTTTTTTCCCCACCTCCTAAGAAATGGCTCAAGAGGTTAATGTAGTCTTCATTGACCAGCCTCATATTGGCCAGATGTAGGGGAAAAGTAAAAAAACTGAATGATAAACAAGAATAATTCATGGAAACACATTTTTTCCCTTAATATTTCCTGTTGAAATGTGGGGGGTCCTCTATGTTATCATATACAGAAACTATCTCTTCTAAACCATATCTATGCTATTTTAGATTGGGTTCATTAGTATCTAGAGCAGCTATTTTAACCAGTGTGGGCCACAGCCCCCATAAGAGCTAATATCAGGCTTAGAGCCCCCCCAGTCAAACAGGGATACACCATGAACAGATAGACAGAAATTAATTTATTACTATTTCAATCTGTAAGCCCCTTCAAATGAGCCAAGTCTTCAAGAAGGCCATATGGCACCCATTGAGACTGGTTGGTCAAGAGAGTATATCACTTTTTAGTGTCCAGACGCCATGAATATAGTTCACTTGAGAATCAATGCCTTCACCAGATAAGACACAGATCCTGCAGACCATGCCAACCTAAAATTTACTAGTCTAACTGACCTTGTAGATTTAATTTCAACTACAAATAGTTTTATTTTAAATTGGGCTCGGCTGACGTTCTAGCTGTTTGGTAGAAAATTTAAATTTGTTGAGGTCAGGCCAAATCTTTGACATTATGACCAGCTGGTAAAGTACCAGCCACCATACAAGGAGACCCATACAAAACATCAATGCTAGAATTTGAGGCCAAAATTATCACTAAATGCTGCGAACTTATTCCAGATAATTATCCTTATCAGAATGTCTGGAGAAAAAGAGAGTAGCCAAGCTGCAATGATACAGCACTTATACAAAACAGAACATTTCCACATGTTTAGTCAGGCTAAGGAATTTAAAAGCAGCAGCACTTTAGATATACACCAAGAATGGTTAATCAGATTGTCACAGTATAAGTTTAAAAGCAGATAAAAACTACAGAATATTATTTGTCGATTCAACTGAGAAAAATACAGACAATACAGGTCTGGTTGGTCACTCAGTAGAAACCAACCCGTGACTCGTCTTCTGGCAACATGCTGTGTTGGGGGTGATCTATTAAAAAATTGGAAAAGTGGTATCTATGAATAAGTGGTTGGGCAGTGATCAGTAAGAAAAATCTGAACTTTCAAAAAACAAGTTTGAATGCTGCCGGACACAAGCTAAGGGACAAATTAAGAATGAATTTATATTAAAAGCTGAATCCCCCATTAAAAACCTACTTACAGGGGGAATAAAAAAAAATGTTTTCTTCAGAAATAAGGAATACCTGCTTAAATTTCCTACTCTTTAGCTTCATCAATACAGCCAGTACACACAAATACATACATACGTAGCCAGCCAGACCAGCTTGAAAACTGAACAAACCAATGTTGACAGTTTTGGTTGAAGGTTTCCAACAATTGCATGCGAAGCCAAATATAGATTCAATACATAAAAATCATGGAAAAGTTCTAAGTAGGATTTGATGTAAATCTATATTTCAGACAAACTAAATTATTGATTCTTGAAGAGAAAAAAATTATTAGATAGTATTTGGAGAAATGACACTTGGAAGTATTTCATGAGATGAAACAAGAATTCTGATAGATTCACAAGTGACTAAAAAAAAATTAGATGGCTCATAATTGGCCAAAAGCTATCCGAACATTCAAGATTCAAAAAAGCCAGCAAAAGACAGCAGACAATTATTCGACTTCTAAATTCTTACAAAGAAAATAGAATTTCAGTTTCAAGGGGAATAACTTCTGATTGAAATTGTCTCAGACCATTTAAAGAATTTTTTTTTTCAATTTTTTCATTCAATCCACAGAAGAGTTTCACGATTTTTTCTATGGAACTCCTTGGAAAGGTCCACCGTCAATCACAAGGGATTTATGGATTTAAGGGTTGATTTACAGTTGATAATGAAATGGGGTTGACACGAAGAATGATATTGACCAACAGAGTTCCAACTCTAGCAAACACTATTGCTCTTGGAGAAGACATGAATTCACTTCTCTCTACAGGTATAGGTAAAAAGCAGGGTAGTCAGAGCCCTTAACCCTATAAAGCAGTCCATGTCAGGCATCAGGCTAACCTACAATCGCAATAAACAATGATTAGGCCTGCATGGATTGCTGGAGAAATACTGACAATATCATTGCCTCATGTGACACAGGAAGTAACTTAGCTACTTACAATTCAATATGTCGATCAATTTTTCAACTGACCAATTTTATTCAATGTTAGAAAAATATGTCTACTCCAAGTAAAGCAGTGTGCTGAAAACAGAGACAGATAGAAACTTTCAAAGACCGTTTATGCTTGCCCATTGGTAGATGCATCCCGCATGGTTCAACTAACATAAGTGCAGTCTCATTTAATAGCCACATATCATATATGAAAAGATAAGAATTAAGAAAAAACAGCATCATCTTGAAAATTTACAAATAGAAAAACTCCTTTTCTAATAGCAGGAGTACTAACATTTCAAATTTTAAATATCATAGAAGTAGTGTGTTTTTGCATATCAGAAAAATGAATAAAAGATAAACAGGACAATCTATTAAAGATATGAATTATCAGGCAATTCAATATACATTAAAGTTGAATGCTAAATTAATTTTTCAACAAGATTATATAACAGTTTTCACTCCTGTTCAAGATATAAGTATCAGAAACCTGGCAACTTACAAGCATGGCTGAGATCTCTTATAAAGCAATGATCAACTTAACACTATTTCAAATTTATCTCTAAATAACTCTAATCCAGCCTCTCGGAGATCACCTATTTATAAGCAAGTAGTTCAGTTGAAGTAGATCTTGTGGCACTTGGCCATAATCAAGTGCACATTTTGGCACAACTTTCAATGAAATAACAGTTAAAACTCAATATTGAACATGATCTTGCTAAAAACTCTTCGCTGATATGAAGAGGAGATACTTTTCTTAATTTGGCAACTGTCTTCAAGTTAGTTGATCAATTGACCTATTATGCATCTTCAGAGAACAAATAAATAACACTCTGAAATATATTATAACTATTTTCTGTTCCTCGATAATAAGTGGGTTTTTTTTTTTGTACTAAAAAGTATACAAAGTATCTCTTATTGTCTTCGAACTTTGCTTTTGCAACCACGGTAGTGATTTTTTTTTTTTTATATCTACTTCTTTTCAATTGGACAGCAGGTAAATTAGCACATTTTTAATCACATGAAGTGAAGAAAAAAAAAAAAAATAACAAGAATATCACTATCCTTGACACAAGTTTGAAGAGAATAATAGACATTTTTCATTTTTTTTTTTTTTTTTTTTTTCTACACATGGATAATTGGAAACAAAACTCACTACCCAGGAACAAAATTAGAGTTGCCCACAATAATTTTTTAAACAAATAATGAAATGAAATAAAAGCATCTAATTTTTCTTTCTTTCATCTCCAAGATCCTTCTGGTTTTACTGACTATGATTCATAACCATCACACTACTACTGTATGTAAACTTATTTGCAATTAAAGTAAATGAATACCTACAGAAGTTTTTAGCTAATGATCCAAGTGTTCAAATTATGCTGACCTTGTTCCTTCCAAAACAAAATTCATTACTTCAGTTGTACAATTAATTTCTCATGACCATCTCATATTTTTCAAGATGGTTGAAGAAATTTACTTACAGCCATTTACAATATAAAAATTCTCCTTTCAGTCAATTCTTCATTCTCTTAAAATCAAAGTATAGTATCTGGTATTGTCACTCCAGTCATTATACATAAAGAAAACTTAAATTCACATTTTGAAATATCAAAACACATCTTGACGTCAGCTGCAGATTTCTAATACTTATTTTTAGATAATGATGCAGACATTTATCCATGTTTTTTCAAGACAAGAAACCACTTTATTGGCTGTTAAAACAACAAACATCTTAGCCAGTGGAGTCATATCTCTAATATGGTAGCAAAATTCTTCATGAATGAAACCCATAACAGATTATTTTATCACCAGCTTAGTCATCAGCCTAGGATATTAGTATTAGTATTGATCAATAGGCAAGTGCAATAAATATTGAGTAAGAGTAAGAGTGTGCAAAAATTTGAATATCCCATTAATCCTAAAAAGAAGGGTGTATAATCAATGCATCCTCCCAATAGTCACTTATGGAGCTGAAACATGGAACCTAACCAAGAAGCAGATCCGCAAATTGAGATCTATGCAACATACACATGAAAAAATTATGCTGGGCCTCACATGGAGAAACCACGAGACAGCACAGTACATCCGGGAAAAGACAAGAATCAGGGACATCATAGAATCCATTAAAAATCTCAAATGGCAGTGGGCTGGCCATGTTGCACGAATGGCGGACAACCGATGGACAGCGCAACTCACAACATGGATCCTCCTAGATCACATGTGGAAGCGAAGCCGGCAGAATATTAGATGGAGAGACGAGCTAGACAAATTCAGAAAGTACTGGCTCCGCGACACCCATGATAGAGAAGTGTGGCAAATCCTGGGGAAGGTCTATGTCCAACAACAAACGTTGAAATACTGATGATGATGATGAGAAATTCAGAAAACTAACAATTAATTCAATGGTTATCATACACTGGCAAACATTCTCATCTTGAGTCACAATGTTTCGGGCATGATAACCTCCAGCCTTCTTCAGGCATCAGTCGGGGAATTTTAATGCAAAACCTTTATTCAATCTATGGCAGTAGATTATTCTCATTCCACTGATCCTACCCTAGGATATCTTGTTATTTCTCCTTATTTAATTGTGACGTCACTTATCTGCTGTTTCTACTGAACTAGAGTTTATAACATTTTTTGCATTACCCGACCCAGGGATTGAACTCACGATTCCAAAGCAGGTTACTAGATACACTTAACCAGCTCTTCAATTCATTAGGCCATGTGTCATCTCAAAAATTTTAACTATTCAACAAACTTACTCAGCAGAGAAAAAATATAGTGCTCAAGATAAAATATCAGAATCGTCCATTGTTACGGGGAGGGGAGGAGAGGAAAAATAAGATTTGAAAGGTTTTTTTGCATGAATTGCTTTTCAATCCTAAATCTATTTCCTCGGGTCCAATGTTCATACTGAGTTTCTATTTACAGCATTTACTCCTTACAAATCAAATGGAAAAATAAAAAGTGAAACGAAGAAAAAAAAAAAAAAAAAAAATCAAGATTTTTTCTTATATATAGCATTTAAATTGAATCTAATTATTTTTTTTGAAATATTTCAAAAGAAAAGAACTAGAGGAACATCAACAAAAAAAATTCCAAGAAAAGATTCAAGTCTGGTTAGTCACTCAATAAAAACCAATACATGACCAATATCTTCTGGCAATATGTCATGTTGGGGATGATCAATTAAAAAATTGGTAACTTCTCCCACATTTTGTTGGACAGTGATCAGTAGAAAAAAAGTCTGTTTTTTTTTTCAAAAAAGAAAAATAAATAAGCAAGAGTTCTACAAAAACTAAGCAGCCAATTTAGCATAAACTTATAACGCAAATTGAATACATCTCCCATTACTAAAAACCTACCCAGGGGGGTGATTAAAAAAAAAATAAGTTGCTTCAAGAAACAAGTAAATATTCAAATTTTCAGCCCTCTACCTCCATTGATACAGTCTGTATGGGTGGCACATACATAGCCAGCCAGACTAATGTAAAAACTGAATGTTGACAGTCTTGGTTGATGGTTTCTAATAAAAATCAGATTATCTGAATACCTGAAGGAAGGGAGTTGACATGGTTGCATTGAATCAATTCCAATTCACACTTCTTACACAAAAGTGATTCTCTTGGATAAAATCCAGCAGAATCTCTAAATTCAATTTGCAAAAATCAAAAATAAGCAAAAGCGTCTTGCAGAGAATCAAACATTCAACAAATGAAATGACAAAGGATAGGAAAAATGTTTGAACATAAAATCTATCTTTATAATGAATAAGGTGACTTTTTTTTGTTTCTGTCTATAGCAATGGACTCTCCTATCTAAAAGTAAAAATTTTGCTGATAAAAATATCTCCTATCCACTATTTAAAGCGATTGACCTTTGCACTTAAACAAATTCAATAGTTTCTTTTTTAAAAAGAAAAAAATATCTCATAGAAAATAAAATATATATGCAAATTTTTCCATAGTGATTAAAATATTAGAATAATAATTCAGATTTAACAGACTTTCAGCGAATTGATACTTGGGTACCTCTTCTAATCAGGACAAAACTATAAGCATACACTTGGATTCTTCATGACTCTCACAATAGTTCACTGAGTGGCTAAAGGTCAAAACATAGGAAACAACTTCTCAATGAATATTCAAGACGATAGCTTTGAAACTTATTATTCTTGGTTATTATTCAGCATTTACAAATCCTTCAATTTCAGGTGATCAGGAAGTTACCCTCTCAAACAACTCAAGTCTATGATGCAACTGTCAATACAGACAGTACTCCATTCCTACAATTTTCTAGAAAAATTATACAATTTGTTACGTTGGGAGCAGTATAACTTGAAAAATTCTTTGTAAGTGTGATACCGGATTTGTTCATTTAATCTATTTCATACGTATCATTAAGCTGTCACTCATCTTAACGTATTGCATTGATACACCTGCATGTCATCTGTGCCAAAAGAAGGACACCCTGGAGCACATCCTCAGTTGCTACCCTATAGGGCGATGGGGGAAGGGCAGTACCACTGGCATCATGACAAAGTCCTAGAATCTTTGGCTGACACAGTCAGTGCAGCAATTCAATACAGTAAGAATCAACACATCTCCAAATGGTCCACCATCTTTGTCAGAGCAGGGGAAAAGGTAGAACATCAGCCAAGCTCCTCAGAGAGACTTTTAGTCACCGCTCGTGACTGGCAACTCAGAGTTGACCTCAGAGAGCAGCTCAAGTTCACAGAGAATATCGTAATGATTCTGCTCTGCCTAGACACAGTATTAGTCTTCAAAGTGGGATGACAGAATCGAAGAGGGCAATGAGAGGAAAACCACTAAATATATAGAACATATCAATGTGCTGGAGCAATGGCTGGTATAACGACTAAGGGAACCATCTACCAAAGCTGAATATGGACAGTTATGGGACTTGGAGGAGTTACAGTGAGAAATGGTCCTCCAAATACCCTAGTAAACCATTGTCTTATAATAGTCTGGTATATACAGGATTAGGTACTTGTAATATTTTAATTTACCAAATGTAATTAGTATTCAAGTCAAATCTAAGTTAATTTATACAGCCTCTATCAACTTTCTAATGCATTTTTGTTCTGCTCCCTTTTTCTTCTTGAAGCATTTATCTGCAGCTGTTGATTGAAATGAGAACCGACATATGCCAAATATTATTTTTTTATCTTATGTTGACTATTTACATTTACAGTCCTTTTAGGGATAAAATTCTGACTTTTTTCTAGCTTTAATAAAAATCATCCTCTATGTCTGTTATGCACACCCGATCTCTTGTCCTCCATTCACTGACTTCCCAAGTCATCCATATCCATTTTCCAAGAGATCTACATAAAAAAAACAATTAAAATTTGGAATTTTAGAGCCAGTCGGTGCCAAACAATCTGTTACAGTCTGAAGAATGTTGTTGAGGAGCTGCCACTCATTTTATAACACACTGGGTGGTCAGATTTGTAAGTGTATGCTAAAACATGAAATGTCACATTGTACATATATATTTTTCAGTGTGGTAAGTGAACAGAAATTCTGGGGAGTAAAAACTTCATCCTTGGCAGAGTGCACTAATACTACACTCATCCTACAGAGGGTGCACAGATACTACATTCCAACCCTGTTTTAACAGGTATTAAGCTTGTTTTTTCTTCATAATGTTCGTTTGCTTCTTGATATTAGACATGGAATTTCTATAGGTTGCTTCTCTGGTTCCAACATTAAAAATCAAAGAACCAATACTGTATGATGTAATAATTTAGCACAGGATACCATAATTTCAGTGTTTTTCTTTTTCAACAGATTAACTTTCTCAAGGATCAATACAGATCAGTGCTTATACTGTGCCAACTATAAACACAATCTTTTCGTCAAAATCAACTGAAATGTAATATCATTAAAACAAAGAGAATGGCCACTTTGTAATTCTATCTTTGATATAAAAAACATGATAAAACCTCAAATTCAGACACAAGATTGATAGTGTACAATACTAACAATAATTTCAGACATTTTTAGTAACACCAAAAGCAATTCAGAAATGAACCAATTAAAAATTTGAATTGGAAAAAAAAAACCCTGAAAAACTAACATCTCAGCAATAAAATCTGGATAAAATGATCAAATGACTTCAATTACCTCCCCTACACAGAAAGAACTATTTGAGCAGTAATGGATTTTTATAATAACCAGAAACTAAATAAATTAAAATACATGTTCAGATTTTTTTCCAATTCCCAAGATATTTCACAATTAGATCAGCAGTAGTAACCATTTTGTCTCTCTATGGTAATGTAATGAGGAAATGAAAATGAAAAGTGATACAAATTGAATTAGTTAACGGAATCAGTCACGCAGATATAATTATCCGCATTATGCAGGAAATTAGAAACAAATGTAAACAAATATGAGGAGCATTTATAGTTTCACAGATGTTCAATTATAATATAAAGAGTATTCAGGACAACAAGAGAAATCAACAATGAATAATTCATCAGAAAGACAAATCAACATAGTATGACAACTTCCTTCAATTTGAAATATTTATGGATTCATGTGTTATACTAAATAAAAACCCTTTAACACAAGTGATTTACAATGAAAAGTACCAACAAGATCAAATAAAAACAGTGGAGATGATAAGATGAAGAAATTATGGAAAAATAAAATTGTTTCTCAAAAAGAAAATGAATGAGAGTGTGAATAAATATGTGTATAAGAGAGTGTTCGTATGTCAGAACGAGAGTTTGTTCATGTGTGTGTGAGAGAGGGAGTGAGTGTGTGTGTGTGTGTGTGTGTGTGTATGTGAGTTATTGTGTTTGTGTGTATGTGAGTTATTGTGTTTGTGTGTATGTGAGTTATTGTGTTTGTGTGTATGTGAGTTATTGTGTTTGTGTGTATGTGAGTTATTGTGTTTGTGTGTATGTGAGTTATTGTGTTTGTGTGTATGTGAGTTATTGTGTTTGTGTGTATGTGAGTTATTGTGTTTGTGTGTATGTGAGTTATTGTGTTTGTGTGTATGTGAGTTATTGTGTTTGTGTGTATGTGAGTTATTGTGTTTGTGTGTATGTGAGTTATTGTGTTTGTGTGTATGTGAGTTATTGTGTTTGTGTGTATGTGAGTTATTGTGTTTGTGTGTATGTGAGTTATTGTGTTTGTGTGTATGTGAGTTATTGTGTTCGTGTGTATGTGAGTTATTGTGTTCGTGTGTATGTGAGTTATTGTGTTCGTGTGTATGTGAGTTATTGTGTTCGTGTGTATGTGAGTTATTGTGTTCGTGTGTATGTGAGTTATTGTGTTCGTGTGTATGTGAGTTATTGTGTTCGTGTGTATGTGAGTTATTGTGTTCGTGTGTATGTGAGTTATTGTGTTCGTGTGTATGTGAGTTATTGTGTTCGTGTGTATGTGAGTTATTGTGTTCGTGTGTATGTGAGTTATTGTGTTCGTGTGTATGTGAGTTATTGTGTTCGTGTGTATGTGGATTACTGAGTGAGTATGTGGGTTTGAGAGTGTGGATGAGTATGTGTATGACTGAATGTGTGAATAAGTCAGGGATTGTTTTTGTTTTTTAAATTTACTATTGGTCACCCCAAACACGGCCTTTCAGCCATTTTCTTCATCGAAGCATTAGCGAGAATGGGTGCTATTTTTGCCATAGAACAAGACCAGTAAATAATTGTTAAAATTGTAGAAGTTGAAAAACACTAAAACAAGACATGTTTAAAGTGAAGACTAAAACAGACTAGGGAGTGCAAAAAAAAAAAAAAGCAATAAGAGAGTTAAAATAACTCATAAGACTTATAAGAGACACTGAAATGAAGAGCAATAAAACTTTTAAAAGACTAACATTCGGCAACGCACTTGTTCACCCTGAATTTAAAAAGATATAGTAAAATAAACTCATCAAAAACATTCATAAGGGAATTTATTCCACAAAGCAGATTTTCTCAGAGAGTATCTATTTACAAGGAACTTGTGGAGAGTCCTTGATATATCCCAAAAGTATCTGTGCCTTGGTGGCAGACCAAATTTCAACTGAAAATTCCTGGACAGGAGGAACTAATGAGTGAGTGAGTGCAGGTATATTGTCAAAACATTGAAGTCTCTTGTCCAATATACTAGTTCCAGGATGGACAAAAGATACTATTTCAATAGTGATAAAAACAAAAAGGTACAATTCACTGATGGACCAGATGACAATCAATTCAAATCTGTTGTAATATGATCTATTCAACATTCAATTTTTGCGTGACTCTGTTGGAGACATTTTTTTTTTTTTTTCTTCAAAGTATTAAACATATCAAAAACATCAGTGATTTTGTGTCATTTCTTGTTTATGTATAAATTACATCAGATGGACTTGATTCTATCTTGAATTTGTAGTCTAAGACGATTGTTTTTATGCCTGGGAGAGAAAACGAAGTGGTTTTTAGTTTCAAAATTTGTAAATATATAGATATGCAGTCCGTTTTAGAATGTAGTACTCAAAAGGTGGCCCAATGTAGCCGAAAGTAGAGCATTCCTAAAGAAACCTTCAGTAGGCTTAAATGATGTAGAGCAAAATAAACAATTAACTTTATGGTGGAAAATTTTGAGCATTCACAGTCCCCCCTCCCCAATAGAGATGATGGTGTGAGTTGTAAGGGGTAAAGGCAACAGTGTATGGGAGAGAGAAGAAGAGGATGGACGTTGCCTCTATAAGACCAATACTCAGCACTATTTTTGCTCTTTTCATAAAAGCAAAATAGTGGCTTAAAGCAAATCTCAGAAAAGCAGATGACACCTGTATACTAAAAAATGCATACATCAAGTCCCTGACTGCCTATTTACAAAAATAAGTAAGTTTATCACCTTTTCGCAGGTGTTCCCTCCTCCCAACCCTTGTTAAACATGAATATATAACCTCCATCAAAAATTAGAGACTTATTACAAAGTTTAATTAGAGAATATCTATCCTGTTTCTAATCAAAGTACACACATTTTCTTATTACCACTCTTATTCTATACAATTTATAACAATTCTGTAATTTAAAGATATTGTAAAAATAATTTGGTAAACATCAAGCTCGGTGGAACTTGTTTAAGAATATCAATTCAAACATAGAAAAAAAAAACCCTCAAAAAATATACTTACATTTAATGAATATTTGTTTGAAAAACTGTTGCTGATTTTGTTTATCATATATGCTGGATATTCAATTTTTTGTTCAAACATGCAAATATTAAACTGCGTCCAATGTGCTAATAAAATGACTAAGGGCCGTCAACTGAAGATCAACATGGACAGTTATGGGGTTTGGCTGAGTTACAATTAGCAGTAGTCTTAAAGAAAAAAAAAAATTGAAAACTATTAATCATAGTCTGATATATATGGTATATTTTGATGTTGATTCTCATCCAAAAGGGTACACACACATACATATGTACACTAAAAAAATATGGTTCAAACAGCTATAGAGTAAAGAAAATCATGAAAGGAATTATCAGCTAAAATGGAACGTCAATTTCCAGTTCAAATAAGTCTTTGTTAACTAAGAGACTTACATTGAATGATAAATGATGGCTATTATCTTTTTCAGAATAAAGTATTTGAAGTTTCTTTCAAGACAGATAATGTCAGATGAGAATAGGACACACCCAACACACAATTCATGCAATGACTCTTCAATCAAAAGAGGAAAATTACTGGAACATTTTGTGGAAAAAAAAAAAAAATATGGTCATCAAAAAAAGCTTTGATTCTTTGGAGACTGACAACATCAGTGGAGATGGAAGTGATATTTTGTGTTTCGTGGTGCATGAGCAAGAAAGGACCATATTTTGTTTATTGAAACTACAACTCTTGAGAACGAACTTCATAGCATTGGCTTTTCAAAACAGGACTTCTCATTCAACAGGCTTCATTAGGGATACAGAACTCAAAGAAAGGAAAATCAAGAAGTCCATTGCAAAGAACTTGATATCTGGATCATGACGGCAGAACCGCGAATGATGACTCATTAAGAAAAGGCCTTGAAAAATCTTCATGTAGTGACTGCAAAGGGTTGACAAGGTAAACAAAGCAAGTTGCCAATTTACAGTCTTCATTAAGACCAAAAAAAAAAAAAAAACCTACTTAATATATATGTATATGTCAGAAAAGTTATGTGCAATTCAGTTTGTTTAAACGTGCATTGCATTACATCAAAACTTTGTATCTAGAATTTTTCTGAGCAAGTTAGTCGGAAAAGCTATTTGAAAGTCTCTACAAGATGACATTTTAATTTCATTAAAAGCGGTCAAGTTTTATGAAAGTGTATAAACATCAGTTAATTATACTATGGGCAGCGCACTAAACACACCTACTTGAGATTATATATATATACATACACACACACACATATATATATATGAGAGATGATTATAAATCATGATATATTGCTTTAGAACTTGTTTCAAATAATCTCCCATCATTACATGGTTATTATGTCACAACGTAAATAGAAGAAAAAATAAAAGATTGCTTCCCTGCAGCAGTCCTATTCTAATAATGGGAGATCATTTCAAATATAACACAATTTATAATCATTCTGATAGATATATACACATGAATTCAACCTGACTTATCCTGTATCATATTTGCACCATTCAGGATATTGTTGATTTGTTTTTTACTTCTTAGTGATGCATAGATTTACTATCATAGGATTTATAAAGTATCTGTTGAAGCAGTTATTAAGACCATTCTGAAGTCAATAAAAGATGAACGGTATGAAGCCCCCGCCCAACGATGCACAGAAAGTGATGAGGAGTTGACATCACTTTCCAAGAGCCACAAACACTCCTTTGAATAAAAGTAATCGAATATTTGGTACCAAAAACAAATCATCATTCTTCTCAGCCTCTTTTTTTTTTTTGCTTTCCTTTTTATCATTACCACTTTCACACAGGAAATGATACCTAGAGACGAGATGAGTTGAAAATATCATATACACACACATATATATATATATATATATATATATATATATATGTGTGTGTGTATAAATGGGTTTAAATTAAAAAGTAATCTTTAGTCATTATCATAAGAAAAATAAATAGTTAGGGTAGATAGTTACATCAATTTTGTGCCTGTAGTTAACACATCTGTATCAATAAATGAGTGATTTTAATCCGTAGTTTTTTGTATTATGTATATTCGATGTAGAGATGTAAAAAGAGAGAATGTACTAAAAATGCATTTTTGATACGTTCATCTAAATAATAAAACAATCAACAACTTGTAGATATAGTAAACTTCGAAGTTAAACCATCTGCATTTTTTCATTTGTAATTGCATATGAACAAAATATTTTTAATGCAACATGCACATGAAAGAATAATGCTGGGCCTCACAAGGAGAGACCACAAGACAGCACAGTACATCCGAGAAAAGACGAGTTACGGACATCATAGAATCCATTAAAAATCTCAAATGGCGGTGGGCTGGCCATGTTGCAAGAATGGCAGACAATCGATAGACATCGCGACTCACGACATGGATCCCCCAAGACCACATGCGCAACCGAGGCCGGCAAAATGTTAAATGGAGAGACGAGCTAGACAAGTTCAGGAAGTACTGGCTCCGTGATGCCCATGATAGGGAAGTGTGGAAAATCCTGGGGAAGGTCTATATCCAACGACGGACGTTAAAAGACTGAAGATGATGATGATGATGATGAAATATATAGCTAGATGCTTGTCCCCCTGTATGGTGCAGTTCACATAATAACGCAGATGGATGGTAGACCCCAAAATATTGATCTGGTTCCAAAATAGCTAAATGGATTATGGTTTGGTTATAATGTGGTTGGCTTTATTGGATTCAACCCCCACCCCATTATACCAAGGGCTACCTGTAAGCTCCCAATAAGAACCTGTGACCTACCAACAATGCTGTTTGATCTATCCTTGAAAAACAGAACCTTAATGTTTTCATTAAATTCAGCCATTAAGGTCAGGGACTGTAAATAATGGTGGTAGAATCAACAAGCACAGTTTCAAGAAAATGTTGATGAAATGCCCCCTCCATCCACCAGAACTAACCATCTCTCTTTGGCAACCACATCCACCAATTAGGGTTGCCAAATTAGCCATTTTTGGATAGATCTGTCTGATTCCTTTCAAATTTAGTCCCCCAAAAATGTATAATAGCCAAAACTCCGACCATTTTTTTTTTAAGTGATATAAAGTTTTAGTTAATAGTGTAGAGTTATTTTTGATGAGAGGGCTTCAAATGGGCATGTGTAATATTTTTAGCTATAAAGTTAGCTGAAAATTGGAAAATACTGCCAATTTCAGCAAATTCAAGATAGAAAAAGAGAGCTAATTTGAGAACACTGCCACCATCCACCTTGTCCTGCTGGGCCACTCCATTAACAAACTGGCCAAATGACCAGTCCAAATAAATCAACAAAGAAAACAATCCAGTTGGATAAACCTCATCCATCCTGTCTAGGCATGACAGAGAGTAGGGCATCCTCCACCACTCTTGTCTCTGGCCCAGTAAATGGGGGGAAAATACAGGTGTGCAAATCAAATGGAAACCCTTGTTCCACCTGTACAAGATCATTTCAGTATCAATGTAATTTATCAAGACAATGGGAAGATAAAGAAGGAACTCCATTCCATAACAAATAAAACATCATTATCTTATCTGATTATGATAATTGTAACTGTCCAGGAGTTAATTTATTAGAGATAACTAGGTAGAGCCCTTATGCTGGTTACCTTTCACCCACTTCTTGTCTCCTGAAATAGACTTAGAGGTAAGAAGCACCGGAGGTGGCATTGGGCACTTCACCATTCTTGCTTACAGCACTTAGATGATGTACAGAATATGAATATGCTCTCATGCCAGACTTGAATGAAACAAACAAAGGGAAACTGCAGTATATATTTATTAATAAAATCCTCTTTTGAGATTAAGTTGCAGAATCTGTTCTCGATTCTCTGCATTTCATCTTGAATGATGTTTTTAACATTTAGAATAAAATATTCAAATGAATCAAATCAACTTCCACCAATGATGAAAAATAGACAGGGCTGCAAACAAGTTGAGAAAAGAAAAATCAATTTTTTTCTCAACACACTCACATGAATGTGTGAGAAAGAGAAACACCAAAAAAGATCCAGAGGTCACCATGTCCAAAACAAAATGGTCAGATAAAATAATAGAGATCTCATCACATCATCTCCTTTGGCAAAACAATTGTTGCAAACTGTCACTTGGATAGAAGGTTAAATTCTAAGGCAAAGTAAATCAACTTAACAATGGCACGCATAGAGGGTTGCCATTCCTCCACATTTTCCTCCGGACACGTCCTCCATTCAGGTCCCAAAATCATCATCCGGGGGGAATTTTCTCCAGAAGCCTTCAATATCGATTATTATGGCTGCTTCAAAGTTACATAATACCAAACCGTGTGTTAGGTAGAGCCAAGATATCCTCGGGAACATTCTTTTTTTTCTTTTTAATGTTCAGATAGGGCAACCCAAGGCATGCTGCACACGCAACATTCCCAAGAATTTTTCATTTAACTCCCACTTGAAACCAAATCCAGAAAAAAGACATTATCTCCAAGTTTAAATTGAGTTTTGTATTGGTACAAGTGTGCTTAAGAGCAATAGTACAAGCATTTATTTTCAATCTTTTACATGCCAAAATTATTAAAATCTAATAAGGGTAAATTCTGATTCATTTCTCTTCGTCTTAGAGATATGTTTCACCGAAATCCAAGTAAATGCAAATAGCATAGAGAAGAGATTAGTTGAGTTTATAACATTTTCTCAATTAATACAACTTCAACCAAAATGGTATTGTAAGACAAATAGAATCAAGAACCAAGGCTGAGGAGTCATTATACAAAATTTTTCGACTCAGACTCCCCAATTTATGGCATCCCAGACTCCACGACTCCAACTCCACAGGCCTGTCAAGAATTATGGTATCTTTGATATTTCAAGAATGCAGAATTGCTAATCCTTACTAATTGAGGAATTAGTTGATTGTCAAATTCCATTAGTACCAACTGGGACCCAATCTCAAGTCAAGAGAGAGAAATCAATGTTGCTCTAAGAACAATCTTGCAAATAAATATTGATTAGAAAGGAAAACAAACTTCAGAAATGATTAAAAATTTAACCTTCAGAGCAGTCATTCTCAACTTTTTATTTATACCACAGCCCCCTTAAGAGCTCTTCTGAGGTTTCAAGGTCTCAAGTTAAACATTCTGTCTATTGCCCCCTTCAAATGTGAAAGGCCCCAAGGGAGCTATATGGTCACTGTGAAGAATGGCCCCTCTAGAAGATGAAAGTGACTCCCAAACATACTTGGAGTTAATCAAAATCTGGATTCTCAACCAGAAAGTTGGTCAATGTCAAGGTTTTTTACTGTTAGTATTGCATGTGCAGTAAAGTACTGATTTAAATGTTGATATTTCACAATTTATTTCGATCATCCACCACACGTTAATATTCATATCATCATCTGAGTATTAACAAAATCAACTACAATTTCTGTTCGTTGAGGAAATGATGATTCTTTACAAATTCATTTTCCCTCCATTACACATCAGAATTACCCAATGGACAAAGTTTTTAAATGCTTTAAAATTCTTTTCTTATTGAAGGGAAAATAAATGAATAAATAAAAAGAACTTGGCACATCATTTGATTGAAACCTCATGAATTTTGTTATGAAATGAAAAAAAAAAAACAAACTGAACAAATTTATTTAACATTGACAACTAACCCTATGATAATATTGAATTATCAAGTACAAATAATAGGTATATAGATTATATAATTCCTAAACATCAAGAATTGTTTATTACCGACAAAAGTACAATACCAACACAGTGGTGGTATAATACAAGAATCAAAAGAGAATGTCATTTTGGAAAGAATTTCTATAGTTTTATGGAGCTTAATTAAAGAATTAAGGGTCAATCTGAGTTAGGGTTATATTTTCATTTTTAGCAGCTTCCTGTATTTACCTACCCATTCAGAGAAAAGTATAATGAATACACGCCATTCAGCTTCTTATGAACCCATTAATTAAACAGATGAATTTCTTCCAGCATCTTTAAATGGCATAAAATTGAAGAAAGTGGACATTAAGAACTAGCTGCATAATAGTCATCAGAGAGAAATAAGCAAAATCTCAACACATTCTTCAAGATATCAAATTTTACTAAGCAAAACTCCCAACTGGTTAATTACACCTCAGATATTCAATTCTAATATACCCTATAGAAAATATTAGGGTTGAGATGATATTTTTTTTTCCCATTTCTTTAAAGCTGTCACCCATTTTTTTCTTCAAATTTTCTCTACCGTGCAACTAGAAATTACCAACCAAAACGCTTAACACAAGTTTCTACAGTTTTCAAGTGATGCTGGCTGGCTACATGTGATGTGTACAGACTGCACTAATGAAGCTAGTGGGTTGAGAATTTAAATATGAACTGTCTTTAGAAAAAGCATTATTTTTGTCTTCTGAAAATTCTCCCAAAAATAAGTTATAATTTTGTTTCATTTGTTTTTTACTTCATTTTTTTGGAGGGAGTTTCAATTCATAATGTCAGTTTATGCTAGCTTGATTCCTTAGCTTGCATTTGGCAATATTCACACTTGTTTTTTGAAAATTTGGACTTTTTATGATCCAAAAAAGGAGAGAGAGGTGATTTACTTATTGATCATCCCCAACATGATATGCTGCCAGATGACGTTGATCATGCGATGGTTTCTACTGAATGAGTAACCAGTCCTGCTATACTTTAAATCTTACTATTAAATATTTCACAGCCATTTCTTCAAGAATATTTGTACTGCTTTAGTAATAGAATGCGATTAATATTCAAGTCCCAAATTGGTCCAAAATACCCATCTAGATGTATGAACTTCAAACATTAATGCCAACCAAAATACATTAAAAGTAAGTCATCACCCATAAGAAATAGACTATTCTCCTAAAAATAAACCAAGTTCTTTTTAACTCTTTCCAAATACTTGATTAGAGCATTTATTACACAAACAGAATTAACTCATCAAGGCATAAAAATAATTATAGCACATTCTAAAGGAATGTGGAATTACTACAGCTAAACCTCATAATTTTCTTTGCATTATATAATGTACAATACAATAGCCGCTAACAGAAAATAAGCCATCAATTTGCATTTGTCAAGGATGAATTAAGATAACGCACCATAGAAAATTGAATTACTCTTGGTGGCTGCAATGAATGCCTATTATTCACAAGCATTTCAACAGTTAATGGTTTCTTCACAAGTTTTTTTCCATCAAGAAATATGATGAATGTTTCAGTTTTAAATAGAATTTCAAGTAATATTCAATCAATGAGCTTTAAAGTCAATCAATTAACTAAGCTGTTCCAGGCCTATGATTTATATTTATTGCTTTATCTAGCAATTATACACAAGTCATGTCCAATAGTCAGAACACTAGACTGAAGGTTAAAAGGGCTACAGTTTAATCAGTAATACCAGCTATATGGCAATGCCTTGAATAGTGCAGATAGTTTGTTCCACAATTCATCCAAACTGTTCAAAATGTACTGTTCAAGGTCTTATAATTTAAAGGGTCTTTTTTTTTTTTAGTTTATAGTTTATAGTTTCATTAGTTTGAACTGAAATAAATCAACTGTACTACATGAAAATCACACTATTCAAGGTATTGCAGTATAAAGGCTTTGACAAGCAATTATAGTCAATAGTAATAACACTAGACTGAAGTGTACAAGATGTACTGTAAATTCAGTAATGCAGGTTATATATAGCTTTTTAAAGTTCTTTCAGCAGAAAAATACCTCTGTTTTCAAGATATAAGTGATTCCATGGCTCTGAACAGTATATTTACAGTAGTTAAAAAAATATGTATGATGGGGTGGGATTTTTTTGCATGATAATTCCTATACAAGTAGTGTAGCTCCAGAAAGAAACTGAATAGTGAAAGAACATCATAATGTTTCCTCTACACACACACACTAAGGAAAAAAAAAAAAGAAACAATTTTTAAAAAAAAGCTGGTTAGCCACTCAATAGAAACTGTAATGTGACCAATGTCTCTTGGTAGCATGCCATGGGGGGGGGGGGTCATCAATTGAAAAAATTGGAAAAGGAGGTAATCAATGAATAAATTATTTCTCTCGCGTTTTGTTCAGCAGTGATCACAAAATACTCTGATTTCTCGAAAGAAACAAGCATGAATGCTACTGGACAAAACTAGTGATCAATTAATTTATCATAAACTTACATCGCAAACTGAACATCCACCCCTACTAAACCTATTTTGGAGGGGAATTTCTTTTCAAGACAAAGAGTAAATGTTGAAATTTTCAGCCCTCTAGCTTGATTGGTGTGGCCTGTATGTGAGATACATATATAATCAGCCAGCCAGACCAACTTGAAAACTGAAAGGACTTAGGTTGACAGTTCAAGTGATAGTTTTGGTTAATGGTTTATTATACAATTATCCTTTGGGGTCAGTCACCTCATCAGTTGTCTTCATCCTAACATTTAGGAAACTGTAACTTCCCCCCTTCCTTTGATTCAATGTCAATTAACACATTCAACCATTAGTCAATCCCCACAATTTAATTAAACACCTCATTCGGACTCCCATAACAATCCCAGTTTTTTCTTTCAACACTTGACCTTAAAATCCCTTTTGACCTTAGATATGTTTCATCATGACTGGTTAATCCAATAGATTTCTCTTGCGAATAAAAAAAATAATTAAAATAACATAATGCCATTAAAGGCAGTCTTATCATACAATTAGGATAGCATTTGTAAGAAATGTCAGTTTGGGGAAACATGGCTACTAAAAAGGTTAAGGTAGGTTTCTCTCCTCAATGTTATCCCGATTCCGAGCAAATGTGAGAAATTATTGATCAACATATTCCTGCCCATTCCCCTTCCGATATTCTAACACCATTTTATCTACATTGAAAAAAAAAACTGATAAGTTAAATCCAATAGACTTTGAAAAATCAATGTTTTATTCAGGAAATCAATGCAGCACAAAATAAGAAATACATTTCTTCTGGCAATCAAGTGGGCTCTTAAATACAATGAACTCAAGAGAACATATGCACAAAATAAGCAACTAAACTGCCTTAGAAATAATAGCAAAGCAAGAAATTCACAAGGTGACTGTTTCACTCACAGAATTCTTTCTCTAATTCTATTTGAAAACATCAATGCTCAGACAGAGAAGTGTCACAGTAAATGAAGAGTTCTTTTTTCAACCGGTCCAAACCTGACGATTGATATTTGATAAGCGTAGTTTAGTTATGGCACAAAGTCATAAATATCGGCAGCCTGTGAGAATCAAACTAACTAATCAGTAGTAATGATCTGCAACACCAGCTTGCTAACCATTACACTACAATATGGTGCCCAAGTTATTTACAAACCTTGGCTTAAATTCAGCTCAAGGCCACAAATATAGAGCATCCAGTTAGGATCAAATTTACTACTCAGCAGAAACGATTAGAGACTAGCAGGCTAACCATAAACCCAAGACAAGGCACCCATGGCTCAAGCCTCAGAGTTGGTACCTGGCTTCAATTTTATGCCAAGTCAATGCTATACACTAACTAAAAACTGATTGAAAATCAGTTCATGTAAATCTATGATGCAGAAGAGGAAACTGAAAGAAGGAAAATTAAAAAAATAAAAAAAAGATTAGGATTCAATATTGTCTCTATTTATGAAGAAAAAATTTCCAGAACTGCCCCTATATTTCTTCCTCCAAAACCTCCAATAAAATGTTATTGAAATTCATTGGGAACCTCTGGAAATATCGGAAGGCCAAAAATACATATACATATAATTATGGAAAAAAAAAATTCCTGGTCTGCTGAAAGTTTAATCAATGCTGCATGAGCCCAGGATCCACCCATCCATAAAATTTCAGAGAAATTAATTGAGAACTTTTAAAAATATTGTGTTAATAGACAGACAAAAATAAATGAATACATATACCTCTTCCAAATTCATTGGCAGAGGTGGAATATCTATGTAACAAGTCTATTCTCAAATATTGGACAATGGCTAAATTTGGTTTCTGATTGAATATATTCCCATAAATAGAGTTATTTCCTGACCCCAATCTCAAGATTTTTGTGATAAACAGAAAATTAAAAATAAAAAAAAAACACAAGATGAATTGATTGTCTGAAAAACAAATTGATAAGTAAGCATTATCAATTCATCAATGTCAAAAACTCATTTCAGAATAAATCTCAATAAAATGTGATGGAAGAGATACACATGCAGGTTTGTACATAAGAAAAATCAATTATTGGTGGATAAATTATGTTCAAGTATTCATACATAACATATTTAGCTTCATTATCAATGAAAAATTTTAAAGAAATTTTTTTTTAAATTCAAGGAAGTTCAGTAGACACTTTCCGTTTAAGAAAAAAAACTTGCTGGATAAGTCACAGCTTTTTATCATTTATCATTAGATGAAGTATTATAACTCATTGTTTCATTAATTTTTAGTATTTTTCTCTTCATCTTAATTTCTTATGATAAAAATAACTAAAAATTAAGATGAAGATAAAAAGTACTGAAAATTAATAAAACAATCACATATTTCATCTGACACTGTAGCAATTGATTTGGTTCCAAGTCAAAAACAGATAATCTAAACTAGAGTTTCCTAAACTTTTTTGGCCATGACTCTAAATACAACAGACATTTTCTGGCCTGTTTACCATCAGCCGAAAACAATTTCAGTGTTTCTTCATTTAGTTTTATCCCTTAAATTTTGATTAATTTTACTTTAATTCAATAATCAAGTATGAGTATCGAATGTGAACAGACTGGAACACATCTTCATATAGATGCTTTATCATTCATCATTTTCCAATTCCAAAGTCTTGATGACATTTTATCTTTCAAAATTTTGACAGGACTATTCAATACTTCACTATTGAACTCTATTTGTCGGTAAAATTGTGAATCTTAATCCAAGTAAATATGTCTTGATATTTCAGAAAACTTCAACTAATCATACAAACCAATATCTATTTTAATGAAATCAACTGGAATCAAATCACATTATCTTGACTACTACTCCCATTATTATATTTTCACTGATTTGGTACAGGGAATAAGTTAATATTTACTTCTTACAATGTTGAAAAGATTAATTTGTAAACAGTGAAGATCTATAATCAGATTCTATTGTTCATTTGTTTTTTTCTGCTAGTCTAATGGCAAATTTCCAAGGCTATCAAACCAATCAAACCAATCTTTTACAACTGTTTTGGTGGCGCTAGTAACAGCATTCTATTAGTTTTTATGAATTTACAGGAATACCTTGAATAGTGTGGTCTAGATGTAGCATGGCTATGGTATTGCCATACAAATTACTATAACTAAGAACAAGCTGAAATGAAAACATTGAATAAGAATTTTGAACAGTACAGAAAATTTTTAGATGAAAATTCAAGATATTCCTTTAATTGCAGAACATCCTTATTCAGTCGAAGTTTTTTTCCAAAAAAAAAAAAAAAAAAGAAAAAAAAAAGGAAACATGTCTCATAGTGTAAAAAGCAAATTCTTTAGACTGTCCTAATCAGATATAGTTTTTATTTGTTTCATTGAAATGCTTGATTTTCATTAAATATTTCTCATTCAACTGCTACTGATTTATAGGCTATTCCACTCAACCTTACATGGAGAGATCATAAGACAGCACAGTATATAAGGAAGAAAACAGGTGTTCATGACATCATAAAAACTATTTAAAAAATTCAAATGGCAATGGGCAGGCCATGTTGCAAGAATGAAAGACAACTGATGGACATCACGTCTCACAACATAGATCCTCAGAGATCACATAAAAAACCGAGGCCGACAGTACACAAGATGGAGAGATAAACTTAACAGACTCAGGAAATACTGGCTCCGCGATGCCCATGATAGGGAATTGTGGCGAATCCTGGGGAAGGTCTATGTCCAACGACGGACATTAAAAGACTGATGATGATGATGATGATATGTGGGATAAGGTAGGTTAGTCACTGGATTAAAAAATGTTTACTTAACTTAACTACCAATAGCATAGCAAGACTCACTAACCCTGCACCCTACAGATCCTAATAATAGAGGGATTAGTAACAGTGAAATTGTTATTAGAGAAACAAACTAATATTACAATTAGTTACAAAGGAAGAGTGAGGAAAGTAACTAATCCCCTTCTGAACAAGCTCAAAGTTGAGAACTAATTGCAATTTTTTAACTATAAGAATTAGTCTGGATTTAGACTACCGTATTTGATGGTATAGAAGACCCCCATCCCACCCTTTAATATGATTATTTTTTCTTTTTAATTAAATAAAAAGTTCACCCAAGGTTTGTTTTTCAAAAATTATTAGATCATAGGTATTAGGGGTCCTAATCTTTTTTCCTCCCATATAACATGTTTGTATGAAGTGGGTTAAAACACATTTACTGTTATAAAATATAAAAGGCCTGCAATAAACTGTCATGCAAATAACAAGCATTTTCTCTTTATCATTACTCCCACTTAATTTTTTGCTGTATTTCTTTTATTTCTGTTTGTTGATTTCTTCAAAATAATTTTTATCATTAAACATATTGGAACTTTTTCATTATGAAAAGCTGAAAGACTGGAGAGGGGAACCAAACCGAACTTAACCTACAGATTCTCTGACTAGAAAAGAACCCCTCATCTTTAGCTTCCGAGAGAAAAAAAAAAATGAAAATAAAAACCTTGGTATACTTTAATGGCTAACTCACGAATGACCATAATGAACCGGAGCCAAACATCAACTGGTCCCAATTTTCCATCAAGAGATTACTGGTCAGATAAGCGAGATAAACTCTCAGTGATGAAAATTTCTGAAAACTGTTCTTTTCTTACCTGAAAAGAGAGAGAGAAAAAAAGAATTATTAAAAATTATTGCAAAGTGTCATCAGTAAGTTTTAAATTTGAATAAAATATATTATAATTCGTGCATGCTCACAATAAGCTGATCAATAATCTTGAAGTACTGAGAGAAAAATATATCAAATATATCCAATTGCGCAGTAAGTATATTAAAAAACAAATATCAATTTAATAGCATATAAGACCTCTCCATTTACCGCCCACCCACCCAAATAAGTGGCTCAAAAGGTAAACATGAGCTTTGTAGTCCACTCCCACATAGGCCAGCACTTGAGTAGTTTGGGAAACTAAGTGGTAAATGAGGAATTCAGGGAATTGCTTTTTTTTCTTTGAATTCCCTGCTGAAAAGGAGGAGGGGTTATATGCAATCAGATATGGCAATCTATGCAATATTGGACTAGATGCCACAAAGTTTGGTCAGTCTCTGATGCCAATCAATATTACAATTTGCATCGTCTTTTGACTATTTTCCATCATCTCATTATAAATGCTTTGTATTGTCAAAACTGGTTATTTGTTTTGTTTTCTTCGCTCTTTTGAATGCCAAGAGGTTCATCAAATAGAACATGTTTGGTCAATTAGTTGAACCCTTTTATTTCAATTTTTTTTTTTTTTTTTTTTTCAATTTTAGACAATTTGCCAAACTGAGTACTTGTAGGGGAAAACATTTTTTCAACTCTCAAATTCATAAACTGCTCAAAACCATTCGTAATTAACATTGAAACACTTCAATGATTAACATAATAATAATGGCACTCTGTGTACTCTAATGAGATTTTTTTTTTCTTTTCCAAGTTCATCAAATTGTATACTTTCAATCAGTAGTTATTTCACATGAAATTGACATTCTATTTTCTGTAAATGAATTTAAAGGTTAACTGAATAGATAAATGTTTTGAGTATCCCATCATTGAATAGAAAAAAATATACTGATCTCACAAGCCATGGACATCAAGTTTTGACCCTTGTACAAGAGGAGTCAAGGATATATGAAGACAGCAGGCATATTATTTCATTCAATCCCATTCCTTTTTTCATTTCACTTGAGCCATTTATGATAATCCACTTCTAGCTTGCTAAGCCCTACAAAGCTTTGCCACAGCCCCATTTACTGTACATTTCAGAATACATTCCTAATTCTATCCATAACCAGCTTCTCTTACAACAGAGGGCAAAAAATTGAAGTTTTCAAGTTTGAATACTAAATCGTCCATCTCCTAGATTAGTCGTGAGTCCAGCCTGCCCTGCTATTTTCATAGATTAAGGAAGAAGACAAGATTTATACATTTCCAAAAAACATCAGTGAAAAGCGATGCAAACTGTCCCAACTTAAACATAGTTCAGAGATTCCATTTTTCATGCTAATAACCATTAGGCCACCTTCATATCAGAAATACCCCTTAGAAAGTCTAATTTAACAAAATAGGAAAAAAACTAAGGTTGCATGACTATTGTAATAATGATTATTGAAACTATAAATATCATTAACATGATGACTGTCATCCAAATAAAATTGGTAGATCATGTTTTTTACAGTAATATTTTGCCATAGTAAGAGTTATTTTTTTCTATTTCATTACTGTCCAAAGATAAATCATCTTTATAGCTATAAAATGGAGACATTGATATCAAGCTCAATGTGTGGTGATATTTGATAACTAAAAGTATCATCTTTAATCATACATCTTTTTTATCAAAAGATATCACATTTTTTCTTTGAAGACTCCAGACCTTACTGTACATACATGAGCTATTTCCTGTGACCTTTCTGAGAAACAGCAAGCTAAAGGTTGTATGTACATGTAAGCTCAGAAACTAAATGGTCAGTTTCATTTAATCTTATATGAAGACCCACAGAGATATCTTTATCACAGGATAGAATATCTTGAAAAGTACTAAGGTTTTTAAAGCAGAGCTGAAAGTTTACACCAATTAAATTGAGAGCTATTAAACTATAAATCAGTGGTTCTCAAGTTTTTTTAGATCGTGCATTCTTTTCACTCAATTTCAGAATGTCATTCCCTACTTTCTAGCTGATCAGACTCAAAAGTTACATTCCAGAATAGTAGTTTTTAGAAAGCTAATTGTTATAACAGGTTGATTCTGCCAATGTATGGTACTAATTCCCCTAAGAATCCCTTTCAATTAACCCCAGGTTTAGGTGGAGGGGGTTCACCTCTGGTTGTGAACCTCAGCTCTAGATAAATATATAGTTGATTAAGATCACCACATTTTGGTCCAAGTTAACACTACAATATAAAATGATCATATCCATGCATATTCTTTGAAAACAGTAGTCCACAATTAGTTATTTCTATTTATTCATTATAGTTCATTGGACAAAATTAATATCATTTCCAATGTAATTTTGAACTTTACTAGTGACTCAAGAGGAGCACCAACAGAGCATATACCTCTGCCAACACCATATTGTCACATTAAAATTTATAATTTCTGCATATGCCTTCAAATTTAATTGATCGTTCCTTGCCTTATGACTCCCACAAAAGGTCATTGAAATTCATTGGGATATTTTTGAGATATTTTGTGGACAAACAAATAGGCGGTGGGGGTAAATAACCTCAGTCCAACTTTTCATTGACAGAGGTAAAAAGCTTAGATTGAATCAACCATGAAAGTATGAAGACTTTTCCAGACTCCAGTTCAATCAAAATGTATGAAATATTCAAACAATTTGGAGATCGTAGAATTATTAATACGAAAAAATAACCACTGAACTGACATCAACAGCAAGTCAAGTGTATAAAAGAATTTTTGAGAAATCAATTTTAGCTCAATCCAACCATATTACCAATATGATAAAGTGGAATTGACATCAAAGGCTGCTCCACTCACTTTATGACATCCTTCCTTTGCAGATAATTCAGGCATTGGAATAAAAAACCTCCTCCACTTCCATTCACAGCATCAAGTATTTTCCATGAAAGATAAGATATAACTATAAATAGTTCTCTTAACCCCACTTCCTCTTAGTTTTGTAGGAAGGTTTTTGTCAATCATAGCCACATTTCGTCAGGTGTAATCGTTTTAAAGGTTTCCAAATTTGTTTCAAAAATAGTTTGTTTTTTCTTCTTTAGCAAACACACACACTTAAATTCAGAGAAAATGTTAGCAGTTTATCATTTGAAAGCCAAAGTTACTGTTTTAGAACATGAACTCATGAAAAAAAAAAAAATAAAAAGTCCATGAAAAACATAAAACGGAGAAAAAAAAAAATCAATTTTGTCCCTTTATATTAAATTTGCATAGTTTTTATTACAAACAAACAAAACACCAACATCACTAAAAAAAAATTTCGATCCATTCTATCAATTGAATCACCATAGCCCAACAGATGGCCAACCCGATCAGTCAGCCAAGTGGGCTACTGATTCTTCTCTCTTGGCTCATCTATGTCTGTCTCCAAGTGTCACATGATCAGAGCTACAACCTAGAAAATTTGCAGGAGTACACCAGTAGGCACCATCTAGAAACGTATTCGTTCCTTTCAAAAAAGTGCTTTTTGGGGGTCTTTACGGCCATTTTGGACCTACAATGGCTAAATCTTATGCTGGTATTTTTTAGATAAGTTTTGAGATGTGTATGGGCTGCAGCGACTCAATTAAGCAAGATATAGATATTCTTTTCTTTTTGAAGTGGAGGGAGGGTGAGATTGAATATTTTGAATATAATTCCCAACAGACAAGTAGTATAATGATTATTGACACAAAAAATGGAATTGGTGAAGAAGTTACAATTTTGATTGAGATTATTCATGTTCACTTTATACTAATGCCCATGGGAAAAGCATGAATTCAGTTAGAGCCCTGGGAGGAGGTTACTCTGATAGAAAACCCTTCAGTTAGGCAGTTTGCATAGCTGCTTCCAACCCTGGGTAAAAGGCACAGAATTGGTAATGGGGCTAGTAACTTGACCCTGTAAAAACCTACTTGCAACTGAAACCAGAGCTGAGTGGTTGCAGTCGACAGGAATTTTTTTCAATTTTTAATTTCCAGAATTATTGTTTAAAACTTTATAACTGGAAAAAAGATCAGCATATAAATTCTAGAATTAACCAAACATAAGGAATTAAAAAAATTGAAAAACATGTTCAAGTTATACAATTTCAATATTAAAAATAAGCACATATTGAATATTCAGATTCTCATTCAAAAAATGATTTTAAATTTCCCAAGAGGTAATTCCCTTGATACATCTTTCATAAAAGCTAAAGGGATATGAATTAGGAATACGGGCACCAACCTTTTCCTATAATCAAAACACATCATGATTCCCTACTTATCTACCCAAGCAATCACAATATTTCTTAAACAGATTAATTTTTATGGGACCCAAGAGCCAGCTCCAGCTCATTTTTTAATACTTTGAACCCAGACTACTGTTTTCCCAAAAATGTAGCTCTTGACTTCTGACCCAAATAATTACAGTTCTGTGTTCCTCACAAAACCAATTCTAAAATAGCCTTACAATAATAAAAACTGGCTCGAATGTTGTACTTCATAGATTTACCCATATTAACTTATAACATTAAGCCAATCATTCAAAATTATCTGCATTGCATTTAGTCCTTTAAAATTACCCAGTTGTCATATATATCAATATTTTTGATAATTATTAGTGGAACCTTTTGCTTTTATCCTCTGACTACTTTCTCCATCATATATATATATCAAAAGCCAAAAATATTTAAAAGTTAGTCTACAATAAGAAAGATTGATACACTATGTTTGACAGTATGGTGTTTCAATTGTTTATTGGTAACATTGTTTAAAGTACACCACCTATTTTCTAGCACCCTTGGTTTCAGAACCGTGCCAGATTGTACACTCTGTCAGACCAACAGGTCACATGAAAATAATAATAATTCAATAATTCACCTCTGATCTAATAATTATGCAGGTATCTCATATCTCCAAAGCATTAGGACTTCAAGGAATGGTTTAATGCAATATATTGACATGAATTATATGCTCTCTATAAAGAATCACAAAATTTTCTTCCTTTGCTTTTTTTTTTATATTATATAAAATACATTTGATGAGCCAATAGGATACATCTCATACAGCTCCTATACTGAAACACTACTCTTTGTTGCTTCATTATTGACTTATTTTTGTGCTTTACACCACAATTGACACCTTCAAATTGCTTGAAAGCTATTGGTGGCTGTAAGTAAATAAGATTGGGAATGTTACAAAATCAATGAAGCAGTAACAACCACCACAGTATAAACAATTAGGAAATGGCTTCATATATAATATCACCTGTGGCCAATTAGTAAACTAGTGTGACAGCCGTGAAAAGTTCAAATGACTGCTCTTGATTTTGTCTGGATTAAAAGAGGTCCCACACCATCAGTTGCTGGAAAATCAACGAGATGCTTCTGTTTAGTTTTGTAGCATTTTTTTGTGTGTGTTTTTTTACATACTATGAATATGTAGGACTTGTATCTGAGAAAAAAAAGTTCTAACAATAGAACCGGGTTTGTGGAGTTTACTATTAAATTTACAATGAAAGAAAACGAAGAGATAATCCACAATACTCATAAAATATAAATGAGCAAGTATTTCTCAGATTATTCAACATTATTTATCCCATGCAAATGGGAGAGAAATGTCTTCTAAATAAAAATGAAAGCTTCCACCTGAATTTTTCAGATGAGGAATTATTATTATATACAAGTGTTTTCAGACTATTATCTTCATTGTAGTTCATCTTTTGAACAAATTTCTGACATTATACCCTACAGCCTTCTATAGGTGGTTGTCATAAACTAGACACCAGAAAGGGTCAACAACATTGTTTTGACCAATGAATTGTTTCCAGCACAAATTAAACATCAGAATAAGGATGTGGCCATCTCAGCATTCTGAAACACTATCACGAAACCTGTAGGGTAAAATAGCTGAAATGTTAGGTTCAAAAGATTAACTGAGACAGGGACAACAGTCCAAAAATACTTATACATAAAAAGAGAAAACCTCAAGCAAATAATAAAAGGGGTAGTTGATATCTTGATGGTTTTCTTTTCTTCAAATTCTTTTCAATTTAACCCTTTTGAGACTCCTGGACATATATATCCCAGCAGTCATAGGAACAGAAATACATGTGTCCCATAAATGTCTTTCAGAAGTCTACTTGGACATTTTAATTCAGACTTGGAGCACTTTGATGGGTTAGTCTTGAGTAAGAATGATCAGAACCCGCAATTCATATAGAGATTCGCACAAGTTATTTCCAAAGAGAACAGACAAAGATTCATGCAAAAAGGAATGAAATTTAGAATAAGTCTAGAGAGAGTCTTCCTCAGGCAATATTCTAGACATGAAGCAATTCTCTTGATAAATTACAAAGACAAACTATTGCTAAAGGGGAAACAGAGATAATGCAGCATGGGATAAGAGTTTATCGAAGAAGAGAACAAAAATATAAAAATAAAGTAAGACAGGTTTGGTTAGTCGCTTAATAAAAACTGTCATGTGACCAATATCTTTTGGCACCATGCTGTGTTGGGAGTGATCAATGAATAAGTTACTTCTCTCACTTTTGGTTTGGCAGTGATCACTAGAGAAGACCAATTTTCAAAAAACAAAGGCGAATTCTGGCAGACACAAACCAAGGAATCAATTCAGCAAAAAGTTAAATTTCAAATTGACACCACCCCCCCATCGCCAACTAAAAACCTTTTCAAAGGATGAATGTTCAAAAAAATAAAAAATAAAATAAAACATTGTTTAAAGAGTAAATTTCCGGCTTCATTAGTGCAATCTGTACATGTGATATATACATAGGGTCATTTCATGTAAAAAGCAACAAATTTCAATTATGTACATAGCTAGCCAATCAAACGAACTTAAAAACTGAAGAAACCCATGTTGACAGTTTCTAATACAAGACACGGATCAGGAAATTTACATTTCTTGCATCTTGTATTCTCTCCAGCCTAAAGCTCTTGATCTGCAACGATAGAAGACAGGAATATCCTTTGAATCGAATCCCCAAGGCAAGTGGCTAGTCCCTTCATGCAAAAATGTCTTGTCAGGCACATTGCAGGCATGGTTGCCTCCAGAATACACAAGTGGCTCTTCTAATAAAGATAGCAATTTTTCATCAGCTAATTTGGCTTAGATTCAATCTGAAAGGCAGCAAGGCAGCTATTCATTTCAAATGAGAACATGGATTTTACAAGCATGTCTGTCAGCTATAACAATTTAGTATTTTGGCTCTGGTTTCAAATTAGTTTCCTTTCTCATCTACAAGAGATTACATAGAACAAGTTCCAAACAGGAATGTAAGATAGAAGTCTAGCCCTGATAACATATTTCACTATGGAACAACAACTACAATTAAAGTAGTTCTTTACCTACTTGAGAACTCTAAAATACTGAAAGTATATATTATTGGCTGTGTAAAAGTTTCCAGCACTCTTTCTTGAAAAGTCGAGACTATAATACACAAGTGAAAAAAAGGGTTTTTTCACTCAGGACATATCTAAATCATATATATATATATATATATATATATATATATATATATACAATCACACAATATAGGTCTAGTTAGTCACTCAAGAAAAATCATCATGTTACCATTATGTTTTGGCAGCATACCATGTTGAGAGTAATCAATTAAAAAATTGGAAAATGAATACGTTACTTCTCTCACATTTTGTTTGACAGTGATCACTAAAAAAGTCTGAGTATTCAAAAAAAAAAAAAAAAAAAGCACAAGTGCTGCCAAAAATTTTAAAAAATAATCAATTTAGCATAAACTTATATAGTACATTGAACACCTACTGAAAACATATGGGGAGGAATCTTCCAAAAAATGAAATGTTTTGTTGACATGATAAGGGGTAAATGTTTGAATTTCCAGCCTTCCAGCTGCATTGGTGCAGCCTGTATGTGCCATATATACACAGCCATCCAGACTAACTTGAAAACAGAAGAAACCTGTGATGACAGTTTTGGTTGATGGTTTCTAATACACACACAAATTGTAATGATACTTCAATACAGAAAAAAATGTTTGTGATATCAATTGAAAAGGTGTACGCAAACAGTAGGACACGAAGATAACATTGCAAGAAATATTTAGAAAAAGATGATCAGATAATTGTCCTACATCTCCATGAGTAATGATAGAGATGGAATAACAAAAATGTGAGGCTGCTGAAATCTTTGACATAGCCCAGGGAAGAGGAGTGCCAGCTTCGAATGTCAATACTATACAACGTAGAAAGAAAAACAGGTGTTGTCTTAGAAGCAGATACTCCTCTATCATAAGAGCAATCTGATACAGACTAACAGGCCAGGCATTATTTCACATTATAATTTCAATTACATATAAGCATTATAATTTATAGACACATCAGAGGGCATAATTTATTTGAAAGCACTAAAATTTCTCTCCAGCAATAATATACAAACAGGACATAATGTCATATGCTCTAGCAAAATTATTCATCTGCCAACTTTTACCTGATTTCAATAATATATGTTAGCCTAGAAAACTTCAGCTTTAAACACAAAATTTTTAAAAAAGAAAAAAAATGAATGTATATATTTTTCTTTTTGAGATCATTTATTGTTTACCCTGTAACCATTTCTGGGCTTTCAAGATAAAAGTTATATTAACATGGCTCCCCAGCAATGTTGATCAAACTCAACCTCCCCTTCAGCTATGAGATATATATATATATATATATATATATATATAGCTAGCTAGCTCATGTAATAGTATACGTAGTTTGTTATTTCATATAGATATTATCATAATATATTGTATATGGATGTTATTTTATACTACAAATCATTTAATTTTTACATAGGTTACCCAAAAAACATATAGCAATGAGGGATCGATGAGTATAACAACAGACGTAACTCATTTTTCTTGTCAGTTCTATCGAGTTTCAACTATGTGAATATTAAATAGATACATCCACAAGGCTGTTTACAAAAGAAATTGTTTCAAAAATTCATTGCAGCAGAACTACTTAAGATATTGACATCCACGATGCACAGTTCATGGAGAAGAACTTGTTTATTATTGGATTTTGGGGAATTCTTTTTCAAATTTTTCATTATTCTCTTTTTAACCTTCTAAAATCTCAGGTCTGCACTACCAGACAACATTTGCCCAAGAAACTTAAAAATTCAAACGAGTGATCCACTAGATATCTAGGTACAGTTTTTTGGGGGGTTTTTCCTCCAAACTTTCAACAATTTTACACTGCACATGAACACACCTTGTAGACATATTCTATCGATTTTTTTTTCCATGAAAATAATTTTGAAAAAATAAAAAAGTGCAACTTCACTCTACATCATGATTGTCAATACCTCAAATAGTTTTGCTCTAATAGATTTTTAAAACTGTACTTCTTTTGTAAACACCCAGTATAGACATCCATACACACACAGAGTTTTTACTTCAAGTAAGGAGACACACAGTTTTCTTGTTTAATCAAAATGAAATGTTTGCTGTGTATCTTTATCTATCTACTCAGACTTGAAAATCCATACATATATTTTATTAAAATCATTGCCAACTATTTACATATGTAGAAGTTAAAGGTATATTAAAACATAGAAAAATAAATGTGAAGTAATTCATTCAATAATTTGAACTGTTTTTTTTTTTCAAGTGCTTGATGCAGAAACTTTTCCTCTTCAACAATTACTAGCCAAGTAAAAAATTTTCAGCAAAACGTTTAGATTCCAACATAAGTGACACAGGCCCTTGAGCAAAGCAATTCATTCAGTTTTCAAAATCATTTTTCCACTTTGATGACCAGAATTTAAAGAGAAATAAAGATTCTTTATATTTTGTTTGATTCAACAAAATTCTCTGACAACAAGAATAGATAACAGAGAAAATCGTTCAACGATATCATCTTCAGATGTAGACATCAATAATAGCAATGATTTAGGCAAGGAGGAAGGGTGAAGGGAGTGGAGGGAGAGGAAGGACAGCATCCATGGAATGTAGAGAGGGAACAGGGTTGAGGGGTTCTAGTCAGCCGATGACGACAGCAGCTGAAACAACATCTATATAAACAAGTTGCTTTATATAACTTTTTTCCTTAATGGCAGATATTTGTGGTGTTTATATGAAAACCACCAGCTGCAAAAGTCTTGGAAATGGAAAAGTTTCTAAATAAGCAATGCATCAACAAGACATTTTATCAAGAGGCACTCCCTACACACACACACACACACACACACACACACACACACACACACACAAGGGTTGCCAGATGTCTTGCTGCACAAGATCAAATTTGTATGGTCTTGGAACCAAATTAAGTAGCTTCAGTACCAAAATAATCAAAAAATTCAAAATCTATCATCAGAAAATTTGCAGAGAAAACTGATCACAATACATTTCTTCAGTTATTGTTCATGTATATTAATATTGTATCGTAAGGGATTGTTTCCATTTGTAAATATTCCACAGTACCAAATCTTTACAATCGGAACCAAATAGTTCTGTTCAGTACTAAATTTGCCCAATTTTTGGTTTTGAAAAATACCAAATGGCAACCCTGACACACACACACACACCTTTTTTCCCCTACTTTTTAGAGTAGTTAACTGCTGGAAAGAGCTAAAGATATCTTGGGTGCTTCTTAACTAGGGTTGCTCTCACTCACCGAAGAGTGACCCAACAAGTACCATTATTCTTCTAATTTTATTATTAAAAATAGAATGTTCTCAAAGCTGTAATGTAAATACTCACATTATCAGCACTATCCTTATCAATGACCAACCAAAATCATCACACAAAAAGATCCACATTGTATATCAAATGTGTATCCATATGCTTCTTGGTATGACTCAATGCCGTTACAACATCAGATATTGCTAAGCTATTAGATATGACATGAACGCCTGACAAACAATTTGAGAATGCAAACAAAAATATTGTTTTTGTGTTACACTTTTCAATAGATGCACAGATATTACACACTGATTCTAAGAAGAAGTTCAGATTCATATGTAAATAACAACACCATTTTTTTCCAATTTGATATGGTGCAAATGAAATATCAAGCTATAACAAGGTTTCCTGTCTCAAGACAAAATAACTTAAGAATATTTAGAGTAAAAGTAGGGGAAAAAAAGGTTGCAGTAAAATATAAGAAGTGAAGCAAAGATATCATTTATTACCAGTATAAATTGCTCTAATCAAAATTATTATTAAACTAATCACCACAAACCTCTGTCTAAAAGTTTTGTTGAATTACATTCCCTTTGCTAATAACTAAGAGCAAAACAAAGATATCATTGAATAACACTAAACCTGAACTTAATACAAAATCATTTCATTAATCACCTCAAACATCAAAATAAAACCTTTTTAAAATTTTATCCCTTTTGCTTCCTGTATTTCACAGGAACTGGAAAAATACAGTTAATTTGATCAATGCTAAAAAATAAAACCATAAAACAGGAGAGGGTAGGAAGTGACAGCAGCAAAAAGAGTGCCAGATAAAATTGAATGAATGGTAATTTTGACTCTCCACAATTAACATGATAATGAAGGTGATATGCAAAGAAGCCTCGCGAGGAATTTCCAGTAAATGAACATGCCTGATCTGATGCATCCGATTTGTCATTACATTTGCTAATTCCAGTGGCCCTGCATGTTTCTGGCTTCTACTTCTAGGGACACGCATACTTGTTTTCCTCTTACTTTCATTCACAAGGAACAATTATAAATATCAGCTATTTTTTTTTTCCATTTAAATCAAAGAATATCAATAAATAAACAAGATATCTCATGATGAGCTGACATCAATAGTAGCTATGTGTATGCTTCTCCCTGTGTAAAAGAGAAACAAATGACATCATAGATTGACAAACACCAGGCTCAACATTCTAGAATTGATTTCACATTGCTAGATTATATACATACAGATTTCCCCCATTCTATGAACATTTGCTTTTTGTTACTTTTTTTACTTTTATGAAAAAGGCATTTGTGATGAAGTCAGCGTAATTCCCCCCACTCTCTCTTACTCTCCTACACCCTACCTCCAGTACCTTCAACCACTCCAACAATTGACAATTCAGCCTAACTTACCATTATCACCATTTGGGGTCATGGAACACTCAAAACTTATTCACACATAAATTAGTGATAATTGCTTACTCACCATATGTCATTTCAGCTTACAAAAAGGTTTTTCAAAGGAACGCTCCACTCTCAGATTGCAGGGAGGTACTTTATATACTTATCCACACACATACACACAAGAGAGAGAAAGAGAGAGAAAGAAATGAATGAAAATGATGTTATCACAAAATTGTGTTCATTTTCTGAGTATTATTTCACATTTTCACAAAACAGCTTTTTCTTACAAGGAAAATAGATAAAAATAAAATATCATCCAATACAAAGATTCATACATTTATCATGTCACCAGAAAAAAACATTTTTGCAGAAAGTAGACTTGGGAAAATGGTGGAAGGCAAGAGAGACAAGTCATAAACCATTCATGTCTGATGTACACAAGCCTTTATTTTCATGGAATAACTGTTAAAAGAAAGGAGAAAAAAGTATACAATTTTTGTAATATTGTCAAATTCAACATGACATCTCAATCAATAATCTGTCTGTTATTTTCTTCAATCAATCAATACTTTTTTCCCCAAATGCTATGTAATATTTGAATGAATGATTTTATTTCTTGAAGAAAAACCAAAAATCTCATCTCATTTTCAGGATGTCCATTTCAGAAAAATAAAGTCAACGGAGAATTTTACAGCAGACACAAATTCAGAAGCCAAAAAAACTTAAACTAAACAACCAAATGACACTGAAAAGCAGCCACATATATAATACACAATGTGCGCATATATATATATATATATATATATATAATCATCATCATCATCATCATGATCAGTCTTTTAACGTCCGTCGTTGGACATAGACCTTCCCCAGGATTTGCCACACTTCACTATCATGGGCATCACGGAGCCAGTACTTCCTGAACTTGACTAGCTCGTCTCTCCATCTAACATTTTGCCGGCCTCGGTTGCGCATGTGGTCTCAGGGAATCCATATTGTGAGTCGCGATGTCCATCGACTGTCTGCCATTCTTGCAACATGGCCAGCCCACCGCCATTTGAGATTTTTAATGGATTCTTTGATGTTCCTAACTCTTGTCTTTCCTCAGATGTACTGTGCTGTCTTGTGGTCTCTCCATGTGAGGCCCAGCATTATTCTTTCATGTGCACATTGCATGGTTCTCAATTAATGGGTCTGTCTCTTGGTTAGGTTCCATGTTTCAGCTCCATAAGTGACTATTGGGAGGATGCATTGGTTATACACCCTTCTCTTTAGGATTAATGGGATCTTCTTATTTTCTAAGGTTGAGCTAGCTCTGCCAAAGGCTTGCCATCCTAGTGTGATTCTTCACTTGATTTCTTCTTCTTTTGAGGGTCTCATGGAGATTCATTGTCCTAGGTAGATGTAGTGATCTACTTCTTCCAGTTGTGTGTCCTCGATTTTGATCTTAGTGTTTTTATCCCCGATGTGGTTGTTGCACATGATCTTCGTCTTGCTGAAGTTCATATGTAGGCCGACTTTCTTGCTCTCTTCATTTTGCTCTATCATTAGTTGGAGGTCGTGTAAGTTCTCTGCGAAAAGGGCTATGTCGTCTACAAATCTAAGGTTGCTCAGATACTCACCGTCTATCCTAATTCCTTTACTCTCCCAGTCTAGCCTTCTGAAGATCATCTCGAGGCAGGCTGTGAAGAGTTTAGGTGAGCTGGTATCACCTTGTCTTACTCCTTTCTGGAGCTGGAAGGGGTCTGAGTCTTTATGTAGCCTGATAAAGGAGCTGCCGTGATTGTATATATGTTTCAATACTTCAACATATACTGGATCTACACCTTGCCGACTGATGGCCTCCATGACCTTAGGGATTTCTACTTAGTCGAACGTCTTTTTGAAGTCGATAAATGCTACGGCAAGTGGTAGTTTATACTCAGCTGCTTTTTCTTTCAGCAGATTTATCGAGTGCAGTTGGTCCATGGTCAAGTAGCTTCTTCTAAAGCCAGCTTGTTCACGTGGCTGGTTTTCATTGAGTGTTTTTGTGATTCGATTAGTGATAATCTATGTATAAAACATGTAACTATGGAAGATCATCTCAAATTAGTTTTTATATAATATAACGCAATCTATAATTCATTCCGTTGGACCAAATATGTCCATTTTTTAATACATAACTATCGCGTTGAAAGAGATGAATAGAGTATGAATAAACAAGATGAGAATTTGGTGTGAAAGCAGTTATTCGAGCCTTCGCCTCGCTGGTAACAGCATCGCTTCATTGAAGCGGCTAAGCTATTGGAGGCAGGTTTGATTCCTGCAGCATCCCCACTTTCTCTAATTGTTTATTCTATTTACGTTGTCTAGAGCAAGTAAAATATTAACCGTACAATGACAGGAGAACATCTCAAATAAGTTTCTATATACTATAACACTATTTGTAATATATATATATATATATATATACACACACATATACACAATTGTTACTGTTTAATATGTATCTACTATTCATGGGGATATATATATGTGTGTGCAACACTTTGCAATGAGCATACATATACTACCTTTTAATTCTAATCCGGGCACACATATACTCTGAACTCATACAGAAGTGCTAGTCCATATACAAGACTTTAAATGCCAAATTTTTTAATGAATCCTATTCCTCATAGACTCTTTGAGGAGCATAGGGCCACATTGCAGTTCCAGTAGCAGGTAGGTTCTATAAGTTGGAGTTGCTAGCTCCAAGCCCAAGATTGACTTCTTTACAGGGCTAAAGGTCTTGAACTACCCTGCTATTTGCCCATAGTTGGAGGGAGAGGTGGAATCATACCCTTCCCAAGGTCATTAATACATAGTGAGCATAAGCAGCCTTGTTGTGTCTTTCTCAAAGCTACTAATCTGAAGTGAATGTAAGGAGCCCTGTCTAAAACTCGAACTTGGCTCACCAATTCCATCTTCTATGCTATGCCAGATCAGTCTGTACTCCCTAATTTGTTTTTGTTTTTTCTCAATATACAACCTGGCTGTTGATAATCAAGTAGATGATTTTCCAAGTTATTTTTGTTTCATCTATTAAAACTAAAATAGCAACAATATTTATTGCTTACTTCAGCAATTTGCCTCTCCGTCGTCACCACATCAAAATGCAGACACAGAGCAAAAACGTCTAAACGAGAACCAATTGAAAGTTGCTAAGACAGAAATGGAATGCAATGAGATGTGATGGAAGGAAAATAAAGACATTACCTGAATACCTTCCTCATTAAAAACGATTCAAGCCACCTGAGACACTGTTATTTGCTGAGCAAGACAAATAAAGAGCTAAAAATGAAGATCTACTTCAAGGTTGTCGATACTTGTTGGGCTTCGGTTAACGTGAAACCAGCAGAAGAAAACAACTACGTTCCTTCCAGGCAGAGCTTCAAGATGGTAGATTAAAAGGATGATTTTTCTTATTTTCCTGCTAACAATCTTCACTTAATCTGTGTTATCAACCGAAAAAAAACTTTTTACAATAAATCGACTTCGAAAAAGCATTTTAAAAAATGCCAAAATGCATTAGCCATTGTATGGCTATTTCTAATGACTAAGAATGGCTACATTTGCTTGATATGACTGGGAAATAGCTTTAAAAGAGCTAAAATTGCTGGAAAATAGTGCTGAATTTTGGCTTAGAAAATAGCAGCAGATGACAAATTTTTGCATTGCTATAGTAAGAAATGCACTGAATTGAACCTAAAAAGTGCTTAATAGGTAACACTGTACCTTTTCATGTTTTGTATAAATTAATATAAATGAGAAATCATCAACTATTGTCAATATCGATTTTTCCAGTTTTCAAGTGATTCTGACAGATTAGTTGACTATGTATGCATATATCACGTAAACAGGCCACACTAAAGGGCTAAAAATTTCAACATTTACTCCTTATCATGTCCGGAAAAAACTTGTTAATATCCAGCTGCATTAAAAAGATGTTTTCGTAATCACAGCCCAACAAAAGACAAGCAACTTTTTTATTGATCACCCTTTTCTTCCAATTCGCTCATTGAGCACCCCCAACACAGCATTCTAAGAAAAGACATTGGCCTCATGACAGTTTCTAGTGAGTGACTGATCGTATCTGTCTATCTGTCGTATTTCATTCATCTTCATGTATCAAGTCTTCTATATAAGAATTAATGTATATACAGGTATCCCTGCTTTACAGAAGTTCATCTAGGTTTCATGAAACATCTCAAGCCACCAATTTCAATTTATTTTGTGTATATATCAGTAAGATGTGTCTTAAGGTATCAGAGGAGTCCAAAAAAGCTTATAGGAGTGTTACACTCAACATAAAATTGTCAAGAAGGTAATTTTTTTGGTCTGGTAATGTTCAAACATTTTTCCCATATAAATTAATGATAATTGCTTCTTCACTTTACATAATTAGATATAAAAACCAAATGAAATTAAACCAAAGGCAATGAAATAGAAGCCAATATCTAGAACAACAATGTTCCTTTTTAATAATTTTGCACAAATCAGATTTGAAAAAATTAATGAGAATCAGCCAGTAGGAAAACAATCATAAGAAACCATAACATACCTCAAGTCTTTCGGCAGTATGTTGTATTGGGAGAGATCAATTAAAAAATTGGAAAAAGAATGATTAAACTTCTCTTACTTTTTGTTAGGCCATTGTCACTATAGTCCTATTTTTTTTAAACAAGTGTGTACATCACTGGGCACAAAATAAGGGATCAATTTAGCATAAACTTCAATTGTAAAATGAACACGTCACTAAAATCCTTTTCGAGGGAAGGGTTAGGGTTGAGGAAAAAGAAAAGAAAAACAAAGCATCTTTTCTAGATATAATGAGGAGTACAAGTTCAAATTTTCAGCCCTTTAGCTCCATTGATGCAGCCTGTACATGCTGCACACAGATAAGTTTTCTTGAGTTTTCAATTTGGTATGGCTGGCTGGCTGGCAATGTCGATGTTAATGGTTTTGGTTGATAGTGTCTAATAAGGCAAGCCACCCACTTTACTCTTGCAATAAAGAGACGGATAAGCAAGAAACAACAGACAACAACTCAAAAGTAAACAAAAACAATATACTTCATATTTGTTTGCCTCAAGGAGATACTCGGTCTTCTTTCACTCAAGCAAAAGCTCATTAAAAATGCTCGTTAAATCTGAAAATTGACAATTCTGTATTAAATAAAACTTTCCCTGAAACACTTCAACTTCCTGATGGTTTGCATCTATCTATCCCAGAAGGTTTGTTGCAGCTGCTAATTATTTAAGAGACGTAAATTGCATATTGTATTAAGAAAAGTAATTATGGACCCAATTAGAACAAACAAATTGAGAAACTAATAAAATTTGAATATTCATATCTAGCAGATATATCACTGATGTAAATATGTATAAACAAGTTTGGCTGCGCTCAGGTCAAACTCCCTTGCTTCATTAAGATCTAAAAGGTAAACAAAAAATCATTAATTTTTCCATACAATATGATTCCAAAACTACACGCCTCATTTCAACTCCTTCACGAGTACTTCCTGTGAATAGGATTTGCAAACTTGAGCAAAACAAGTTGACCCAAGTTAAGCTTTAGAAGTGGGAGTGAATTTATCTTCAGTTTTTGCATACATCACAGTATCACTTATTCGCACATGACAACACCGGTTTTTGGTCTGGTCACCTGTCATTGTTGTTACATTCAAAAATAAAGAAAAAACTCAATAGTAGGAGTTAGACTACAAGTGATATTTATTGTTGGGAATTGTTTGAGAAATTATGAGAATAAAAATTCCAAGCCTCGAGCTAAAAATAAAACTGTCATTGCAGTAATTAAAAAATAAAGAGGTTTGCTTGGATCATATTTTTTTGCAAAAAAGTGGATTACATTCAAATTTTATCAGGGTCCTCCTACTGAGGATTAACCCTTAGTGGTTGAAAATACTTAAATATATGATGAGCCTAATGATGAAAAAAAATTTATTTATTTTGCACAACAAACATTTATTTTTTAACATAATCTCCCTCCAAACTTTGGAAGATTGTCTTATAAAAGCAAACAGCTAAAGCAAATTTGAAAGATGAAGATTAAGGAGAGAAAAAAAACAGAAAAACTATCTATATAATGGACAATGTAACATTTTTTGTTGAACAACCATAGCTACCAAAGTTGATGAAGGGTTTTATCTTTTTTCATATCTGTGTGTGTGTGTGTGTGTGTGTGTGTGTGTGTGTGTGTGTGTGTGTGTTAGTTTATGTGTTGTGTGTTCCAACACTCTTGGCAATACCGTTTTGTCTACAGAGTTGAAAATTGGCATCAGTACTCCCCTTGCTCGCTTCTAAAAATGGTTTTCTTGATGTTTGGGCGGAGGATCTCGACCTTTTGCGGCTTTATTTTGATAGGTTTATGAAGAAGATCAAGATTCTCTAAAATCTGGATGTTTTCCAGAGATGTCATAAACAGAATTTATTCTGACCATATTCATTCTTTGATGGTACATTTTTACAGGACTTCAGATTATGACAGGATGTTCTTTTTTTTTTTGTTTCTCATGTCCATGATACTTCTCATGTGAGATAAAATTTATATTTTACTGATAAAAATATCCCTTACCCACCATTCGAAACATAACTAAAACATGTTCAGTCACTTTTTAATAAAACCTCAGATGAAATTGATAAGTAAACATTTATTTGCATTATTTAGAGCTATGGAATAATGAATTATCAAGTCTTTAGGTAAGTAAGAGAATGTAAATAAACCATTCTGACTCCACAATAAAGACAACTAGGTATTTCCATCAAATACATTGCAGCCTACAGTATACACGCATATATATATATAAAACATAATATGTATAATTTTTTCACAGGTAATAACTAGTTTATAGAATATAATTGATACTGCTCAAGTTAACCAACAAAACAATAGTGTGTATTACATACACGTCTTTTTCTATACAGATGCTTGCACAATACTTCCCCCCAGGTCTTTCAAGTTTTCCATAGCTTAAAGAAATCAATAATTTTCATCATTTTGCTAAAAACACTACAACAACATCAAGACATTGAGCTCTGCAAAAAAGAAAATATTAAAATCTTCACAAGAACTGTTCCAATTTCATTATGCTCCATTCAAATACAATTTTAGAATCTATGATTTACAGGGATCTTCCAATGACCAGCTAACTGTTTCAGCTATTAACCAACAACTTAACAATACCTATCTACTCTCTTTTTAGAATATCTACCATGCTTGTGTATATTACAGCAGTAGTTCATCTATTGCAGAATGATTGCTACCTTCACTAGTTTCGAAGACAAAATTGACTATAAACTTAGAAATTAGACATCTTACTTGAAGGGACATTCAAGAAATAGTTCAGTCCATCAGCTGCAAAGTGTATTTACGAAGTAACCCCTGTACCTGATTTTTCATATAACAAATTGATGAGAATATTAAGTTTCCATTGCATGTTTAAAACTGTTCTATTTTCATAAAAATCAATTTTATACGTACAACAGAATACCTAATAGATGCAATATATACAAAAATGTATGTAAGAAAAAAAGAATAACACTATAGTAAGACGAATTATCTCATCTCTGGCATAGCACTGACAAGGACTTGTTACGACTGGTAATTTCATGGGGTTTAAAAATTTTATGATGTACAGTTTGTAACAATGAATATAGGTAGTTCCAATTTCTATATCCTTTCCTTAATGTTATCAGTCGGCTATTTTAATCTGGAAGACCCAGTCCGAAAATAATCACAATAAGAGGCTTTCTCTGCATTAAATTGGAAAACAAAATTTTTTTTTAAATTTTACCAACAGCTTCATATTCTTATCTTTTAGTTGAATAGGGAAAAAACTTTGAGGCTCATTTCAACTACGATATATTTTGGCAGATAAGCCAATACTTGAAGCATCAACAAAAATGCTCCCAAAAAATGGTGACTAAGCTGAGCTGAAACCACGAAATTCGGACCGAAATCAAGATGTCTTATTTGAAAGTCACCTCATCTGACAAAATATCCAGTAGTTAGCTCACTACAGCCATTTTCAACAATATTTTACAGGGATGCATTCACCAATGCTAACAGCTTGATATGTCCAAAATACAATTTATATACGCACACAAAATGTGATTAAATATTCATCGGTACATAACTGATGAAGACTGAATGGGAAAAAAAATATACATGATAAATTGTTTTCAAATTAGGCTTTATTATTTGATTACAGAAAATGTTTCAGCAACATGAACCAGGCATTTATCCTCATAGATTCTGTGCATATACACATCCATCAGAATAGATAAAAATTAGGGCATAAGCTTCAATACTGCATCATCCTTATCTAGGTGGATGCAAGTAATACGCCTGCCTCATCTATTGACAGTTCTACAAATCAGGAGACAAATGATGCCATTAGCAAGACTGCAGAGAACCTACTTTCAATCTACCATGCTACCATAGCAACCCGAGTGACAGCTCAGTTAATGACTTCTCCTCCAGTTCTCTCTACAGAGAGAAAAAAAAGAGAGAGTATTGGCCAAAGCCAGTCTTTGCAGTTGATGCATTAAGACTGGGGACAAAGAATCATAAGAGTGAAAGAATTCATGTAGATTGACCAGAAAGAAGAAGTTTCATTCTTTTATTTTTTTATATTTTTTTAAACCTTTGCTCAAGAATGTGTTCCATATCATTACTAGCATTGTACTGGTCAAAAATGATGGGATTATTCATGTATGGATTGGCACTTCTGCCTGGGATCAGGGTGTATTATCTGTGCACTGTCTCAGCTCAAAGTGTTACATCTGTGCACTCATTGAAAAGAGTGACATACAAAAACAAATATAATGATACACATTATCTTTTATACTCAGGGATTAACATCAGTGAGCTAGTTGATAATTTCTCATCAATACTATGCTTCATAAATAGTGGAAAAAGAAACAAATACAAGCACCTGCAGTAAAATGATGATCAACTATTTTCATAAACTCTTGCTAGTGAGCTTGAGCCTCACTAAATGCTTCACTTTTGTTGCCTTGTTCCCATCAAGTTCAGTTCAACTCTTCAATGCAGTGTGGGTTAAATGTCAACCCACTTGAAAAATATTGGTATCTGCAAGATGGGTCATTTTTTAATTTTTATACATGTAGGAGCACCAAAGTTTTTATTATATCCCACTACTTTGTTCAGTGCCAGACCAATTGATAGATGACAGTGTATTCCAAAATCGAAAAAGGACATTTGCCAAGAAGAGTTAATAAAAAATACAATAAGTACTGAATAAGTACTGAACAGAGGAAAAGAAAAAAAAAAAAGCAAATCTGTAAAGGAAATTTTCTTAACAATATAGGTTGACCATAGTAACTCAGTTCCGCCACTTATATGCTCATAATTTCTAATTTTCCAGCTTGTCACACTAACTTGATACGGTTTGGATGACACTAATAGCAGTATCTGCCGTTGGTACAAACTTAAAACACTGGTAACTATTCCCATTTGTTTTTCTGCATTTATCATTATAATTTGCTTGTGTTTAGCCCAAACCAGAGTTCCAATGAATGAAGAAATGTTTCACCATGGTGTAAGGTGTTTTAAATACCTCGGACTCATCATAGAAGAAAGTTGAATTTCCGAAAAAACTCAACACTGATATCTCAGTGAGAATGAATATTTAGATACTAGATTAAAAATGCATTGTTCAATTAACCTACTTGATTGTAATTCTGTAAAATAATTTCACAGATCCAAATGATGCTAGATTAATGAGGGCCAATTCAATCAACGGAAAATATCATCTCTTTGGAAAGAAGAACTTTACGAGAATCTTTGGATTTGATTCAATATGAAGATGACCTAATTTTCATGATATTGAAAATTGATATGACTTGAAAATATTCAATTTCAGTTCAGTCTGGGGGGGCTGACGGCAGGAGGAGCAGAGGTCCTCCATGCTGGTCTACCTGCAGCCTGCACAATTCAGGTCTGATCATGTCATCTAACTTTTTCATGTTATCTGACCAGCTCTTCTATTGTGGCCCTCCCTCAATGGTGTCCTGCATGATGGTCTTGCATGGGTTGTCATGCCATGTCACCGGCCCACATCAGTTTCCATCACTTCACAGAAGTGAAAAGAGGTTGGAAAATGTTTAGTTATTTCTATAAAATGTTTAATATGCACTTACAAAATTTACTCGAAAATATTATACTTTATTAGTCATCAATATCACTCATGAGGCCAAAATACAATTCATTCTTTAAAGAATGACTATTTACAGAGAAATAAGAATTGGGTTAAAGTGAAAATTAGACATAAGCTCAACTTCAGGCATCATTACCAATATGCAAGATTGTTCTTTTTTTCTATGCAAGAAAAAATTTCTCACAAATCATCACCTCAACGGAGGACTTTTACTAAATTTACGTTCATTACTAAGTATTGGCAGCAACTATCTAAAACAGTAGATCAACCATACTTATTGCCTTCAGTGTAGAAGTGATAGCAAAGATTCATTGGGTAAACAAGGTTTTCTTTTCTTGATCAAATGAATAGAAGAGGAGGTAAGCTGAATGCAAGAAAAGTTCTAATAGAAGGTTTGGGAAATTTTGTTTTTTCTATTATAACAACTGATGAAAGGAAGTCAAGAAAACAAGATGCTGTATGAAGAAAAATGTTACAATTGTCTGAGGATGACAGGATGAAAGTAAACAAAAGAAAAATGGTACAGGAACTGAGAGGTAGAGGAAACTAGGCTAAGAACATTCACAATTTACCATGATAAATCTATTATATCTCAGGTCAGCTTAACATATGCACTTAGAAATCAAACTACAAGAAACTCAGACGACTCTTTCTTCTAATATTGTTTGTTCAGGAATAGTTGTGTGTGCACACAAAACGGAGATGGATGGGGGGGGCTTTGTGTTTTTAGAAGTGAAATGTTTTGATGGGGAATGGCACAAATCAATATGAAGATGCAAATATGTAATTTTATATGAACGGATAATTATGGGAATAATTTGATCATCCACATCTGTAAAGATTCTCTGAAGAAGAGAAAAATTTTAAAAATGAAAATGGAAATCCCTTTGTTAATATAGGACACTATATTGATCTTTCATTATTCATTTTAGAGTGACATCATTAGGAAATAATTTTTAAATTTCTTTTTATCGTCAAGTAAATGACAAAAAAGAGGTGTGGAGTAGCATATTGGTTACTAGCACAGAAAAATGGAATCAGCAAACTCGGCTCAAGTTTCAGTACTCTTCAGGCTGTTCACGTTCACTTTGCACCAATGCCCTTGGAAGGCATAAATCCACTTTTCCCTCCCCCTCCCAGCTGTGGGTGAAAAGCAATGCAGCAGGAGCCCTATAGCCCTGCAAGGAAGTTCATTTTGGGTGTGGGACTAGAAACACCACCCTTCAAAACTTTTTTACCTTAAAAAAAATCATGAATCCCAGAATTCCCACCTATGAAAGGTACACACATAAAACCATGTCAGATTCCAGATTAAGACTTAACAAAAATAAATCAAGCTGACATTTCATTATCCATTAACAGACAAAACAAAAGAAATAAGCAACATAACATTTATTAGGTTGTTACATACAAGGTGTGATAAAAAAGAAACAAAACTTGAAGCCGCCAATTGCACTACTCAACAGTCTCACACCAACAGATTATATTATAGAGTTGAGCAACATCTGAACACTACATGTGCCAAGTCTTGGTTCTATTAACCAATTATTTTTTTTCAAGTCGGGTTTTCTAACTATCTTTCTAGCTATGAAATGTACTCCTCAACATTATGATTCTGCAGCTAAGTACCAAAATCAAGTTTTTGGTCAAGCTGGCCAACAAAGATATGCTTTAAAAAGCATATAGAAAGCAGCCAAATGTCCTGTTTTTGTGTCTTTGATTAGCACTTTCACTATTATTCTATATGATGAAAGAAAAAAGACACTTCATGTGTATCAACCTTATAATTGCCAGTCTGATACTCTTCCTAATGTAACATCTGGAAGGTTGGTAAACAACACAAAATGCAACAACATCCATATCCAAAAGATAGCCAGATAATAATTTCCCCCACTTCCTCAGAGAGAAGAGCTCTTGTACACCTGATGAATGTCATACAATCAGCTCTTTGACTAGAGAGCCCTTATCTGCCCTGCAAGTGACAGTCCAGTTTACACAGCTGTTCGCCTAATTCACAGAAGGCTTACCTTCCACACTATATTGCGAGTACAGTCGGGCCAAGGATCAGTTAAATGATATCAAGAATTCCAATTGCAAGGATATGCTTCATTAAGAGACAATTTTATTTGGGCAAACACTTACGAACATTGCTTACCCCTTTTCCCTGGATATACAGCAATCAGTAGATGGAGATAGATGAGCTGGCTCAAGTCTTGTTTATGAAATGAGTACAGGGTAAGAGAAGACAGGAGAAACTAGAAAGTACTCAGTGATGCCATACAATAACTAAAAACTGAATGAAAATCAGATCATATGAATAGCTACAATGCAGAGGTGGTGACTGTGAGTTTTAATTCTCCATATTTCAGACTTAATTCACTGTAGACCTGTTTTAATGTAGAAGTTGGGGTTCATAAATTTCTTGTGTGTTATAAATGAGCAACGAATTTTCCATTTTTACAAACCTTATTCCGAGTCCAGATGTCACCCTAACTTCTTCAAGATCAATCCATGCAGAAATGAAGAGCAACCCCGGTGGTAATGGGGGTAGGGGGAAGACGGAAATAAATACTTTAAAATTTTTATAACGTGACACCTCACCAAAAGATAGGTTTGGGCAATATGTCAACTACACGGAAATCAATATAATTTTAAACCTGGTATAGAATTAAACAATATTGTTTACATTTTTACTTGAACTTGAAACTGAACATACAGCAATACACATATCGCTATTCAACCTACAAATACTGTGATATGATTACTGAAATGTTTTTGTCTAATTCATCTCCTCTTAACATTTGGTATAACCTGGTTGAGTATTTAGGTCTATGCTTAAACCATATTACAAGCAATTCCATGTTATATTGAAGTTCATTATAAGTGGGCTACAGTGCATATGAGAAATATCTCTATTAAAGAAAAAAAAACAATCCTTGGATCTACCCCTAACTGATTTTTCCTCAGCCCACTCTTCTTAACATGTTAATGAAATTCATGGAAAACTTCTGGAAATATCGAGTGGACAAACAGAACAACACTAATCAATACATATAAACCTATAGAAATGAAAATATTTCTCAATCAAGGAGAGAAACCTTGGATCTGCTGTAGATATTGTGTGGATTAACAGACAAAATTGAATGAATACATATACCTCTTCCAACTTCAGTAGAGATTTAAAAAAAAATTTCAAAAAAACAAATAAAAGTATACCTGCTTTAGATAAGTAACATCACTTAGGTAAGTTGACTTTGTGAGAGGCTCATATTACTCTAGTATTAAAATTACATGAATGGGTTTCTACGCTTTCAACTCTTTAAAGATTTCAGAAGATACATGATACATTACAACAACTCAACTGATTTTTTTTTAATATTCTTGACTGTCTTTACGTTGGTAACTTGGAACCCTTTACATTTGAGGTCCACCTCCTTGAAATCATGTCTCAAATGGCAGAGTATTTTGCCAAAATAAGAAGCAACAAGACGGCTTCCTGTAAAACTATCCTAAAAATAACCAAAAAGTGCCAAGATTCAGAGCTTAAGTGAATCACTCCATTAGCTGAAATATAATGTCTGGAAGTTGGTCCATAAATATGAACAAAAAGGCTTTCAAACTTATGCAACAGTCAAGAATATCTAAACCGTAATAGGAAGAAAACATTGATTGATCTCTGCCAAGGTTGGCAATGGGGTTAACAGCTTTTCGCTGACACAACATAGGCAGGTAAGGTAGTCATGAGAATGGTTTATTCAAATATTCACTTGCCCACTACCCTCTATCAATCTTTGTAGCAAGCCAGTAACTAGATTTTGACAAATTAGCTGGCAATAAGAGAGAGCAGGAAGAAGTGGATTCATGCCTTCCTGAAAGGCATTAAGGTGAATTCACCATCAGTCTCAACAGGAAATTGAACTCATTGAACTGATTCCATTTTTCCTAGGGCAAAATCATTACACAACGCTACACCCAGTGACAGATCTATTGGGTACATGAGAAAAGATTGACATAGCAGGAATATCATAGCCCAAAATACCAAAGATGTAAGATTATCTTTTTTAGATGCACAAGCACCCCTAGTACCGATGACTGCCAACAACTGATTGGCTGACATACCGGAACACTCCTACCACTTCTCATTTCTTCCCCCTCCTTTAAATATAAATAAATATATATATATATCTGAAAGTGCAAGGGAGAGAACCCATGTAAACTGCCTCTTTGAGAGTAACGTCGCTTACTAGATTTTCACACAAGGAAAGTCATTTTCTTTTTATAATACATTTAAAAATTTTCAAAGTATTGAGCACAAAATGCTTGCATAAATTTTAGCTGTTTAAAAAAATTAGGTTTGTGTTAGGGTAAAAGTAAAAAATAAAGCATTTCAGCTTTTCTTTTCTTATACCCATAAGATCGAACTAGCACACCTGCAATCTGGATTTTTAGGATTGTTAAAAAAGCAGGTTTCTATATTTGCATAATGTTTCAGAATCCGACCAGATAAAGATTTAATTTTCTTTTTTCCTCAGATGAATCTAAAATCTTTCTTTTTTAAGTGGTTTAAAATGGAGGTAAGAATGTTCTTGTTTTTGTTTTTATTCAAAAGGTAGGAGAAAACACCAACCCGAATTCCTCTAACATAATATGGATTGAATGAACAACAACAATATGAATAGTAAATAGTCACACAGAGATAGCTTCATAAACCATTAACCAAGAGTTCAATCCTTATAGATAGCTTAAGAATTTTTTCCAATAAATAATATGCTAGAGATGGATTAGGGATGTGTACAATGGCAGAACAGTTACCAGCAGAAAAAAAAACAAAAAAAAAAAATGGCAGAGTCAAATTTTCAGCCAAGGTTGTATGCGTTCATTTCACACAAATGCCCTTGGTAAACAATTGAATCCACAACCCCACCCTCATCTATGGGTAAATAGCACAGCAGTAGGAGCTCTTTAGCCTTGTAAGGTAGATCATTCAAGAGAAGGTTACTCTGACAGAAGAAACCTACTGCTTAGCACTCGCTGATCCCAAGCCCGGATAAAGGAGGAAGGTCAAGCATGGGACTAGCAACTCCACACCATAAAAACCTAATGGCTACCGAAACAGCAGCAAAGTGGTTGCCGCCCTAATCTCCACCAGGCGTCTTCAGGAATTCACAAGAGTTAGATCAAGCAATGAGGCTTTAACAATTCAAATAAGAACAATCTCCAAGAAAAACTTGTTTATGTATTTGTTCTTAATTTTTTACTTCCTCTTCATTTAATTATTGATCTTTTTCCCCTCCCAAATGATAGCAACAGAAGAAAAAAGGAGGCGAATGAGAAATACTGTCTGGATAAACAAATTTCAAACAATATCTATGAATGCTTTGTCTTAAATTTAGAAGAGAATTAAAACAAACATGTTTTTTTGTTCTGATGCAACATCAAAACACTTTTCCACATCTCCCTTTCTGGAAGATACAATGAAGGGAGATAATCCTCCCGACTACGCAGTAGAACATTTTTTTTTTTTTTTTTCATTGTTGGTATGTCAGATTCTAAGCATAAAATGGTGGTTCTACATGCATACCAAAATCTGATGTTTATTTATGAAAAGAGAGTGGAAAATATTGCATTCTGGAAGGGTGCCATAGATGCAATTAATTTTTATTTGATTTTCTGTTGATCATCCAAGATGCATCCTTGAAATAGGGTGGAGTAGAAACAACACAGTTCCAGAAGATACAAGACAAGTCGGCTGCCTCAGATGTTTCACAATAAACTGGAATGTCAAGTTTTGCAACTTCATTAGAAAAATTTTTAATAATTTGAAAAATTTGATGTGAATTCAAATTCCATTCCATATAAAGAGTTTACAAAAAACACTGTTGAAAGAGAAAAATCCTAATTACAACAATAAAATATTTTTTCATGACTTTTCGATCAACAATGAATGTTATTGCACTTGATTATTCTAATTTAAATAATAAGGTATTTAGGATTTTCATTACTGCAATTAAAATTCATGAGAATATTTGATGAATCTATACAAATGTTGGTCACTAACTAAAGGGAAGAATAAAACTTACATGGATATTTAATAAGAATCCTCTTAAAAAAATCTATTGGCTTTCTATAAGTGTTAAACTTTCTATATTCAGATTAAGAAATACTTTCACCATATATATAAATTATCAATATTCAATAATCTGTATATTAACATCTCCAGACAAATTTTTTCTTTCTGCTGACATGTGTAGGTCAAGAATTGAACCTGGAGACTCCCCACTGACTGAATAGCATTGCAGGACTGCTGTTATAAATCACAGCCGTGTGTGGAAGACAAAATGGAGACAGGGTGCAATTTTCAAAAAGGGGGACATTGTATTAATAATGTTTGGTGCTCAACAGTAAAGTAGTGGAAGCGTTAATGTCCTTTGGTGCAGAACTTGTTAATACTTTTGTTTGTAAACAGCTACAAAGAAGTACTACCCAAAAGATCAGGGAATTTAAACAATGCACAGGAACTGAATGTCGTATAGAGTGCCTTCCAGCATGCTTGGAATCTTGGGAAAACTGCTGGGAACAATGTATACAAGGGGAGTACTTAACAGTCATTTTTTCTTTCATGGTCCAATCCCATAACTTTTGGGTAGTAATTCATACATAAAGTGTATATAGCTCAAAGTTTTACACTCCTTTAAAACATAACCACTCTATAGTCACAATTCCTTGGATCATAAATTAACCCTTTCAAAACTAACCTATCAAGCCAGAGTGTTAGTAAAACAAAAAAAAAAAAATGCTAAGACTGAAACAAAAATACTATCTTCACACAAGTTTGACTGCTAAAAAGTGCTCAAAAGTTTTTAAAAATAGCCGAAACACAAAAAAGATACAAAAAAAAAAAAAAAAGTTCAAAAAGGCCAAAAAGAACCAAAATGTTCAAGCATTTCTGCACTAATTCAGTGATTTTTCCACTGCCAAAACAAGGAATATTCATTTGTCAAAGAAGGAATTCTGTCTGAACACGGAGATTTAACATCAACAATTAGGGTGCTTAATGCCCATATTGAAATGTCCCAGTAGGCTTCTAGAAGAGATGCATGGGACATTTATATCACAGAATTCATAGCAACCTTGGGAATGTATTTGTCCCAGGAGCCTTGAAGTGTTAGGTATAGAAAACTATCAATGCTATTCTATCACAATGAATAACACATAGTACCAAACTTTCAATATGGTTGGCATATTTTGTCGCAACCAGTATCTATTCCCTGACAGCTTCATGTTATACACAGACATAATATTGCAGTGTATATAAGAGTTGAATATAGAGAGATTAGTAGAGAAGAATGAATAATACTACTTGTAGTTTCAAAAAGCGTTATTAACATACAAAGAATTTTTTAGATGATTGAACTCCTCATTGTTTGAGCTGTTAATATATTTCAGCTGATCTATTCTACGGCCTTCCTCTATCCAAATGCGATGGTGATAAACAGAATTTCTCTCCAAAATTAGCAATGATTATAACATAGGATCTGAGTGATATCATTTCCTCTCCTTGTTAAGCTTGGATTTCCATACATTGTACGTGTTCAAAAGCGGAAACCACACTGGATTGCACTTGTATGACTTATGAACTCAGTTAAAATTTTGAAGTGTGCTCTAAGATTTTACTCAGATTCCAACAGCATTTCCTGTCTGAAATCCAAAAGTGTTGGCCTTTCTCACTCCAGATATGGGAGGTCTTCCCAGATCTGTCTATTTCACCTTTGATTAAAGGTTTTCTGGAATGAAAATTCTTATAGAACTATTGTCTTCAGTGAAGCTCTTGATTATTCCCAAAGGCATGCTTTCGTCAACAGGTGTATCTAAATTCATAAAGGGATGAGCCACTAGAAACAAACAATATAGTCTTGCTATATTATTAACATTGGATATTTTTCAAATATTAAATTCAAATTTGGGGCCAATACCAACTTGAATAAAAAATTCAATTGAAATGACCTTTTCAATTGAACAACTGTAGCCACCAAATGTGGCAAAGGGTTTCATCCTTTTTTCATATGTACACATGTTTGAGTGTTCCAGCACTCCTGGCCATACAGTTTTGTCAACAGACTTGATAATTGGCATCAGTACTCCATTAGACCCCTTCTAAAAAATGTTTCTTTCTGATATTTACAAAAAAAGCTTTTTTGACCTTTTGAGGCCTTATTTTGAAGGGTCTATTGATAACAAGTTCCAGATTCTAGATGTTTTTTTTTTTTTTACTCTATTTAGAGATATCATAAATGAAATCTATTCTAACTACATTTGATGTTATTTTTTTTTCATATGAGTTATAATTTTTCAAGCTGTAAGTGTTCAATTATTGACTGTTAAGGTGAGTAATTATTCAACTAAGCGAAAACAAACAGAGGATTTTTTTTTTTTTTTTAATGAAACCAACAAAGTTAAAAGGGACTCAAAGTACACCTCCACAGAGTGGATCAACTGAACAGAGGTTACTTAGGGCAAGCAACAGAGCAATGTTTTATCCAAAATAATATGCATACAAAGCTGAACTAAGATACAAATAAGGGAGGGGGAGGATATTTCATCAACCCTTTCTTTTAGTCAAAAGACATCAAGTAGATAACTTTTCAGGCAGCTCGCAAGCTTGACTTACTACCCAAATATCAAATATATTCACCCTGACCTAAATATTAAATATATTCCCCTGACGCCTTGCATAATCACTTATCTATGTAGTGTAAAGATGTGGGCTTCTGGAAAAAACATGTTAGCTCCATCACAAGATTTGTTTTTTTTTTTTTTAAATAATGAACGGAAAAAAATGTTAGTATCTGTACACAAAATTTTTTTCCTAATCACCACTATCCTAGACAGACCGGTTTAATTACTGTTGCTGGATTTAGGTTATTCAGGAGTACTGACATTTATATATATCTATTCAGATTTTGCCTGCCCCATTATGTTCATAGCAGAAACTTGAGATTTTGCACACATACACACTCCTCTCGATGAGTAGGAGAAATGTTCGTTTTTTTTTTTTTGAATTTCCCTCCATAGTAGGTTTTTAGTGTTCGGTTCAATATGTGAAGTAAATTTATGCTAAATCAGTCACTAGGTTGTGCTCGCTTGTTTTTTTGAAAAATTCAGACCCGGTTTAGTTCACAGCTAAACTAAAGGGTGGGAGAAGTAATTAATTCATTGATCACCCCTTTTTTCATTTTTGTAATTGATCACCCCCAACATTGCAGTATATGGGTTGTGGTGATTCATAATTCCTCTTAGAATGCTACTTATGTCTAAGTTACAAAATCAAGAGAATTGTGGAGTTATACATGAATTAAATGATTAATTATCAAATATCAACCCAAGAGAAAGTTGAACTGGCATGTCTTCGTAAGCAATGCAACTGATAAAATTCCGATTTGTCTAATGTTAACCCTTTAGCTGCAAATGACGGAAATGTCTGTATTTGCAGTTCAATGGCGAAATCAATGAAATTTCTGTTTCGTTGCAATTGATGGCAACTCACTTCTATCTGCAAAGCAGGGCAATTATCTTGCAATGGACAAGAGCTTTTATCTTGCAATGGATAACCATTACACTTGTAGTTTTCCACAATTAATGGTGTGATTATATGAAAAAAGCAAAGAAATGAAAATATCATCTCTACAGAATTTCAATAATTCCAAAAAGCAAATGAACATCACAAAAACTATGAAAGATGGTAAAAATACTAAGTACAATATAATGGTAGATTGGAGGCAAATTCTGAGATTATTGAATTGAAATTAAATAGATTGTTCTGGAAATTTGTGGGCTGGAAAATCTGTTATACAGGCATCAAATTTGTCACTTATGCTAACTGACCAAACAAAAAAATGCATAATGAAAAAGGAACATAATGAAAAAGGAACATATGAATCAAAAAGTCCACAACCCCAAAACATTCATTTTACACAACAAATATTGATTTTTTAACAATTGCCTCCCTTGTGTATGCACTTAATTTGGTGGTGATTATTAACCTTAAGCACTATACATTCTTTCTCAAGAACCCTAAGATTTTGTGTAGTCAGTAAGTTGGTGTATCTGTTCATGTATGTCTGAAATCGACAATGTGTGAAATTCCAACACACTATTGTTAGACAAATGGAATCTCCTGCTGTGACTTGACAAATATTTTTGCTCAGCAAAAGAAGTTGCCAACAGAGGGCTTATAGTTAATCATTCAGATTAAACATTATACAGTGAAAATCTCAAATTATAATTCAGCTAACTACAGGTCAGGCTATTGACTTATTGATCCACCTACATAAAACTGTTTCAATTTCATGAAACAGCAGTACATTATATTAGATTGGATATAATGAATACAATTAGAGCTGAAATAGCAAATAATTTCATGATATGCTATTGATTAAAGCTGTGGTTCCCAAAGGGGGTGACATGCTACAGAGGCAAGAAAGGATGGCAAGTGTCACAGGGAGATTCAAGGACCATCAAAGAAACATTTAAACATTCACAAATATAGAAATAGGTTTTCATCTAGTTGTATTGTTTTTTACTTTTTGAATGTCCCAGAATCATAATTCTAAGAAGTTATGTCATAAATCAAGCACTGCTAGGATTTTGTTTTTATATACATTTCAGGGTGGCACAAGCATGTTTATTATGAGAGTGCGGCCATCAGAAAATTGTTTGGGAACCACTGGCATAAAGCTTTGTATCAAAACAAAGAACACGCCTTTCTCTATAGAAATCAGTCTAATACCTGTAAGCCAAGGTATATTAATACTTTTGTAAAGATGAACATTTCCTCCAAAGAGTAATGCCATAACTGAACAGCATTTACCTCCACCTTTCTACTGAGAAGTTGGCACCTAATTCCTGGTTTAGTGCTACACACCCAATTCATCTATTTGTAATATTCATATTACCCAAGGTGAATGAATATTTACAACATTCTTGGCCATCATTTCGGCAGATGAGAATATACAATCCTTTTAGCATCAAGCATGTACTACACAGCCTATTCATATACTTACATTCATATTATCTAGAAATTACCTCCTACGATCTCATATATATATATATATATATATATATATATTAATACCAATAACCGCTACCACATCTATTTCCCATTTCACACCATAGGACCATGTTGTGAAAGAGAGTGGAAAAAGAGATGAACACATGAAAACAGTCACTGCCCCTTATCCACCAGCACAGCCATCCCCGATCCAATATAGAAGTGGTCACGGAAAAGGCATGAAATTATTTTGTTTAAAAATAGAATGCTGAATTTAATAGTATTTAAAAATTGAAGCGAAAAAAAGGGAGGGTGGAGAAAGAAGAGACATGTTGAGAAAACAATTTACTCTGAAAGCAGAAAAGATTAAAATAAAGGATAACACAGAAGAGGAATAGAAAAAAAAAAGCATAAAGAAGAATTATGGTACAGAGAAAAAAGAAAGAAAATACTATTTAATCACCTATCTATCAGAAGGAAAAAAAAAAAAAAAACATACATCCAAATTGGTATGTTTGGTTGCTTGTATAATTGTCTGTCTGCTCGGAGTTCTGTTATAACCTAAAAGTTACAATGGAATGGTCCATGCAGAATACATTAACAGAACTGAAGAAAAATTCAATAAAAATTTTTTTTTAAAGTTGTAAAATGTGATTGTTTATTGTTATGGTAACAGACTATGTCACAGAAAGGCTGGTTTAGAAGAATATGAATGTGATTCTCCGACTTTTTCTCTTTCCATACATCTTTTTTTAATGATAATGTAGCAGACGATAAAAAAGTTGCACAATATCCCTATACATTTCTAACCAATAACTCGCATGCATGCACTCCCTCCCTCAAAAAGAATTTATCAAAAATACTAATGAAGCAAAGTCAAAATAGCTCAAAATCTAAATATGGCCAAACCAAAAATTTCATGGCCAAGTCCTTTTTAAAAAGACCAGATTTTCCAAGGAAATTAGTGACAAGTTACCCAATTCCATTTTCTGTGCCAATAACAGCTAGGTCGACTTAGCATCTTGAAAGATATTTCCTCTACTCATTAACTAATTTTTTTTTCTATTAGTAATAGGCATACATTCTGAACAACTTGGTTATAATCAAATGTGTAATAAGAAGGTTAGCAATATACCAACAATCCCCCGCCCATTGAAATGACTTAACTAAATGCACCCATGAACCAGGCCAGCAGCAATAACAAAGTCTAAAGAAGGATATTGCTTTTCAAAAAATTAAAGATAAATAAAGATATAAGTTCTGCAAAAATAAGTGTTTTGGGGAATGTCTGGGAAAATGAACTTATATTTACCAGTTTATTTACAGCTTTAATTCATTTGCAAACACATGTATTTCATATCAAATCAGACTTACTTCATAACAGAACAGTCATGTGTGTGTGTGGGTGTGTGTGTGCACATGCTTAAATAAAAAGATACCTTTGGCTGCAATTCTTTGGCCTTTACTGCTGGTTAATAATAATCTTTCTCTTATCTCTCATTGCTTCAAAGGCAATTTTTACACAGGTAAAAGGATATTTGTATTAGAAATGGTACATGCCCATGAAAATTGATAGGGTTATATATGTATAGAGCGGCATTAAGAGCCTAAAGCTATTTTATTAGGTAATTCATTTTCAATGATTCAAGTATAAAGCTAGACTAAAGCAAGGTTATTTATTTTTAATGATTCGAGTATCTTAATTTTAACTTTTTTTTAAGTTACAAGTTGTTTTAAGGGGTGATCACACAAAGTCTTAAAACAAAATGCCGTTTAAGAAAAATCACCATCGATATCGTGTGGTATGAAAAAAAAAAGTCACGGGAAGAAACTTATAGCACAAAAGTTGGAATTTCGTTTTATTTTTTAAAAAAAATTAGGGAAAGATATGGCCAAATATTGCCTTCTAAAAAGCATTTCGCCTTGAAATTTTTGGTTTGGCCACATTTAAATTTTGCTTAGTATTGCTATGTATTATAAACAATCATTATTTTTGCAAGTGACCATTTTGGTGAGTTTTAGGCCAGAAACGTATCCAAATATATGGCAACTTCCTTATAGACTGTGAAGTCACCACAAAATTGGCTACAGAAGAAGACTAAAGAAAAGGAAGGAGATAGAAAGACTCACTTTTCTATTCTTTTAACCCTGTGAAATAGTCTGTTGCCAAAACAATAGACTATCACATTTTACAAACCCTTTGTTGCTTTTTTAGCTCTGTTATGGCATTTCACATGAATCAATCAATTATAACTTTCGGATTATAAAATGACTGACCTAAAAGACAATTATACAATCAACCTTGCATACTAATTTGCATAGTTTTTATATAGATAGTAAACAAGACTGTCTTTCTATGCCTTTCAAGATCTGCTTATGTATACATAATCTGTCTGGTTATCTAATTTCTGAATTTAAATATAGTAACACTTTCTAAAATTTCATTAGAAAATCAAATGTAATTTCAGGTTTAAAAATTTTTTTCAAGAAGTGCTGACCAAAAAGAATCGATTTGAGACAAATCAATGTTTCACTCTTAAGAAAAAAGAGAAAAGCAAAATTAGAATTGGGAAGGAGGAGAAAAATAAGGGAAGAGAGAAAGAGAAGACGAATGAATCTGAGTGAAACAAGATAACCTTCAAGGGGTTTTAAGCAAGTGACCTTTTCCTATTTCTCAGCATAACTTGAGCTAACTTAAGAAACATCTTGTACCCACATATTTACAGGTATAAAGCATGTACAATGCTATCACTGCTAATGCAGTAGAAGCATGGGGGAGTTATTTCTTTCTGTTAATTTTTTTCCTTCTCTCTCAGAGAATCAGATAATAAATTTGAGTAACCTTCTTTCCATCTAAAGAAAGAAGAATGCAGCACTAGTGAAAGCCTTTTAGCAAAAGCACAGTATTTCAGTTTGGCAGCACTGGCAAAGATCTCTGCAATAAGCAGTTAATTATAGTTGTGCATTAAACAATAAAGATATTCATTAGAAAGACAATGGTTGAAGCAGTTGCTTTAGAAAAGGCTTGTTTACAATGATTATAATTTCTAACTTTAGCATCCAACCACTTTTTGGCAAATACAGGAGAGCATACAAAAAAATAATGAACAAAGTGATGCTTCCCATCCCTCTATTCGTAACAATGAACTCTTCCACTTTGAAGGTAATAATTTTGCTAACTACTGCAGAAAGAGATGGGTGATTTAAGTGCAGTATTTTGAATTCCTATTGACTGAAAGCATTGTTAGCTCAGTTAGTAGAACAGTGTCGCATGAAGACTGCTTCCAGGTGAAGGCTGGTTCAAGTCCCGCATGACACATTTTTTCTTCATTCATTTACATAATCAGCTGTTCAATTTGCTACTTAGTTGATTCCAGTATCGGACAAAATGCGTTTCCAAATAAATTGTCTCTACAATTTTCTCTCTCTCTCTCTCTCTCAGGTATATAATTTTTTTCAAACTAGTGTTATCTCAACAACAGATTGCATAATTGATGATGCATATCTAGAATTGACTAAAATTAAGAAATGTTAAATATTAGCATAGAGTATCTTAATTTTCTTGTAATCTTCATAACCCTTCCAAGACTCTTGGGACATGAATCTCTCAAGGTTTCAGCTTTTAAAAGTCAATTGGAATGAATGTGTTACAAAAAATTAAGTAAATGAAATTTTCCTGGCCTTTACAACTATAGACAATGACATCATCATAGTATGAAACCCACACAAAAATTTATCAAAACTTCAAGTTATAATTGCAGGATATCTTGATCCAAGTTTTAAATTACACAATCATAGAACACACATACACAAGAAACACATGTGGAGAAAATTTTATAATTGTTTTTACTTAGTTCAAGCTCATTTATTTATACATCAGATTACATTTTGATATTTCGGATCATTTACCTAAAATGGATGAGAAAAAAGATTTACTATTTTCTGACAAATTCCTTTGAAAAAAATTTTGCCCACTTATATGAAAATATTTTTACACTTTCACTCATCAATAGGCAAAGGAAAAGATTGTAAGATATTCACAGTCATCAAAAACCTACAGGCTGACATCAAAATAGGTTAAGAAATCTCATTCTTTGCATAAGAGTATGGGTCTTTCCTTGAATTCAATATCAATTGTTAAAGATTTCAAATACTTTCAGTCGCACAAAACTCATTTTGAAAGTTCCCATAAGAATAAAATAAGGATTTTTCCCTTACTGTATTCTTTGCTTTTTTTTATTCAATTACTTTGATTTAACGGATCAAGTTTGGCTTTTTATTTCAAATTGTCTCACTCCTACTCTTTTCAAAATTAATTTGATTTCCTCTTTATCAAATTACTGCACAAAGAATTTATTGAAAATGCCTTTTAATTAGACATTATTATCCTAGAGAATACTTTGTCAATTGCTATCAAATTTTGAAAATAAATTAAATGTATTGTCAATTTCAGGAATGTTCAAGGTTAAAGCAATATGAAAAGAGAAGTTATTATTCTAACAACACAAATAACCAGGATATTAAATATATTCTCAATAACCACAACTTCTCATACAATAATATTGCTAATTTTTCAATTGTATTCTTGGTTGAAGTATTGCAACATTATCATCAATTTTGACTAGTTTTTACCTTCATCTCAACTTTCAGTCGCTTTTTTAATCACAACCTGAAATCAGACTGTGATCCTATAGCAAAAATTAAACAGCATGATTAGAAAATAAAGAGTAAGCCTATAGTGAAAATCAAACTCATAACCTCTAGCCAGAGATGGTTCTGTATACGTTTGGCCATTTTCAACCTTTCCACCATGGGGACTTCATAGTTAAATGGAAGCTGATTTTCCAATTATACTCTTTAATCGTTGCCATAGAATTACAGTTTGATTCAAAGTCGTGATAAAAAAGCAACTGAATGATGAAGGTAAAAACTACTCAAAGTTAATAACAATGTAACAACTTTTCACTCTTCTCAGATACCAAATATTCATACTTGTGAACAACAAAATGAAACAGGTCTCATAAGACACTCAATAAAAAGTCACATGACCAACGTCTTTTAGCAGGATGCCATTTGTAGGAGTGATCATTCAAGAAATTGGAAAAAGGAGTGATCAATGATTAAGTTACTCCCCTCACCTTTTATTGGATGGTGATCATTAATAAAGTTTGAATTTTCAAAAAATAGGCATGAAAACTGTCGAATACCAAATACAAGATCAATTTAGACAAACTTACTATATACGTTCGGACCTCCAACTAAAAACCTATTTAGGAGGGAAATTCCTAAAACAAAACTGTTTTTTCTATATGAGGAGCAAATGCTAAAATTTTCAGCCCACCAACCCCATTAGTACAGCCTTTACATGTGATATATACAGGGGCAGTCAGTCAGACCAACTTAAAAACTAAAGAAACCCATGTTTGTGTAGGCAGTTTTAGGTGAATAATCAATTTGTATGTGTTGAATGATGAAGTCTATATTTCAAGAAAGCTGTCCAAGATTCACCTGTTAACTTTTCAAATTTTTTCAAAATACTAGCAATTTTCTGGTCATTGGAGGTGCAGTGTGGCATAACAGTAACCAGACCAGAAAACAGAGTTGACAAACCGAGTTCAAGTTACGGCCAAAGCTGTTTACACTAAATTCACACTAAAGCACTTGGTAGGGTATGAATCCACTTTTTCCTCCATTATGGGTAAATAGCAAAGCAGCTAGAGCCCTTTAGCTCTATAAGGCAAAGTATCCAAGAGAGGGTTAAACTGACAGAAAACACCGACAGACTGACAGACACCATAGATTGTCCCAAACCCGGGTAAGTGAGGCAGGTTGAACATGGGGCTAGTAACTACACCTACTTTCCACTTAAACTACTGAGGGGTGGTTGTGACCCTATGCACCACAATTATCCAGCCATATGAACTCATTATAGTATTAAGCAAGAGGTTAGCAAGTCATTCATTCCTATCAATTTGAATAAATTACTCCAAGATATCTCCACATTTTTTTTAAGAATTACTCAGAATACCAAACTTGAAGTGTTTTTTCTAAATTAAAAAATGCATCAAAAAGATCACTCAGAGACAAAGATACAAAAAGAACAACAAAAAAAAAACAAACCCACACATAACAACAACCTTTTCTTCATTTTACAATTAGAACTAGAAAGCACTCAGAGAGTGCATACATCAGCTAATACCATACACCAACTGAATGGAAATCACTTCATAAATAGTTGTAGGAGAGGTAACTAAGTTTTGATTTTCCAAATTTTGGTCTTTTGCCTCCACATAAGAAAAAATATCTTCCAATCAAAAAGAAAAAAATATATATACTGGATTCGCCCCAAAATTTCATAAATCATTCCTTATTCCATGATTCTTCATCATAGAAAATTCACTGAAAATTCAAAAGATGTGTGAATACATACATATGAATATGTGAAAAGAAAATACCTTTCATTCAAATGAATATTCCCGAATCTACCCCAAAACTTGACTGATTCTCTCTTAAGCCATGGTCCACCCTTACCCAAAATTTCATGGAGAACTTTTGGAGATATTGAGTAAACAGACGAACAGAAGTGAATATATATACCTCTTTCAACTATGTTAACAGAGGTAAATAATTCATCATGGCAACAATTGGAACATACAATCTCAAAGCACAAAAGATGAAGATGAATTTTATAAGTGCATGATGTACTAATCAACTTCACAAATCTCTTAATTATATAAACAGCTTGACTTGAATTATGAACCTGCAAGAATTAGTTTTTATCTAAATAAGGTCAGTATGAAATGTAATATATTATTCAAAGGTTGACCTAGCTACCAACTAGTTGAATCAAAAGTTGGCTATTAAAACTATTTCAGATTGGAGAGAGTGTTAAGTACAGAATTTCGTACAGACTGTCTAAAAGCCAGTCAATAAAGAGCCATCTACATTTGGCAGTGGAGGTCAAATAGATGCCAGTCATCATTTATACCATTTTTGGAAGACATCCATAAATCGAACTACATGCCATTTAACCTTGCGAGATAGGAATTCATAAAATGGTCTTCTCTTCATCTGTCAGTAGAAGAAAATTGATTGCTTAAAAACTTTCTGGCTTATATACTATTCATTTTCTGTGCTCTTGTTTGAAAATCATTAACGATTTTACATTCAACAGTCTTTCAAGTTTTCTAATCAGATGTTATTTATATTGAGGTGATAGCTTAGTGGTATAGCATTGGATTAGAGGCCTTCAGGCATAAAATCTAGAACGCACACACACACGTACATATATATCTGGAATAGAGCACTCTAGTGGATGGAGAATTATGCGTAAGTAAATATATCGCTTAATTCGGTCCTACTGACCATACGGTTCTGCATAGGGCAGAGGTTGAATGTCTGCCTCTGGGTCTAAAGCGAAGGATACAATCGTACCTTGTGGTACGGGATGGGATATTGGATAGTCTATAGCCACACTGGAGAGTAGTAATACAATGAAACAGCTGTCTGTGGATGACACAATTATTAATCATTATATATATGTATATATTCATATAAAAGATTAGTCATATTTTTGTAGAAAGAAAGCTTAGACCAAACCTAAGTAGATAATAGACTTATTGCTTGGAATAAATATAATAGGTACATTACAGTATGTCAGCAGATAAGGCAAGACCCAAATTTCTGTCTGAATTTCATGGTTTTGGTTCATTGTTTAATCACTGTTTTTGTATCTGGCTGATAGAATAACCCTTTTTTTTCTTCATACACTATTCATGAACAGTAAACCAAACAGAATTAGCCTCGAAAAACAATTTTAAAAATCTACAAGATGTTCTCAAAAGAGTTATCCTATTAAAAAGCAGTCTTCATTTTTATATCAAATAGAAATTGTTTTCCATAGTTATTATCAATCTAGAACATTTTGAAATTCAACTCAAGTAAAATGTCAATATTTTGGTAACTGATGACATCTCTTTTAGTCCAGACAAAATTACAAAGGGACACTCTGAATTCCTGTTATTTAAAAACCAATCTAAAGAGAAAGAACTGATATCACGACAATCTCACAATTTGGGGGATTTTCAACTGATATTGCTTATATTCAACAGAGATATGCTAGTACCAATGATAATATTAAGCATGAACACAAATTCACATCAAGCCAAGAGAACGTTATAAGCAAAAGTTGTGACACGTAGGAGACAACAAATGGTGGAAACTCTGAACACCATAATTCTAGAACGCAAAACAGCATTACAACAACTATGAAAGAAGGTAAAATATCATGTTTAAACCTCTCAAGACTAACCAATCAAGGTGCTTAATACCCAAATCAAAATGTCCTAGTAGACTTTTAAAAGAGATGTAAGGGACATATATATCCCAGTTATCATAAAAACCTTGGGATGTATATATTCCAAGAGTCTTGAAAGATTTTATTGAGTGATAATGGAAATTCAGAGTCTTATTGAATCAGACAGACTCATTTGACCTGGTAAAATCATCAATAGATTTTTTTTTTTCCCCCTTAAATCAGAAACTTTTTCTCATGTCAACCTTTGAATATTCAAGACGCTGGCTGATATTCAATGGGGTAACCTGTCCCCACAAGAAAAAGCAAAAAGAGAAGAAAAACCTGTAATAAACATTAGTCTCGACTGTAAACACGTAACCTGGCTTTTCACCCAAATAATTCTTTCATCACTTTTCAAAACATTCTCACTACCTTCTTTGATTTCAAGAGACATTGATTAATTTTACACAAAAAGCAGATAAACAGGATTGTTAATGCACTCTACAGCTAAAGACACGAAAGAAAGAGAAAATTATGTTAGCACTGCGCAAAAACCCAAATCCTCAGATGAAAGAAAAGAAAAATAGAATGAAATAAACCTGGAATTCTAGTAAGCAAGACTGGTATCTGAGGAGCAGCGCAGCCGAGCGGATTACTGCTCGCCATGTCCATTCTCCGAGTCGAGTTCACCTCCGACTGGAACAGTTTGAGTTCACTTCACACTAATGCCCTCTTGGGAAAGACATGAATACATCTCTCCTCCAAGCTACGGGTGAAACAGCGCAAGGTTAAGCGAGCAATGCCACTTCAGATGATCGTCACCTCCAAGTCTATTTCACATAGCATAACAGGCCAAGTAGTAATGTGATATGTCAAGCTCAAGCAGGGATGTCTGAAGCCGTAGTCTGCGTAATGGCAACAATAGTAGTAGTAAGACTGGTATTTGAAACTTTCGAGAACTCTCATGAGTAGCAGTAGCAGCACAGCCATGAGGCCATTCTTTTCACAAAAGATCAAAAGAAACAATAAATTGTGTTCATGAGAAATGGATTCAGCACCACAATAAAAAGAAGCAAATATTGTTTATAGCAGAAAAGACAAAAAAAAAGAAAAAAAGAAGCTAGAAAAATAGGTAGAATGGTCTGAAAGCAGAAATAGTGAATGAATTGCTAAGAAGCAGCTATTTTCATACAAGGGAAGTGAGTGTCAGAGGAAGAAAAACAGTACACGAGGACTTAAACAAAAGGTGTGGTTCCCTTGTATCAGTTTCCATGCATACCAGTCAGAAAATATTAAGAAATGAGAGAAAAGACAGACAGCAATTCATTATGAATTTGGTATAACGGAACAAAGAATCAGAAAAAGTAACCATTCTCTACAACATGCACTTATTGTGCCTTTTCATTCTAGAAGCATTATGTAATTTCAAAAGTGAATAACTTTTCACAGAATTACTTCAACCCTTTCGAGCATTGCTTAAAGACTGAATTTTTACAAGGATATAAAAAAAAAAAAAAGCCCAAGATATCTTATCTTAATTCAATGGTTAGAGAAGTTTATTCTATTTTTTTTTTTAAATTCAGAAGTTTTCCGTACTTGGAAGAACCAAAATCACGATGGGATACCTTTGTCCCATCAGACAGTCACCCCAGGACAGTTGAATAACACAGAATTAGCAGATCACTTTGCCTACATGTCTTTCTTAGTCATTTGATGCTAACTAATTTCTGCATGGGTTTCATACTATGATGACGTCATTATCCGTAATTGTAAAAGCCAAGAAAATTTCAATTACTTCATTTTTCATGACACATACACCTCAGTAGAATTCTCAAAGAGATTTATGAGACATGTATCCCAACAGTGATAGAAAATGCCGAATATATGTGTCCAGAAAGGGTTAACTCACACATTCAACTACTGAATACTTGTAGGCAAACTTCAGCGATGGGATATTGGATAGTAAGCACATTACTTAGCACACAGAAAAAAACTATATGAAATCAGTGCTAAGTGTTCTAAATCTCCGGTAAGTTACCTGCTTTTCGAGAGTTTTTAATGCCACAATTTTGCTGATGCAAAAAAAAAAAAAAAAAAAAAAAAAAAAAAATTGCATTTAGTATTTAAGGTTTATAAAGCTGCTGAAGAGGCAGCATGCACTCTCTTCTTCTCTCACTCTTATACACCCCACTTTCCTGTAACTTCCACCACTCCTACCGTCGATGACTCAGTCTAACATACCATCGTCACTGTTTTTAAGGTATGGGATTGCTCGAAGATTTTTCCCCAAATAGATTAATGATGACTGCTTCTCTACCTTATGCCAGTTCAACTGACAAGTTTTTTTTTCTTTTTAGGAATGTCCTACTTTTGAATATCACGTGAAACCTTTAGTCGCAATACCCAAGTGATTTAACTGAGGTAGCAGATCCAGCCGCTTGAATTTGATGGGACTTAACATGGATTTGCCAAAGTGGGATTCTTGCCTTGAACTATATTGCAGACAAAATGTGCAGGAACCCACCCCAAATTAATTGATTAAAAAAACTTCACTCAGTGATATCAAGAAAATTAAAAAGGTTTTTCCAAAAAGAAATGATTGCAATTACTTGAAAGGAAAAGCTTTAACAACAGCAATTGAATGCACCACATGCTACTTAACTACTGTATAAGTGAGAACTCTTAGAAGACAGTGATGGTGGGGGAAATGTCTATCCTGCTACTTTCCCCAACAGACTTCCAAAAATACTATCACCAAAGAATCAGATGGCATCCATAGTCTGGACCCCCCATTAAAGCAACATAAGTGAAACAAGAATCATTCTAATCTATAATGCAACATTTCTCTTGTAATATGGTTACTCTGACTGCACTCTCCTGAAACAATAGAGTTTAATTAAATTCAAGAAATATAATATGCAAAAGATTCAATAAAATATAAATAATTTCATTTTCGCATTGATAAATTGTTCACTGATTGAATAAAGGGTACTCTAAAAAAACAAAAAATAAGGAGGGGACACATCTGTAGTGACATCATCTATCAGCAGGGTGCCAAGTGTATAGATAGATCCCCGCTTTCATGCAGAGCCTCGTTCTTGGAGTAGAAGTCCAAATCATTGTGAACAAGAATGACAGCAATTTAGTTGATCTTTTTTGTTATACTTCATATGTATTCTTACAATGTGAAGAAGTGTAATATCTCAAAGTCAACCATCTCCAATACAATAAACAGACACTAATTATAGTGAAAAAGTTAGTAAACTTCTCTTCCAAACCAACTTACTAGTTTAGATTTTTGCATTTTTGCATTTTGCCCCTACTACAGCAGCCTTGTGCCAGACTAATTTAAAGTTAGCAAATATCTTCTCCAACACAACTGACCAGAAAGATTTCAAACATTAAATGCTTTGAACATTACTAATTCTTGTCCCAGAAACACCAGTATATAAGAACATTTCATATTTTTCTGTAAAAATGATTAAAATAGTAATTCATTCCTTTTATCTTACGCATAAATAATGATTCCATCAACAGCAGCACTTAATTGAAAAAGGGAGTTGAACTTTCCAAGTTAGAATTCAGAGTCGTCAGTCCCTTAGACAGATTGCCAAACAAGGCTGAAGAGCCCTGCTATTTACCCATAGCTTGGGGGAGAATAGATGGATTCATGCCTCTCCCATATAAGCAGGCATAAGTGGGAAGTATGCAAACTGTGGGAATTTAGACTGTTAGTAAATTCCATTTTTCATGCAACTAACCATTACGCAAGTCACACTTTATACCAGATAACTCAGATAAAACAATTTTTTTTTAAATAGAAACAGTCAATGAAAAATACCAATTTTTACTTCATTTCATGAGCGAAGTATCAAATCTTATTGAAGCCATTTTCTTGGTGATTTGCCAAAGATTTTACAGCAAAATAAAAGAAAAAAAAATTTCAAATTACAAAGGACAAATGAAGCATGTTCCGAATTACTCATGATTCCAACCCACCTCCTCTTTCTGGCCAAAAGAAAGCGTTCAGCACCTTTATTGCTATAATTACACCTACTTTCTGAACCAAAACAAAAAGTCACATTGATTGTGACAGGTAAGCAGGCAAAGCCAGCCAATAGGGAGGAATGAACAAGAATGACAATTATAGAAACTGCCTCAAGTAATTCAACCTTCCTTCACTTTCACTCCTTGTATCTAACAGGGTGCAATAATACATTCTAATGAGATTACACTAAGGCATGCTTGCAGAAGGCTTCTTGAATTATACCTCAATCTGGGAAATGAGGTCTTGAGAATTTTGCAAGGGAAACAGCATAAGTGCAAATAAATTGGGGGTGTCGAATGCAAGTTGATAATGCAACCCGAATATGACAAGAATACCATATTTGATGGCATGTACAACACCCCCTTCTTATTTCAGCAGGGAATATCAAGGAGAAAATGCAATACCCTGAATTCTTATGTATCACATAATTTTTTTTTTCAAATCTTCCACAAGTGATGGCTAATATGGGCCTGTACAATGAAGATTAGATTTACCTTTTGAGCCAATCATGGGGGGAAAAAAAAGGGGGGCATCTTATAAGCTGGGAAACACAGTACTCCAAAACAAAGCTTTTCCTGGCCTCGATCAGAGAATATAAGTTGCACTGTTCATATCAAAAGATGCATGATAAACTACAATTTATTCTTAAAACAATGCTTTATATAATTCATATGATAAAGTCTGAAGGCTGTAAGTAAATAGACTGATGCTGAACATCCTGCTCATGTGACATAGAAACTTATGCCTGAATGTTTCATAAAAAAAACGTAAAACATTCAGCACGAATCAGTCGTTAACGGTGTGGATTTCAAAAGGAAGTTTGAAAAAAAAAAAAATTACTTCAAAAATCTGATTTTCTTTTAACACTTTCCAGATGGATCACCCAGATACTTACATTTGTTTATAACTGGCTACATGCTTCGAAATTAACAATATGATCAAATTTCTGGAGTAGAAATGCCTCTACTTTAATCCTACCAAAATATATAGAGTATAGAGAAGATGATTTGAGGGGATAGCTAACCGATTTAATTCAAATTGAAGTTACCTTTAGGTTGGTAAAATTTAGAAATTCAATCTGGGGAGGATTAAGATTAAAAAAAAAAAATTACAATTGAATCACTTCAACTTTTTGTACAAGAAAAAAAAAAAAAAGGTAGATATGTACTTAACGTTGAGTATTGTACAATTAATGTCATGGCATTTTTTTCTGCTTTTCTCTCACACATACAGAAATATAAAGAATAGACATTTACCCAATTAGCAGGCCTTTTTTACAAAAGCCAAGACATATTTTTTAACTGCAGTAAGTCAACCAAATCTCCTACCTCCAACTTAAGTTTCCTATCTGAAATACCAGTGCTTCAGACACGATGAACTATTTAGATAGATTTTTTTTCAACTATCTTAGACCAGCATAAATGGAACGGTTTTGATGATTTTAAGAAATAAAAGATATATCTCAGTCACTTAATAGAAACTGTTATGTAACCAATGCATTTTGGCAGCATGCAGTGTTGCAGGGGTGATCAGTAAATAAGTTACTTCTCTTGCATTCTGTTAGGCATTGATCACTAAAAAAGTGTTGTTGTTTATTAAAACAAACATGAATGCTGCTAGAATGAACTTTGTTACCAATTTGGCATGAACTTACATTGCAAACTGACATCTCATGGTGTGTGGCCTGCATACATAATACATACAAACAGAGCCAATGGAAACTGAAGAAAGTTTGGGGGACAGTTTCTAATATATGTAAAAACAAAAAAGTACCAGGTATCAATTTTTCATAGAACCTAATATTACTAACAAATCATTTACTAAATAATAACCTGCCTAGCAATCATGAGTTCAACTCTTAGGCTGAGTAGTGCAAAAAAAAAAAAAAGAAAAAAAAAATCTGTTCAATAGAAAAAGCAGACAAGCGACATCACAAGGAAGAATTGACTGATACAAAATTTCCTCCAACATAGGCACCAGAATCAGAACAATAATCTACCCCATGAATAGAATGAAGAGTTCAGTTCAAAATTCTTAGATTACCAACTACAATACACACCTGAAGAAAGTCAAAGGATACAACAGCCAAGTGTAACTGTAACAACCAAGATGAGGACACTAGTCAGAGTAAATTAGTGTACAATAAAATCTCTATAGCCAACACAAATAAACTACACATGTCAAGAGATGACTGCTTTTTCAAGGTTTAGTTTGCCTTCATGATATAGCCTTCAGAAAATATCTTGTAATATTAAAAATCAAATCAGTTTTCAATGGAAATGGTTTTTCCTCTAAGCAGCTTTGTATCATGTTGACAATACTAAAACCCTGCTGAGCTGACAAAATAAGTGAAATGTTTGCCATAAATTTTCCCCCTACAACATTTAATCCATTGAAATAAACAGCTTCCTGTCAGAGAAGATCAGAAAACAATTTTAAGAATGCTTGGCTTGTTTATCTCGACTTTTGTATTATCATCTTTTGTTGCGAAGTATTGATTTACAGTTATAAAATCGATATTAATCTGCAAGCAAGACAAAGAGATCAGCAAGTACATGACTCAGACTTAGTTGCTTTCTATGTCGTGTAACACAGGAGGCAATAATTTTGACTTTCTCCAATGATCCAGGAGACCCTATCTATGTTTGTAGCAAGTACATGACATCAACTCATACTATGAGAGGACTTTGGTCTTAAGGTTTATCTTAATCTGTTTGGGTCTTAAAACCACACCTTCCCCATCAGAAATGAAAGCATCATGGCTGCCTTGACTTTGCGCCGGTCCAATTTACTTTGATTAACAATAACATAGTTTTGAAATTTGCCTAAATAAGAAACCATCAACCAAAACTGTCAACATAAGTTTCATCAGTTCATAAGTTGGGCTGCCTGGCTATGTCCGTACACATATTTCACGTGTACAGGCCACACCAATTAAGTTAAAGGGTGGAAAATTTGAACATTTATTTCTCATTATGTCTAGAAAAAGATTTTTTTTTTTAAATAAGTTTTCAGAGGTGGGGGTTCAAGTTCAAGCCAAATTGATCAATTGGTTTGTGTCTGCTTGTATTTTGGAAAATTCAAACTAGTGATTACTGCCCAATAAAAGAAAAGAGAAGTAACATTCATTGATCACCCCTTTTCTGTAATTTTTCAATTGACTATCCTCAACATGGCATGCTGCTAGAAGATGTTTCTGTAGAGTGACTAACTAGACCTGTTTTATCTGCAATTAATTAGTGCTACTAGATGAAAAAAAAACGTAAAAGTATAAAGATTCCTGGCAGAAAATGGTTGCGAGAGAGAGTAGCATTTAGCTGTTTATTAGGACCATTAACTCCAAGATACCAGATTTTTTTTTATTCAAACCATAAAATTCTTGAAAATGTTATATATTTTCAGTAATTAGGTGCCCAAGAATCTGTATAACAATTTTCATTCTCATTAGTCCAACAATTCCGAAGTTGATGACAAATGGTTGACATAAAATTGAAAGTCATATCAACTATACCTCACCATTTTTTAATTCCAACATAATAGACTAATTTCATTAATTTTCCCCAATTGTAAACAAAAAAGGTTTTGCTAATAAAATGTAAACAAACAATCAGATCAGCCATAACTCACCATCTCTCAGATTGCATCAGTCTACAAGCCTACATATCAACCTTCATTGAAATATATCAAGGAATAACAAATTTATCCAACGAAGAAAAAGTACACAATGACAGATATCCGTTGAAAATAATGGTCTCCCAGCAGAGAAAAGAAAAGAATTTTTGCAATAAGTTTATTTGATAAGAGATCTGAGCTTGCTGGATTATAGAGGTACTACTGTACTTTCAAAACCTACTGCATTTCAGAATGACAAATTCTGTAACTTAATTGATAAGAAGGTTTCCTTCTGTCCTTACACTCAGGTGACCTCTCCAGGGAAAAAAAAAAACAAAAATATTTTTTACAGTACACAATGATTTTTTATTCTTATGTATGTACACATTGAGCACATACAAAAGTTCATCTGATAAAAAGTACAAAATATCATCGAGCATTATTTTACTTTACAGCCATAAAATAGGACATAAGAATGGTACTATTTCATGTTATTCCACTGATCTTTTCAAAAAAAAAAATTCTTTTTTATAACATTTTTTCAAGTGTAAAAGTAGAAAAAGAAATGCTATACATATCAAACATGAATAAATAGTATAATTGATATTCAATAACAAACATCACAATAAACTCTGCATTTGCATTTCCCAAAGTTTGAATTTGACTTCCATTAATATTTACTTCTTTTTTCAATACACAGATGAAGTTGAAATGAAATATTCAAATTCATCCTAAATTAGGGAAAGGACAAGTCAACCAATATGATCATCTCAGCAAATTACAAATAACAAATCCACAACTTTTTGTTAGCAAACTGTGTTTTACCAATTTAACTAGACTGGACGATAATCCCAAGACATCAAATTAGCTTATATCTGATAGCTTGTGATAAACTCAAGAAACATCTTAGCTATAATTATACAGTGAACACAAGCCTTACATCCCCCCTCACTCAGGAGCTAAACAAGGTTTGCTTCATGGTTGAGATTATTGCATACTTCTCACTGGCCCCAGTGGTTGATGTCCAAGTCCAAGAAAAAGATTTCAAATGCTGATTTTTTAGGCAGGTTGCAGCCAACCAATATCACATGGAAAATCAATACAACGCAATATTTCTATTCATAATTTCATTCCATGTAGCTTTGTGTCAAACCAAACTAAGTTTGATAAATAGTATAATGGAGCGAAGTGTGAGGTAATGTTCCCAAAACCACATGGTAAGACTACGATGATTTTCAATACAATGAAAGACTAGGTAAATATTTGACAAATAATTATAACTAATTGACAACTATCATATAACCTTAGTACACATTTTTTCTGATAGCTTTCTCATTTATAATCAACTGAAAGTTAAGACGATAAAATAAAACCATATTGTAAAAATTTGGTTCTTTTCATAAGCGATTCACTTATTTCTTCAACCATCTATCTGATGATAATGAAGAATTCTTTATAATAAAACCATTCTCTTACAATTTGTTATCAAGGCTTGTATGTGACAAGATCATGGTTAAGATGATCAAAACGTAGTGCAATGAGATTTGAATTCATACCTGTCCAAATAGCCTTCTAAGAAAAAAGATGTAAGCGCATGCAACAAGAATTTTAATTTTTTCATTATTCTATTTTTCAAACTGTTTCCACCACTTCTGCTGCTGGCTGCAGTTCATAGCAGTCATTTTATTTTTTCATACCATATATGCCAAACTAGAGGATAAATGGTTTACAAGAGTATTTAGAGGACTACTCATCCAAGCCCTATGGCTGCCCATATCAAGCTTCAGCAGACAGCCACTAGTTATAATACCAGTACATTGGAAGCAAGGTAATATTTGCATTTTACTTTTATCAAATTAAATGTCTGTCTTATATACCACCATATGGTAATTCTCAATTGGATTTTGTTCAGAAATAGAAATGGAACACAAGGAGTAAGGAAGAGATGGACGAATGACGCAAAATAAGATTGAAGAATCCTGAAGGCAAAAAACCTCTTTGGAGCTCTCGTTATTCTACTCAGTTCTAGGGAAGTTCTATGAAAAATGCATCCAAGTTGGTTAATATTCATAGCCAAGGTGTATAAAATATTCAACAGCATACAATTTGCATAAACAATTTTTTTGTATATAAATGGGGAAATAAACAGAAGTGGATAGAGAGAAAAAAAGGAATGAAAACAAATTCTATATTTTTACATTATTTTCCTCAAAATCAATGAATTACTGAGTCTGAAGAACAAGCAAAAAAACACACAAATTTATTGATGAATCATTGGCATGTTTATTAAAATGAATCATTTTTTTTTTCTATTCCCCAAGTCCTTAAGATCTAATCTCAAGCTAATGTTTTTTTTTTCCTGAACATGAAAAGCATTTCTGGAATACAGATAATAAAGAAATATTAGGTATATGAAAAAGTTTTCATCAGAAAAAAAAAAAAAAAAAAAAAAAAGTTTCTAAATATGTAACTAGTCTACAAAAAATATGAGCTGTGAACTTTTGCACACACTGGATATTTTGTAATATGAAACATTAGTAAAATCTAGTAAAAGTATTGTTGGGTCCTTAAATGTGCAAATGTCTTGGATAAAAGCCAAATTTCCCTAGCCTAAAATCTGCTTGCAAACAAAATACAAGTAAGAGGGAGAGAGACAGGGAGCGAAACAATCAGAGACAGAAGGAGAGAGAGAGGGAGCGAAACGATCAGAGACAGAGGGAGAGAGACAGGGAGCGAAACAATCAGAGACAGAGGGAGAGAGAGCACAAATGCAGCAAGGTTAAAGTCAACAGACAAACAGGTTAAGTATACTAATGAAATGGTAGACTGATAGACCTAATGCTGTAGAGTTAAGTAGAGACAGAAACATGAGAGAGGTATGAAATAAAACCAGGTAAATGCAACGAGTATGAATAGTAAAGTGAAACTAAGAAAGTCACAGACTTAGCAGTGAACAACAGCTGGAGCAGAGAACAAAAAGGAAGTATCCCAAGTGGATGGAGATGAAAGTGTATGCAGATAAAAGTACAGGTTATTTAGGAAAGGTTTTTTTTCTGTAAGACCCAGCCAATTAGAAGCAGTCAGGAAATAATTCAGAGCTTCACATAAACAAAGAGATACGAGATTCAGGTTGGCGATGCGGCAAAATTGAGCCGCAGAACAGCAATTATTTTTCAGACACTACTGGCTTTTATTGAAATGACTAATACGATAGAGAGAGATCAAGATGGAATGAAGGACATTTTATGAATATAGACACCTGACCAGCTGCATTCAAATATTCATTTGTCACATAAACACCTTCTATAGTTATAGAATTGGATTCACTCCAGCTAACATTTATTGACAAATTTAGTCCTAGGAATTATTTTAACGCCAGCAGCTGACATATTCGATAAACTTTATATCAAAAGTGATTTGGGTATTGGAATAAAACCAAGTGAGGAAATAATTCTTTTTACAATCCCAGTCCTAGGAAGAAAAAAAAAAAAAGAAAAAAAATGCTAGATAGGAGAATAATAAAAGATGAGGCTGATGCTGAATGATCTTATTGATGAATTAGATGGATATGGATAGGATAAGGATGATAAAATAATTAGACAAAGAATTAGAAAATTCTTCAAGATTGTACATGTGAACAAGAATTAATACAAATATACACAAGTTGACACTACATGCTTCAAAAAGGAAATAGACATAAGCATGAACACACACACAGAAATTAGAAAGCACTCAGAAAGTGCATACATCTACCAACACCATTGTGACGGGGGAGTAATTGTGCATAGATCCACCCCCAAATTTAATCAGCTCTTCCATAGCGTATTGTTAATCCTTCCACAAAATTTCATTGAGAACTTAGAGATATTGTGCAGACAGCCATGAGTGTATACATAAATAAATTCCATGATCCACCCAAAAATGTCACCACCTCTTTCTTATCCCATTGCCCACCCTTCAACAACATTTAATTGAAATACATTCAATACTTTGAGATATTGTGTGGACAGACAGACAGAAAGATGCAACCAAATACATGTACCTCACCAACTTCGTTGACAGATGTAAACAAGTTAATACAGAGATAAAAGCATTTGTGGCACAACACAAAAATAGCAAAACTTTAATATATTAGAGATGAACACCTATATATAAAAAGATGAAGATGAATATATAATTATTGTTGTTTATTACGTGTATATACATATATATAAATATTTGCAGTACGAGACATACAGAAATATACTGTCTTCCTCCTGTACTCATACAGAAACTATGGAAAGTTCCAGCTTACATGTGATTACTTGTTCAAAAAAATAAAGAAATAAATGAAAAAAATAAAATAATCTATATAGAAAGCTGTTGTCATTTACTTCTACATTGTTTCAAGAAGCCAAAGCAAAATAACTTCTTTTCTTGAACTTTATTTCTCTGCTGAAAAAGCCTATAAAGTAAAGAGCACTCTTCTGAACAGAAAAAAGAAAAGAAAAAAAACAAACAACCGCCTCATGATTATAACAATATGATCCTGAAGAAATAGGCTGCTATGAACAAAGACGATTTTATTGTAGAAGAGAAGCAGTGTTAATTGAGAAAATTTATTCCTACTTTTCGTTCTTCCTTCCTTCCTTCTAACCATGAATAATTGCAAAATACATTATTCATGAGAGAGAGTGTTTCAAGACAATGGATTGACAAGTAGATAGGCACAAGAATGTTATCTTAATTGTTGAAAAGCTTAGCTTCAGCCAACTAGAAAAAAAAAATCTAATAAAAAGACATTTGTGGTTGTTTCAGGACATTGACACCTATGTATGTCCTGTACCATAAAGCATAATTTTTTTCCTCCTTACAAAATGTCCATAGAATTAATTCAAAAGGTTTTAACTTCTTCAACCATCTTTCTTTATGCAATGACTCAAGTTGGTATCACTTCTGCTGTGTGAGAGAGAGAGGGGGGTGCTTAAGCTCATGCACTTCAAAAATTAAGATAATTTGCAAAATTCATAGGTAACTTGGAAAAAAAAAAATTACATCTGTCTGGCCAATGGAAATCAAGCCATCCAACAGCACCTCCCCATTCCACTTGAAAGATAATGTTTGGCAGTTAATACGGAGGTGTCAGAGGTGGTTTTAGAACCAGCAAACAAAACTGACAGCATAGGTTTCTTCAGTTTTCAAGTGGTTCTAGCAACTGAAATGAAGCTAGAGGACTGATAATTTCAACATCAACACACAATGTCTAGAATAAAGTTTTAGGGTTTTTTTTCAAATTCCTCCTCAAATTAGATGGGTTTTTTTTTGTTTTTTTGGGTGGGGTCAATTCACAATGCAAAATTTATGCTAAACTGGTCTCTTAGTCTGTGTCCAACAGTGTTTACGCTTGTTCCTTAGTGGTCCAACAAAAGGCAAGAGAAGAAACATTCATTGATCACCCTTTTTCTAATCTTTTGTAGTTCATCACCCTCAATATGGTATGCTGCCAAAAGATGTCAGTGACATGACAAATTCTGTTGAGTTACTAACAAGACCTGATTCGTTTCCTTATCAGGAATCTAGGGACACAGAAGAACAAGTCATACACGATGCTAACTACAAATGCAAACCCAAATGGAAATATGCTTACCTATACAATTTTGTAAATTCTTGTTCACATATACAAAATATCTGTATGTACGTAAAAGTAATGTCTAAGAAGATGCATGCATACGATAAGAAAGTATATATTCACATATACATGCAACTTTTTTTTCTACTTCTCTTCAAAGTTTTGTTTGTATCTCTGACAGTTCACAATTTGTACAGCTATTGAATCTCATGCAGAGTGTACCCATTTGTTTATATGGGCATGTCAAGAAGCAATTGGGTTTCTTAAATATCAGTAGCATTCATATCAAGAGTGAACGCATTTTGAAAAGGCCAGACAATGCATTTATCAAATGTTTGCATTGACAGGAAGCAAAGTTCATCATAAAAGAAAGACATACAGGAATATGTAATTAAAACAGATCCAGCTGTTACTGTTATTGGTTTGTTTCTAACTTGCAAAGATTAGAGGAAGATGGTCTGTCTATCTTCTATAGATCCAACTAAGTATTATATAGTACATTATAATGGCCAATTTTTAGATTCACATTCAGTATACACACACACACACACACACACAAGTACAGTAATACTTCAGTTAGCAAGCTAGATATGTTGAAAAAATGAATGAAATAAAATTAAAATGCAGCACTACGAAAATGCACTGGGTCATTGTAACACAGCCTAAATAAATGTCCAGACCACTTCTCTTTGCCTTGCTGCTGAACTCCCAGTCAAGGTCATCCTCATTATTTTAGAATATATGATGTCATTAAGCCTCAATAAGATGGACTGGCAGCTTCTCTGGAACTGGTGAAATATCACCACACACACACACACACACACACACACACACACAAGATTGATCATGATTATGATCCATTTAGGAGTTGAAGTTTCATGAGCAACTTACAGAGAATCCTCATTGAAAGTTTATTGTTAACACATTTTCATTCTATTTGGTTTTGGAAGTTCGCAATTTCCAAACCTTTTCAGACAGGGGAATGTTTTGCTATGTCTGTGATTCCTCTAAATCACTTAAAGATCATTATATACTACAATACCAATAAGAAGTGCCCAAAGGCGGACAGGGACTAAAGCAATTGGTTGAAAAAACATCATTTGTAGAAACTACTGAAAAAGAAAAAAAAAAAACACTAAGCAACTAGAATTCCAAGAACTCATCAGTGATCAATTTGTTCTGCATTCAAATCAGGCAGACAAAACCATAATTATACAGAAATGTCAATGGTAGTTACCTTGGCTTTTCAGCAAGAAACCATAATAGTTGGTGAAGAAGAAGATTTTTAGTGAGAGAAACAATGCATTATGTCTAGATTGCCCCCAATAATTCTTCATTGATAACAGCAGGTATGGGCCTCCCAAAAGGTTCATTTTTGGTACCACAATTTCTGGACCTAAACCTTTTGAACTAGTGCTGAAAGTATACACCATTGCTGTTAAGGACTCAAAAACCTCCAATAGTTAATCTTAATTTACATTGATTCTGTGAAAAAACACCATCACATTAGCAAATTTTTTATTTTCAGCATTACTCTAAATGTTATGAAGGGAAGAAAAAAAAAGAAAAAAAACTCATGCGTAACAACCTTATACCATAAACTGTGGCATATTTGATTACCACCCAACAATGCTTGACAGTCTTTGTAAACATTCCGAATCAAAAATTTGATAATTTTATTAATCGCCTCCAGACTATTTCTCTAGGGTTGGGGAGTTTTGTTTACGAGTTGTGAATGGCTACAAGAGCTGTCGGGAGGTAATTAGGACCATCCCTAACATTTTTGTCCCACAATATCCAATTCTTCATACATTAAAAGAAGAACTGGAAACAAAATGAAAATTCAAAAAAAGACGTTGAGAGGCAAGTTGAAGGCAAAAACAGATTTGAGAGCAAATAAATCAGTGATTCCCTAATCCATGGTTGTGTTGTGATCCAAATGAGGGTCACAAGGATGCAATTGAAGGTTGCAGTAGGGCTTGAAAGAGAATAATAAAGGAGATAAGAAAATTAATGTAACAAAAAAAGGAAAATGTTACGAGTTGAAAAGAGTGCAAATATATTTACAGTACAATTTTGGTATATAAAACATCATTTGATTGAGACTCTGGAACAGGAAAGTAGATGTAGCTAATACAGTATCATTAAATGTATGAAAACTATTGACATGTTCCAGTCTGTGCTTGGTTATTAAATTAAAGAGAAATTCAATAGAATGTATTGGAAAAAAAACAAATGGCGGAACACTGAAATTATATTCCTGCCCCTAGGATCACCAGGCCAAAAAAATTCTGCGTTCAGGGTTGCAGCCAAAAAAGTTTGAGAATCACTGATCTAAGTAAAAAGAAAAGCAAGATAAGTTGCGAGGCAAGTGGAGGGGAGAAATAAAACAAAGAGAATGTTGCAACAGAACAAGATTTGTGCCAACAAACTTGAGCACAATAGGCTCCCCACTCAATACTAGAGACTTAGCTCTAAGCTGCAAAGTAACGTGAGTAGAATACTATTAAGATCTGAACATCAGAAAGACAATGCAAATACCTTGGCAATAGAAGCTTCTGAAAAAGGTTTAGCCAATAACTGATAATCATATGTGAAAAAGAGGAAGGAGGGGGAGACAGGTCTGGTTAGTCGATAAAAAGTCATGTGACAACATCTTTTGGCAGCATGCTGTGTTGGGGGTGATCAATGAAAAAGTTAGAAAAGGGGTGAACAATGAATAAGTTACTTTTCTCACCTTTTAATGGATCAATAAAAAGTCTGAATTTTCAGTAAACAACACAGGCTGACACAAACTAGGGATTAATTTAGCATAAACTTGCATTATAAATTGACCCCCCCCCAAAAAAAAAAACTATGAATGGATAGATAGCCAGCCAGTTTAAGCCTAATCATATTGGATATACCAGTTTTCACACAATTCTCAAAGTTGAGAAACATCAGGCCTGACCAGTACCTAGATAGGTGACCATCTGGGGATACCAGGTGTCGTCACCGTCTGTGGAAGGATCTAAATTTATTGAGCACTTCTTTCCTTTGGAAACCCCCAGCATGGTCAAGAAGAGGGAGGTCAAACTTTAGGAAAACTTCCTCCATGCAAAATGCTCAGGGATAGCAACTATAAGCTCTTCACTTGTGGTCAACCTTAGACAAGAGGGTCACAGAGCCAGCTAGAATCATTTTAACTGAAGAAACTGTGTCAACAGTTTTGGATGACAGTTTAGTTTTGGTTTACAGTTTCTAAAAGCAAGGTGTTGAATTCAAAGTAGAAATCTAGCACAAGTAAGCTTCCAAACAGAATGATGGATAAGCTGTGTCAGTTGAAAGAAGAATGTTATTTGAGCTGAGTTTTCTTAATTATTCATGTCTCAGGAGAGAAAAGAAAATACTTCAACATACATTCATGATTAAATTAAGAAAGCTGTTTAGCCGCGGATAGGTTAACTTTACAACAATCTGTGTTTCCTTTGGTGGAGACAGAAGTTAATAAGGTTAACGTGACCATCTTTTCTTCACATTTGCCTTCAGCTAAGCAGAAACTACTCAAAAAAAGACTCCCAATCTATTTCAATCAACCAATTCTATTTCATCAACTTCCGAATTCATAGGAGGGAATTTAACTGTCAAAACAAGGGGAGTAACTATTGATTGAAATTGGTTCTTTTGCACTTTTGTGGAATTTCTTTTTCATCGATTCAATTTTTTGAAAATTTCCCGGTTTCAAAATTCTGTTCATTGAAGAGAAGTTCCATAGCAGTTTCAAGCTGTTCATGAATCTAGGAGTTTAATCACAGTAGCCAGAGACTTTGACGCATTTCATTCCAATGAGGATTTTAATTTTTTTAAATTTCATTAACTAATTAATGAGTGATATTATGAATTTATAAGAAGTTCATTGAGAAAGATTATGCATGCAAAGAATAGAAAATTCTCATGAACATCATTAACAAAATTTCAGCGTATCACTCTCTCTCTCTCTCTCTCGCACACACACACACACAGAACAGACAAACAGGTATGGTTAATCACTCAACGAAATGAAGAAAGAAATTTTGTAATTAAATCTTCGGAAAGTCCACCTGTCAACATAGGCAGAATCACTCAGAAACTGAAGAAACCTAACTGAGTATGTATGTATATGCCAAATGTACAGGCAGCATCAATGTAACTAAAGGGCTGAAAGTCATGGGCAAAATAAGGTGCAATTAGCAAATTTCCCCATTGTTCAATATATCTAAATTTGCATAAAACTTTGCTCAAAAATCATGAGTTTGTTTTGATGTGAACCATTAAAGAGGCAGCAGGCACACTCATCTTCTCTCATTCTTTCCTATAACCCAGTCTCCTGTACCTTCCAACATACCCAATCTCAAACAACCCAGCCCAACATACCATCACTACCATTCCCCCACCCCTACAAATTAGTGGTAATTGCTTCTTCACTGTATGCTGAAGATTTCTGAAGGAATGCTCTGCTGTAAAACCTTTATAGATTGTTTGAAAAGGTTTTACTCAGGCCTCTTGTGTACTATACCAACAGTCACAGATTCAAACAAGACCCTTTAATTGTCTCACAAGAAATAAATAACAGTTCACATTACGTACTTGGAGAGTGGACATTTTTTGGGTCACCTTTGCCCCCTCCAATTCCACTGACCTCTCTGTGCTACAAAATATTTCAATGTTACAGTCACCACATAAAGAAAAATATGTATGAAAAAATATCATACAAGAAACATAGAGAGCGGGGAGAGAAGTTCATTACCTTTGTGCTGTTGCCATGGAAACACAAAGCAAGAAGGCAATCAATAACTATCAACAATGTCAATGGCACATTCCAAACGTGCTCAAAATGACAGTTAGTAAACATCAAGTGTAACGGCTGTCTCAATGACCAACACCTTACCCCCACTGCCCCTGGTAAAGTCTCCAATTCATCACCTAGCCCCAGGGCTTCAGTCACCGACTTTCTATAGAAATGAAAACTTGGACAAAACTAGTTTCAGTTTCTTTTATAGACATCTCAAGGTAATTTTCTTTCCACCAACATCCATCTATCTTTTCTATTTCAAGAAATAAGAGGGAAAGCATCTTCAAAAGGCAATACTTACCTTTATTTTTTTTCTCTTTCTGGTTCCAAATAAAACTGAAGAGCACCATAAAATTCTGTACTAGCCACTCAGGTTTAGTGCTAGCCAACAATAAAAAATCACTTAGAGTGGACAACAGGTAATTAATTACATTGCAAGCAGATCTGAAAAACTTCAAAACTGCATTATTCAAAAAATGAGTTTAGAATTATTTACCACTCCCAGGTTTGACACCCATTAGCAGAAAGACCAGAAAAGAAAATACGACTGTCTCAGACTCCCTCCCCCGACCCACCAACCTATCCTTTCTGGGTATCCTTTCTTGGTTGAAAGTTGAATGATAAAAAGAAAAATGAAAAGGCAAAAATAAGGCTAGAAGAAAGAGGAGTCATTTTGGTACTCCACAATCAATTACTCTTCAACCAAATTGACCAGTAAAATCTCAATTGCTCCTCTGCTCCCCACAGGCTTCTCAGAATATGACTGGATGCTGTTCATTGAGTTTAGAATTGGAGGGGGGTTCAGCTCAATATGTAAACCTGTTCCTAATCACGATAGCAAGTTGATATACAATGGATTTTACTAGCTAGTACATGGGCTACAAGTTCAAACATAATTAGATGTTGATAACACTGGTCAACGATAAAATTTACGTTGAGCACGTGCCGTGGTATAGTTTATGGTTATAAATTGCGTTAAATCATAAAGAAACTCTTATTTGAAATGATCTCCCATTATTACACGATAAATGTACCATTTGGCCAAGACAATGTAAATAGAATTTTACGTAGTTTTGGATGTGGATTCCAAAAATGTAATCTATTTCCTTATATCAAAGAAGAAAGCTGTATTTAAGCATATAACCTCTTCAGTGCATCATAGGGTGTCTGAAGCTCAATATTTTTAGCTTGTCCTTTTGTATAGTATCTTATCGGTATATCTTATTAATTGTAACTTTCATTTTTCACAATGAAAAGTTCTGACTAATACAAATTTTGTTTTCATTTAAACTGCATCTACATTGCATCATAAACAGTAGAACTGAAAACAGAACGCGTCCGTAGCAGAAAAATAAGACAGGAAATTGACTCTAAATTCATAATTAACATCAAAAATTGGTCTAAAAAGTTGTACTGCAACCTCAATGAGCGGAAAAAAGTTCAATTTTGGTGATCAGTATAATTAAACGCCCAAAAGGCTTTCTTTTATTGTTACTTAATTGTTAATTCTTTCACATGAAGTTTGGATTTATACATAAGATTGATGAGGGCCGAATTAGCATGATTTTTTAAAAAAAACAATCAAATAGGTAATAAAATGTACAGCATTTAGTAACATCTAAAAATAACAATTTGCATAGTGAGAATATAAACTAGAATCTAAGCACAATTTCAAAAGATGGTGTTAATCAGGCCACATTAGCTGAACAAAAGAGGGTTGTATTGCAAAACACTTCCACTATAATAAATTGACCCATGGCTCCAGATATACTGACAAGTCTACAAGGCTTGACCCAGGGAGATAGGAAATCATAATACGAGACAGTAAGAAAGGTCATTATATTGGTGCATGTACAATGTCAGTGCAAAAAGTATCCAGCAATTTTGAATATACCAAGAACCGGTTGCACAGCCTTGATGTAATTAAGAAACCAATCAGAGAGAACCTTACTATTTATGCAAGAACAGTCTCTCTTGGAGTCATTCAATCAGTAGGTAGATGCCATTGAGTGAGCTTGTGTACTGTGTGACTGCCACATTTAAAATGAACAAGCCTGCCAATTTTATAAATCTCATGCAAAGTTTTTTGGTGAAACTTTGCATCAACTAGGTCTCTTGGCTTTCCTATGGTCCAGATTAAGCTAACTGTGACTTCTGGCTTTTCCCCAAACAAAATCCAGAGCATGGAGAGCATGGATGAGATTAAACAAAATGTGACAAAGCAGTTGATAGCAATCCCAAGAGAGGACTTTACCAATTGTTTTGAAAAAGTGGAATGAAAGTCCTTTGACGAGGACTAAGGCACCATTACATCAGGGAGGCTATCTTTTCATTAATATTAAGAGGCTGAATACTTGCCTCAGCAGTCCTCATAGGTATGAGGTTTTTTAAACCTAAAACTTTGAGAACATTTTGAGAAGTATATTACATACAAAGAAATGACATCATACTGGTAGCTGGAGTTAATTAATAAGAGATGAGTCAGTACCCAATTCAATACAATCTAACAAAAGAGCACTTTGAAACACTAATTAAGCTTGATAATTTCCATGGCAACAGTACATTTAAAAATTAAATAACACTTTCAGCTTAACCTTTACCGGATAAATTACTCTGGGTTGAATTGAAATGGTCAGGATTCTCATTAACCTCTGTAAAGCAAGGAGTTGATCATTTCTTGTATTTAAATAGGGTGTCAATCACTTCTTGTATTCAAATTGAGATAGCAAAGACAGGGAAAACTCTTCTGACTATTATCTGGCTGTAATTCACCAAATGTCTGTCTGTCTGAATCAGTACGTGATAGTTCAACTCTGGAACCACACAACAAATCCCCATAAAATTTTCTTGAATACCCCAAGCATATGTTTAGCAAGTGTATTTTTGAAAATAAGAAAAAAAGATTTTAGTAGTGTGGGGTCACCATTCACACTTGCCACAACAATTAACATCCTACTTTCATCTATCAATACATTTAATACCAAAAATCTGATTCCATTTGTGTGGGATAAGGTAGTCAAAACTTTGCATTGTAGTTAAAGGTATAGAGGTTCCATTTTGGGCCTTTCACAAGAACTAACTGAAAACCCCATCTATAGGTTTCCAGCTAGTACATATGATTTGAGGGTACAAGAGCAGTCTCTCCTACAGAGCTAATAGTATTACTCTTTCAGCATCTCATACATTTTAGGGACCATACAACTTGACTTGTACCAATTTGAGTTTAAAATGTTAACAATACAGTTGGACTGAAGTACTTTTAAGAATTCCATAGATTTTTTTTTTTCTAAATAATTTTTTTTCATTGGGCTTGGCAAATTCATCATCATCATCATCTCTTGGTTGTAATGGTTAACGAACTTTCTAGCAAATCATAACTGTTGAGAATAGAGTTTGATCTTCACTGGGTGGGTACTATGGGCTTGTGCTTAAACTAAGCCAATCTTGGTGAATAACAACATTATCATCTCTTTCTGAGAACAAAATGCTTTCAATCAATCTCCTTCAGCAGAGACTTTCAGAAATTGATACAAATTTTATTATCCTTATCAGAAGTCACAGCATTGCATATCTATCACTACATCAGTTGTAATACAAAACATCTTCTATAATCAGATTGTTATTTTCACATGAGAGAAAACTACCAAGATTCTGTCAGAACTGATAATATCAGATATGGTTTAAATAAAAAAAGTATTACACGCCAACCAGAATTTGAAACTTTAATTGGTTTCATTATCTGATGTCCTATAAATCAGGACATTTTGAATTTCTTTGTTACTGGAAGATGATTAAAATAAAATTAAATCAGATAGATAGATAGATAGATAGATAGATATATATGAACTGTAGAGAGTGAGACAGACTTGGGAGTCAAGTGTTTTGAAGTTAGGTTTATTTATCGGTAAATATTATTTATTAAAGGTCTATATATATATATATATATATATATATTCAGTGTAAAGCGACTCTGGTTTAACAATAGAACTATATAAATGGGACCTCAGATCCCAAAAAGAGATAAGATCAATTTTTAGGTCTATCTTAATCCTATACCTCTGGCTACAATGCACCAGTTCAGCAACTTAGAGATTGCATACAAACAAATGTAATCATAGTTTTAGTGATTGATAGAGATGGACAGAAATCAGATCATTATTATCAGGGTAAGAATGATCACACACTCTACACTATTATTCTGTTGAAAATCAACCACTTTTTTTGCATTTTTCATGTTTGAACATTCAAAAGGTACCTTATTTCAAAAACTATGGCTACAATGCAACAGTTCAACTACTTAGAGGTCATATACAGATAAACAGAATTAGACTTTTCGTATTATATAAATAGATAGATGGGAATCAGATCACTATTATTGGGTGAGCACAGATGCAGACCCACACCATTATTTGGGAGGAATTTTCAGAGAGTAATGTTAAAAACAAGCTACAGGGTCCTATTAGTGACCATAGAAAATTTAGTAACCATAGGTATAGCAGCCTTGAGATGTGATGACAGATAGACACTTGGTGAATTAAAGAAAGATTCTAAGAAGTAAATGCCCAAGCAATAAGTGAAACTAAATCAACATCTTCAACAATCAAGTTACATAAAAAAAATTATAGAATGATGGATTGAATTTCATACCAATGTTTTTTTAGAATTTTCATCCATTAATAATTAGGTATGCAGCAAATAGCACCTTGCAAGGACTGGAGTGTCTGGCAGTTTCAAACACCCTGGGCCACAAGTCAAAATAGTGTTCATATTCAAAGCTTTTACAAGGTTACTGCATACAAGTTACAATATCAAAGAGTGCACCATTCAAAATATTGTGATAAGAATAACAGAGATAAGGCGGTTTGCCATGGAAATATTGGTTGAGGCATGATAACTTCCTATTTCATAAATAGAAGCAAATAATTCAAGTATTAGGATCCATTCATGAGCTAGGATGAATTGGTACTAAATTTATCCAGCAACTTTTTGTACACGTGATGTACAGAAAACTTACAGGTTTACCCACACATACAAGAGCTCCATTAACTGTATATTTTGGGAACACTTTCTTCTCTGTCTTTTACCGGTCACTCTCAACACTGGACAAAAGATTGAAATTTTCTGGTTTGGAATCTGACAGCCATCTTTCAGACTGGTCACCAACCATGGCTGAAGATCTCGGTCTGTCCTGCAATTCACCAATAGCTGGGTGGAGAAAAGATGAATTTCTAAAAAACATAAGTGCTACGTGAACACAAACTGTCTCAGCTGGAGTTTGAACTCATTCTGCCTATTCCATTTTCCATGCTGCTGATCATTACGTTGTTCGCATCTCTTTTCGTGGTAATATATATATATATATATATATATATATATCTTCAAACAACAAAAAGACTGTTATATAACAATTTTAAATCATCTTTTTATTCCCAATTTAACTTGCATACTTTTCTTGCACCATAGATCATTTATTACTTCAGCCAAGCAGCACATTAAAATTTTAATACCAGATCAAGGAGTGGGAAAAGACCAGCAGATAAGAAACTTGTCTAAGAGTTAATAAGCAATTATTATTCAACACCATTTCTAGATAGAAATCTAGTAGGCTGCTATATCGATCAGTACCATACATTTTTATCTTCAAGAACTTATTACATTTCGACACCAAATTCTTTTTCACTTCAATTTAAATGGGTTTTTTCAGAAGATCATAAAAACATAATACCAATTCATGTTTTAAAAGTGGAAAAAAAATATTCTAGAAATTTCTTCCAGACATCATGTAATATTAATGAAAAATTATTCTATGAGTCGCTGAGAAGAGCCTTGCTAACAAAAGAGAGAGAAATGTATTCTTCACATTTCATCTACTTCGCTTGGTAAAAGACTGCTAATACCACTGACTTCATTGGAATACATGAACAAGAATAGTCAAGGAAGAAAGGCAGATAAAAAGAAAAAAGAAAAGAAAAAAGAAACGTTGACAATGTTTCCACCTACACAGACCCAATCAGAAAGCTGTCTTTTTTATGCAGATGATGAGGGCAAGAGAAATGGAGAGAAAAGTATCATATGATGCCATCAACTGCTTTAAACAGAAAAAGAAATCTGACAATGATGAGGGCTGGAATGAATGCTGAAATAGAGACAATCCCCGAGAGAAACCAGAAATCAAATGGTACAGACACAACAAAATCATTGCTGATGGGAATAGCAAATACATGCAGATTTTTTCTTTCAAATATACACAGGAAGTTGTTCAATAACAATGTTATCAAATGGTTATGGTTATTGTAATCAAAATCAGTCTGTCCAAAAACTTCATCCAAAAATAAATCAAAAGATTCTCAAAGTTATATAAATTTCAAAGTAATTTTTTTATAAAATAGATTTGTTCATAACAATGAATGTAAATTGTTCCAATTTTTATGCCCTTCGCTTAATGTTATGAGCTGGATATTGTTATCTAAAAGATGCCATCCCAGATCATAGTAAGCAACTTCCCCTGTATAAATAATATTTTTTTAGCACAATTTAAAACATCAAAAAGTGATATGTGCTTTCAAGTAAACTTTGTTCAATTAGATTTGGTCAAAATAAATGAATAAATAAATTTGTAAGATGGGATCTAAAGAATATTTTTCAAGATGTTTTACAAATAGACTCCAAACAGAATTTTTTCATTTCATGTGTTGATTTTTTTTTTTTTTTTCATTCAAATAATTCATATCAGAGAAATGGTTTCCTCTATTCACTTCATTTAGTGCTATGATTTTCAAATGGGAGGCACTTAGCTCCCAGCGGAGGAACCTATAATGGAAAATATAATGGTGAAAGAATTACTAAATGACAATACAAATTGCAGTAAGAATTAAAGAAAGTTAAGATCATAAAATGAGGAGAGTGAATCACTGATTTAGTGAAAAACTAATCTTTTATCTAGTCTTGAACAGATAAACTAAAAACCAGAGAAGTGGAGTTCATCTTACATAATTGAAGATAAAAGATTCAAAAGATCAGATGTTTTTTTTTCTTCTATTGCTTTATTACACTTTCTCCTCTTACCACAATCTATGTTTAAACCTGGCTCAGACAAAATTTCTAAAAAAATAAAAAGTAAAAATTACTGTACATAGAGGACCATGACAAATGGCTTATGAGGATATTTGGACGACTGCCCTCTTTGCAATTTATCCAAACCCCATAACAGTCCATATCAAACTTCAGTAGACAGCCCCCTAGTCATAATATCAGAGCATTGGATACAATACAAGTATAATATTCCCGTATAGTTTTTAGAAACATCCTCGCATCTTTATAAGAGACTGTCTATCCGTCGATAAGTCTGACATTCAGATTTCCTTGAAACTTGGTAGAAATTTGTTCCTTAATGAGATGCTTCCTGGAAAATCTCAGGGTCACCTGTTCTGGCAATAATGGTAATTAAAAGGTGCTTCTTGATAAGATGCTTCTCATCTTGAATTATCTTCTAATCAGGGTCACATGATCTGGCAATAATGGTGTTTAAACTTTATAGTGGATGCCTCATTGAACTTTCAGTTCTTGTTCTAATTGAATGTCCATTTTTATATACCATCAAATTCTGAGCTATTTTCAGCTATGCTGCTTAACCTTATTTGTGTTATGTACGTACATCTGTACATCATGATCTATCTGATAGGAAAAAGAACATTCATCAGCTGATTTTGTATTAAGTAATCTAAGAGACAAACAAAAACAAATGTACATTTGTGTGCTCAATAATGAGGCTTTTGTCCACAAGAACTAACAGGATTAATACAATGAATTATAAATAGAATGAAGAGAGGAAAAATGGGTAATTTGTATTTTATTTCCATGATTCTTAGAACAAACAATACATTTCAAATCAGCTAGCCCAAAGTAAAATCTGTACTTATCACAGCAGCAGCACCTGACCTAGTAGACCGAATATTTTTGTGTGCATGTGTGAGTGATGTCTGAATGTAGCTAACTAGATTTCATGTTCCACGTGTGTCAACCAGCTTGACAGCTAATCACTTAGAATGAAATAATTTACTCCTTAAATTCACCGTTGTCTAATTACATGTCTTACAATAACTCAATGGTCAGAACATTGGTCTCAAGGTTGTACTCCAATGCAAATATAAGTTCTACTAACAAGGAACATAGGTGATGCTATCAGTGATCTACAATACATATAAAATTTGCACATAATGTACATTCATTTGGAGTATATTGCAGGTCAACTTGATCAGAATCAGTGACTTCTCAAAATTCAATGATTGCCGTTATCTATCAATCTTTAATTAGATCTTTCAAAATTATTCTCAGTACATTTCACTCTCTCACAGTTCTCCCTGCCCCTCATCATAAACATGTTATGTTTTTATCAGTCAGGCAATAAAGACAGGAGAAAAGATTTTTTTTAAAATATGTTAAGAAACTAGAAAGCACTAACCTCTACCAACACCATTCCCACTGAAACTGAATGAAAATCAGTTTATATAGCTACAGTCCAGGGGAGGTAACTGAAAAAAATGCCTGGATCCACCCCAAAATGTCTTGCTTCATCCATTGCCCAGCCTTAAACAAAATGTCATTAAAATTCACCGTGAACTTCTGTAGATATTGTGTGGACAAACATGAGTGAATATATAAATGCATGATGAAAATCTCACAAAAGAAATTCCAGGATCTACCAAGAAACATAATCCTCACTACCCCATGGCCCAACCTTCCACAAAATTTAATTGAGTGGAGATACTGAGTAGACAAATAGATAGACAAAATGGATGAATACAGATGAATACTTAACCATAGTCCAATTGTGGGGGCAGGAGTGATCAGTCCTTTGAGGTCTATATAGTGGTTGATAACAAGTAATACTCCAAGTAAATGGGACACAATCAACTGAACTAAAAGCAAGAGCAGGAAGTGCTGGGATAGCAGCTAGTCCATAAGTAAGCAAATACTGGCCACAATTAGCTCCTTCATAAATCTGTCCCCAGGATAAAGGGGCCTCACCTGACAAACCTCATGATGACAGTCAATTGGGGGCCATATGGGTTATCAGAAGAGACTTCTTGTCTACTACAACTATTAAATAGGGCTCAATTTTCACTTATCTTAGGCGGAGGGAGAAAACAGGAATAATAAAAATAAAAAAAACATCCTTTTGAAATGGCCCCTAGACCTAACCATTACTCATACCTTATACAAACTTTCAAGCCCCTCCCCCCTGCCACCGACTTGATTGTCTCCCATGAAATTCCTAAAAACTCTTGACCTGTCCCTCACCCCAATATTAGCTATCATCCCCACCTAGATATAATCAGACCCACTTAATGCCTAGCAATTCATTACCAAGCACCTTAATCAATCCCTTGTTATCTAAAGATTTATCATGGTAGCATAGAACAATTATTCTTTGCTTCACCAACCAATCCTGACTCATTTTCTTTATTAACCCATGACACTTCAAAGTCAATATCCATTATTCTTTACCCTAGAAGTAATATTCAACAAGCCAGTGTCACTCTCAAGTCATTGCAGTCTTTCAGAAGAAATAGACCAAGGCTTTTCACCATGAGTGGAGTGTAATTTGGTTGTTAGAGAATAGGACTAAAGCCTGGGAGGTTTTCTATTTCTAATCCTGATACAGAGAAGGCAATTCTTATATTCACATCCAAATGGATTGAAATTGACATCCAGGGTTGCCATTCGAAATTTTTCCAAACCAAAATTAAATACATTTCATAATGAAAAATAAATTAGTGTCCAAAAACTAAAGATTTGTCACTGAAAGAAATTTTACAAAAGATAAAAATCCCTTCTACATAAATGATATGATACAACATATTATTTAGATAAACAATCCATTCTACCTGCAAACCAAGTATGATGATAGATATCAAGTCATCTGATCATATGATACTGAAATTTGGTCTTGAACAGAAAAAGATGTCTGACAATTCGATATCCAAGTAAATCCAATTAAATCTTCATAATGTTAATGATATCCAATGTGTGTATTATATATAACACATACATGTACATGAAAACATTATATAATCCTCATCATCAGTCTATTAGCGTCCGTCGTTGGACATAGACCTTCCCCAGGATTTGCCACACTCCCCTATCATGGGCGTCACGGAGCCAGTACTTCCTTAACTTATCTAGCTCGTCTCTCCATCTAACATTTTGCCGGCCTCGGTTGCGCATGTGGTCTCGGGGGATCCATGTTGTGAGTCATGATGTCCATCGATTATCTGCCATTCTTGCAACATGGCTGGCCCACCGCTATTTGAGATTTTTAATGGATTCAAAGATGTCCCTAACTCCTGTCTTTTCTCAGATGTACTGTGCTATCTTGTGGTCTCTCCATGTGAGGCCCAGCATTGTTCTTTCATGTGCACGTTGCATGGTTATTATAAATTACTAAATCTTAAATTTTGACAACCCAATATTTTTTTCAATATTTTCAGTATTTGAAATAAATGACATCAGGATTTAAGATTGACACTTAACAACTGACTAAGCCAGGTTTTGGGTCTCATGTTTGAATAGAGAATTTCACATTTGACGATTAATGTAACCAATCTCTGAGCAGAATTCCTCTATTTGATCTTAGGTCACTCAAGAAATATGGGGATGTGCACTACAGTGATGAATACTGAGCCCTTCTCAGCTCATTATGGATGGGTATTTTCTGTCGGAAGTTGTTTTCCAAACACGAAGGTTGTTGGCAGTGAACTTCAGATGTGACTGGTTATTGCTTATAAGTTCATATCCCACCAAGCACTCATCAGAATCTTAATCAGATGAAAGTAACCTCTCAACGGGAGCAAATGTCAATCATTACCACTGAATTACAGATAACAGCACAACATTGTGAAGAAGGATCCATTTCTCATCCCAAGTAACTATGGTGTTCAAAAAGGGTGCTTGGGGCAGCTGAGAATATAGGGACTCCCAACAATCAGCACATTGCTGGCAATGTGCTATAAATAGATCAGATGGGACCCATTTAATAACCTTTGACACTTTTTCCTAGCTTCTTCAAATTGTAATGAACAGTCATATGGCTAACATTGAATTGTTACCCCCCCCCCCGAATTCCCTGATTGTAACAGCAAGATAGAAATGGCATTTCAGTAATCTTGTTCAAGCGCTATCAGTTTAAAAGATAGAACTTTTGTTACAACCAAATAGATAGAACCATAATAGAGATGAAATACTTTGACAAATAGTCACTGACCCAAATACTCATGCATCTATATAACAACTTGATGATCACTGATAAAATTCCACGAACAAAAATGTCTGGCAATTTCTGTTTGGTTAAATATGTTTCTCATCAGAGTTCTACATACAAAAAGGTCAAGAAAGCATTGATTAAAAAACTAGAATAGAGAATAACATCCGATGCCACTGATGCCAACTCGGACTGGATTTTAAGCTAAAATGGGGAAAAAGTAAGATGCTAGAGGAGGAAGGAGACTTACCCAAATAGTATTATACTACCATATATGCCAGACTAATGCCAAATGATTTACAAGGGTATTTGGAGGACTACCGCTCATTTCAATTTATCCAAGCCCCATTACTCTCTATATCAAACTTTAGTAGACAGAACCAAATCAATACCAGCACCTTGGATGAAATGCAATATTTAAATTTTTTTTTTTCTAATTATGTGTCCATCTTATAAACTGGTATGTGCAAAGGATTGATGTAGATACAAATTGACTAACACTTATCAAACCACCTGTAACCTTCCACTGCTAATCTGAACTCAATTTCAGAATGTGTTATTTTGAATTTCCTACATAGTCACAACAACCTACCACTACTTTTCTCTGGTAGCAATAGGAACAGCTGGTGCTGATACAAACTACAAAAAGAGAGAGAATAATTAAATTGAAAAAAAAAAAAAAAAAAAAAAGAAAAAAAAAAGTAAAACATTGGTAAGCCATTCCTCTGTTTTCTGCATTTACAACCTAATTTCATATAACCCCATTTGTAGTACTAGAGAATAAAGGAAGTGGTTCTCATTGTGTGAAGTGCAAATGTCACATACTGTCCATAACAGTGTCTCAGAAGTTTTTTTGTGTTCTACAATATAGGATCTTTGATAGAGTCTGAAAATGAAAGAATACTTATTAATCTAACCAATTGTGATGTGGCAAGAAAACAAAACACAAACAATCAGTAATTGGGCATCCTACAGGTCTTTATGTTGCTGAATTAGTGATAGCTGACAACTTGTGTTCATATAATTTGGGAACTATATTCTTCATTTAAAGGTCATCCAATATTTTGGTATAACAAGGAAATATTCTGACAGAGGTCAACAAGAGGAATCACAGCTGTCAGAAAGAGAGAATAACCTTCTTTGAAAAAAGAAAAAAAATGACATGCCCAGTAGGATAGGTCAAAAGAGAGGGAGAGAGAGAGTTAAGTGTTTACTACCATTTGCAACATTCAGAACATTACTACCTTCTTCTACTAATGTATACAAAACGGACGTTCAATTTTTAGAAAACAATGCGAATATTACTCTGCATCCAATGCATTAGTATCATGACTAGGGGGCCATCTACCAAAACTTTATGGGGACATAGGGGGCTTGATGAGTTGTAGTGACCAATAGTCCTCTAAATACCCTTGTAAACCACTTCAGTCCAGCTTATACAGTAAGTGCTGAGCACTGACAGTCCATAATGAAGCATGTCATGAGCAAATCTTTACAATCTAATTACAACAATACATTTTATCACTGCCACTCCCTGTTATATGCTGATAAAATAATGTAAAGCAAAAACTATGCCAGCCACATGTTAATGAAATAAAATTGATGTAAAAACTATCCTGTCACTTCTTGATACTACTTGTTCTCAAACACGAATAATGAAACATGTGGCAGGGAATTTGTTTATGTTTTAGAACTAGTAGTATTAGGAATTGGCAGGGATAAAAAGTACTACCTATTTGATAATGCTATTTTCAGTAATTCAGGCATAAGCAACTTTTTTTTATCTGGCGGGCCACACAAGTTATTTTCCATCTGTATTCAGTACAGCTATTTAATTCAATAATGTCAACCATATTGCAGAAAGCTTTCTTAATTTCTATTTTAAACAAACATATGAATTACAATTATTATGTAATTGATTTGTGAAGCCAAAATAATAGTAATTTTATAACATTAATTATAAAATTGATTTTCAGAGAAAAATTATACAAGATTTCAAATAAATGCCTAGGTTGGTGGAAGGCCACCCAAAAAATGTTGCTGTGAGCCAAATTTTGAAGCATCCAAAATACAAAAAAAAATTGGACTCATCCTAAAGGCCAGATACAAAAACAGTGAGCTAAAACCATGAAATTCAGACCAAAATTTGTGTCTTAACTGAATGTCACCTTGTCTTCCATATACATTTTATAAGACATGAAATATTTAGCAACGAACGATGAAAGTGAGTGGAATGAGGTCTTATGGCATATCAAACTCCTAATTGTACAAAACAAGATTTCAAGGAGATATTCTGCTCATTTTAGATGTTTAAAAACAGACTGAATATTCAAATGAAAAATGAAAAATGAAAAAAGCCAGGGAGGAGCTTTCAGGTCCTGATTCCAGCTTCTTAAGGCTGACATGAACCATATAAGCAGGAATGCTCAGTTCCTGCATGTATTTCTCATATCAGGATGACTTTGAAAAATCTATCAATCAAACATGTTTATAACGACCAGAATCCTCAGATGTATCAAATGATGTAACAGTAAGATATTACAAAATTAGCATACATAATCACTGTATACATCATATCACTTGATAAATTGTTCAAAATTTATTTCAGATGAAATCCAAGAGGTGTAACTCCCACTCCCCCCCTTTTTTTTTCAATCTACCTGACAATTACAATTAGTAATTTTATATTAGTTTTGTGGTAATTGATACTGAAACTCCTTCAGCTTTCAAATTCAAAATTTTAAAAAAAATAAATAAATAAATAAAACTAAAACTTCTTCAAATATTGAATTACTTGGTATGAAAATAAGATCGCCAAGAAAATGTTCTCTAGAAAAAAAATGTGTATGAGAGTATCCATTCCCACTTTTTTGCAGGTCTTCCAAGCAAATCTGATGAAAATAACAATGCAAAGTCGATCGACAAAAAGAGACCAAGTTTCTAAAGTTCGGAGGCATTAAATGAATTTAAAGGTAATTAGTAGCTGTTCTTCTGACTTGTCTCAATTTTTTTTTTAAATGGACTAATTTCCTCTTTGCTGTTTATTTTTCACTGTTTCAGTTGTTTACCCTTCTGGCCTTCCCCAAGGTGTCTGAAGAGTTCTGGAATATAGAATCTAGGGCATGCTTCCCTGGAACAAGTTTCAACATCATAACACAGACATCTAGGGAAGGATGGAGAGTAAACGGCCAAAAAGTGAAAAATAAATGGAGATGAGGAAAATAGTTTGACTGAACCACATATATAGATCAGTAACTGCCTGTAGAATTTGAACTAATAAATAAATGACAGTAGGAAAATAGACTTATGCACACTTACATCAAGTCATAAACAAACATATAGTAGGCACTCGTTAAAAAAACCCAAAAAACCTGATATCAAAAAAGGGAGGATATCATTCAAGTAAACTTAACAGGATAAATGATAATTGAAATTTATTCAACCAACTGTAAAACCAATCTGTAAAAAAGATTTTTTAAAAGTGTTTTTTTTTTCTATTTGAAAGAAGAAAAAAAAATTTTCATCAATTCATATGAAGAGAAAGGACACATGAAATACAGGATATTAATGTGCGGGTTGAGATCCCAACACATAAAACAATGAAATAAAAATTAATCAGCAGGAATAACTAGCAGAGATTCAAGTTCAATATATAATCAAGGAAATTAATACAAATAGAAAAGGCCTGACGGGAAAAAAAAAAATTTTTCTAAGATTTGATTAACGAAGCAGCTATAACAAGTAAAATACTAAATATAATGAATGATTCCTTTTACATTCAACATGTGCAAATAGATGAAAACAGGGGGGGGGGGGCTGTCTCTTTCTCCATATCAGGATCTTTACAGATGGAGGAGTGGAAATTCTTGAGAAGCTTATCTGATAAAAGAAAGGAGTTAATGAAAGAGAGAGAGACCACCCAAGAAATTGCTTTGTAGAAAATCTTGGAGGGAGATGATCATTCATCATGCCAAGTATAGATAATGGTGAATTGCAACTTATTTGGTCAAGAAGGACCATTTCAAACCAAAACAAACAGAATACTTGGGGACACTAGTGTGCATGTGTGTAGGTACGAGAGAGAGAGATATAAGTAGGTTAGTACTTGAGAGAAGAGTCACAAGTGCTGGCAGCTATACTGAGCATCTAACACAAGTTCATAAGTAAACATAACATTATGTATTACTATGAACCAATACAAATAAAGGGAATACAGTTCAATGATGACTATAAAACAATCAGTGATAAGTTGGTTGTCCATACTTCATAATAGTACATTCAAGTTTTCATATTCCGGCCTCATGATATATAGTTTTTTTATTTAAAAAAAAAAGGTCTCTGCCTCTATTTTCCAACAAATGTGTGGGCATAAAAAAGTAGTAAGTGTGGGGTGGGGCCAGAAGCCATCATCCCACTCGTTGACTGAATCATGAATAGATATGGTTGTACTGTTGCTTCACTTACAAGACTAAATTCCTTGTTTCATGCAATCTGAGGATTCAAATTTTTGAATATCAACAGTTTTCAGACATGTTACAAATATTGCTTATAAATCTTTTAAAAAAAAGATTAATACTGACCAATAACAATGAATAATACAGTTATATCCACATTTATCATAAGTGGAGGCTTTTAGGAACTAGTGTTATGACAGTGGTTTTCAAAACTTTGAAAACTCAAGGATCCCTTTTATAATAGGAATATTCCAGCATACCCCTATTTTCAGCAGATAGTTTTTAGACTATATGATTATTGAATGACTATAAAAAGCGATTTTTTACCTTTAAAAATCAGTCATTTAAAATAGATTACATTTATTAAAATATCAATACATAATACAGGTGTGTGTACAATGATTATGTTTCTTGATAGCTGTACGAAAGAAGTTGCACCTCTGCCACAAGATAGGCAATGTCAGGTTCAGAGGGGACACTACTGTGAACCCCCGAGCATTATTTGATGGACCCCAGTTTCAAAAACACAGGTATACGGGTAAGGCTGTATCTCAGATTTATATTCGAGTAACAGAAGGATCCATCGAAGATGAGCAAAGTGAACCTGTGCAAGCTGGGAGTTCCAGAGTACTCCATGTCCCTGTGGGTAATTTTTTTTTTAAATACAGCCAATTTCAGGGCAGTTTTGAGACAGTTAAAAGACCTGTAATATGCAAAATAGATATATGCTGTGCCCCCACATAACCCCCATTAACAAAACTGTTCATCATAAATTCTCCCCCACCTGGTGGTCTTGAGATAAAAATAGCAATGAAAAAGAACTATCATGAAAGAATTATCTCTAACAGAAATAGAAGTCAATTTTCCGCTACTAAAATTTATTTTGAACTGAAATCCAGTGTGGGCTACAGATAAATATTTAGCACACTATGAATAGACAAATAAATACAAACAGGAAAAAAAAGACACACATTAACTTCATGCACATGCAGACACACACACTTTGAAGTTATATTTTTATTTTTTCTATTTTTGTGGATCTGTGTTTTTTGTACTGTTTAAAACAAGATGTTAACATTTAAGTATACTTTGCATAATGCAATGAAAATGTGATTTTCCTCCTTAGGCCTCCAAGATCAAGGTTGGAAGAACCGTTCAACAGCTGGCATTCATTTTCTACTGCACTGAAATATACTGAGTGAATATGACTTTGTGGTCTCTTCTTTCGAAACTACAAACAAGACAAGGAGAATGTTCACATAACCTACAGCTCATGTCATGAGCATACTTTATGTGTGTAGAAGTACTTGGCACATCATTCACACAATACCAGGTTTGGCGTGAGACCAAAATTATAAAATACTTGGGATCTACTTCATTGTCAATGGCTTGCAAAATCAGCATGCTTACCAATGTCATACAGCGAGTTCTGTCATATCATTCAGAAGCACATATCACTAATAGGTACAATACAGGAAAAATGGTCCTGATTGGAATTCAGCTGACGTCACGTAGACATGCAATCTGGTGAAAATTCATCAAGTGAAGCAAAACTGTTCAACAATTCAATTTATTTAAGCATATAATTCATGTATTTACTCCAGCTTTTCTTGCATGAATTCTTTAGTTTCCTTTTATTTACGTGCCATTTTTAACAGAGTATGCATAAATAAGTGTGTGTGTGTACACACATGAACAGAAGATGTGGTCAATAGAAGAGAAATCCAATAGTGATGCTGTGATCCAAGCTCCATCATATGACTATAATGATGATGTTATTCATTGAGCTTAGTTTGGTTTGGGCACAAGGCTAAAAGCATGGGGCACACAGTAAGGATCGAACTCAGTAAACAGTAATGAATGATCTGAGACTAACTTGCAAACCATTACACTATGGCAAAGGAAGATGATAGCAGCCTGGAAAGAATTTCGGGAGATTAAGTAATACACGCCAGTCTTTTTAAACTTGGATGTCACCCTGCACTTCTCCACACATCCTTCATCCTGGCCATTGCAGTTTCTCTTCCCTCCTTACCCACTTCTTGGCTACATCATCTGAGGGTGGGGCTGGTGCTGACAACTACTACAACATCACATCAGTTGTAGTAGTAGTAGGAACAGTAATTGTGATACACGCAATATTTCAAGTCAGTCTGTCTCCCTATCTTCAGACTTTTTATGAGAAGGCTTTTGGATGAAATCGTTATTTTTCTTCATTTCTTACTCAAAGAAAGCAATAATAAAAACGGTGAATAGCTCAATGAATGAAACTCATTTAAATGAAATGAAAAATGGTTTTGAATTCTTGGGGGAGGGGATAAAGAACTGCCCAATGGAAGTGGTATATTCCTGTTCTTTTCACCCCTCAACACAGACACCTGTGTGTGTGAATGAAATCATGAATGTATTGTAGTAGTACACATGCTCATAAATAAGAGATTGAAGGTTCTTAACGTTTCTCAATCAATGTGCATGTTTCAACTGTATTTTCGAAGGAATTCATATTTTTAAAAGAACCTATCTTGGAAATTATTTTAGGAAATTAAACTTTTCAAAGGGAACAGTAAACTCAGTTGATAAAAAAATAGTAATAATCATTAGTCGATTGAATCAAATTACTATCGTTGAGTTTCACATCAGCGGTGACTGATTGGCTTTCACTAGAGATCAAGTCACAGCAAGTCTTAGGACTCTCTGAAGTATTCTAGCCGATTTCAGTAGAGCTGTCGTCTGAATAGTCTCAGTTCTTCCCCAAATTCCTTGCTCCTTCAATCTTAATAATATCATCATCATATCATCATCATCACCATTATCATTACGATTAAACCACGAAATATTTATAAAACTAAAAAGACACAACAGTAACAAAAGAAGAAGAAGAATTCAGAAGCTTTTCTAATTAGCATATGATTGGAAAATGTGAACTGGGCATATTTCAGATAACCGGACATAAACGATTTATGTATGTAGATTCTTTTACTACATACACGCTGGCGGTTTTATTGTACTACTACTCAAGAATGTGTCCAAGGTTCCAGTAAATTCATTCATGAATCAAGACCCACATCATTTTTATTCACTAAAACATAATAATTAACAGCGAGAATTCACAATGAAGAGTTTGTTTTAATCATTTTTCTTCCAAAAAAGGAATTATGAATAATTTTTACACATAGAAATAGGATTTTCCAAAGATCCGAAAATAAGGAATTTCTTGGAGAACAGAATTTTAAGGCAGTTTTTTTTATCATTTATGCTTATGTGGGAAAACGTGGCTTTTCTTATTGTTGTTGGAAGAGAGGAAAGGAGAGAATCGTGTACTAATTATTGGATAAATATTTTAGAAGTCTGAGAAAAATATGAAAATCATCGTCGTTGGACTTCATACTATTAATAAATAGAATAAGTAAGAAAACTGGGCAAATCATTAGAAGAAAGAAAAGCAAAGTTACCGTATTTACTCGAGTATAATGCGATCTCGGTTATAACGCGACTCCACTTTTTGTAGCAGAAATTCAGTAATAATATATATAATCTAATTTTTTTTTTTTCACATTAAAGTATAAAATGCTACGTCACAATTGTGACCCTCATTTTTGTATTAAATTTCTCGCATTTTACACGAGTAAATACAATAATCAACATTTTTGTCATTGTAGTAAGAAGGAGGGACCGCTACTACCCACGGATAATAAATGATTTTTTTATTAACTGATATCTCGTTTTTAGTGAATAAAAATGCTATATTTATTCCCTTGATTAATTATCATTTTTTCAAGTTATATATTTATATATATACAATGGTTTTGTTTATTATTTATTGTATAAGTAGAAGGTTAAGAAAAAGATAACGGGATTTTCGTCTGTTCATTTTTTGGCAAAAAGCAGACAGTTAAATAGCTCCAGAAGAAAACAAACCTTTTTTCAGATTCAAAATAAAATGAGAAACTCCGGATGGAAATATAAATTTCTGATATCCACTACAACTAAGAACAAGTCTACGCTTCATGGTCATCATTTTTTTAATCTTTAATCTACAATTAAACGGAATTAATAAAATTTCGGTAAAAAATGTGACCGAAAAAATGTGCAACTGAATACGGGTACAATCAGATTACACATCACTAAAAAGTATTTACTATTCAATATTTTAGAACTATATGTGTGATTATGTATTTAATGTGGGATTAACTATCGATGAAGTATCGATAGTAATTGGATAATCCTTTGTTTTAATCTCTTCAAACTATCAAATGGTCCCAACTGTGTGGTAGTAGTTACTTACAGGTCTGATCATAGCCGGATAATCTATCATTAATCCACGTTACGTTGTATTTAGTCTAAAAGTATTAAGATAGGATATTTTGATAAATAAGTATTGTCAAAAGATCAAACAGTATTTATTCGATTATTCAAAGGTATTTTTCTGTCGGTTTTAATCAGAAAATATGGAGAAAAACCGGCTTTTTTTCAAATCAGATCCGACAACAACGACACAAACAAAAATGTTGTCGTCCGGGAGATCTTTCTTCTTTCTTTTTTTTTTTCACAAGTCTTTTGAAGATAAGAAGAAGAAGAAAAAAGATAGATATTAAATACACATCAGCACTTTTCTCCAGTTATCTTTAGTTTCTTTTTTCTTTAAAAAAATGTTAGAACTTACGAGACAAGACACTATTTTCTTCTTTTTCTTTCCTTCTTTTCAACTACAATAAAACAATCTACTTTTCACACCCACCATCAACAACAAAACAACAGAGAGAGGCGCACGTCTCGCTCCACTAACTCTCCGCATGGACAAGAATGACTAGACTTACCTTTCTTTCTCGCTGTAACTTAATGCCTGTAACTGTGATATCCGAAAAGACGAGTAAACAAGAGGTAATAATTGAAAAAAAAAAAAAAAGACCCAGGTTCTCTCCAGAAAAGACCCCAAAAACCTTCTGTCTCTTAAGCAACAACAACACTCCACTGTCAGGATTTGTATGGAAACATCATGGCGGAATAGCTTACAACATGCGGACACACAATACGGTTGCATTAAAAAAAAACTCAAATTGGAACAAAAATTACTTAGTACACAAAGTCGTGTTAAGTAAGTTTCTTGAATTAGATATTAGTTCATGACCCCAGAAGCGGTTTCATGCACAATTCGGCATTTTTTGACAATTTTAATAATGCGGTGATATTTCTCGTTATCGGAGGGAGGTAGCATTCAGCAACGAACAGCCAGACATTTCTCATAAATAAAAGTTTCAAGTCTTGAAATTTTTTTTTTTCCAAAGAAAAAAAAATAATCTTTGGGTGAAAAAACTATTTTAGAAATATTTTTCCGATCACAAAAATAAAAAATGATTTGAAAAAAAAAAATTCAATTGGTAAACCAATTTCTAAAATTTTGATATTTAATGTTACAGTTTTTTTCTTTTTAGAATTTTTCTCCAGAAGAAATTTTTTTAATCAAAGAATTCTGATGCTTTCCTTTTAGGTGGAACTGACAAAAAATAAAGATTGGAAAAATAATTGAAATTGTTGTTTCAATGCTTTGAAAGATTTGTTTAAAAAAAAACTTATGAAAATTGATATTTTTGTCTCTTTTATTCAATTATAATGAAAAAAACATGCAAGTTTTCAAAAGATAAAGAGAAAAATTTTTTTTTTAAATTATTGATATGTTCATTATAAAAAATCAAAATTTCAAAGAATGTTCAGAAAAATTTTTTCCAGCAAATCTCTGATGATTATTCTTGAAAACACTATCAGTTATACATGTATGTACGTGTTTATGAGTATATAGATATATACATGTTGCGTATATATGCATACATATATACACATGTTGCATGTATACAGCATATGTATACATGCATATATACATATATCCATACAATGTATAATTACACAAAAAATGTATCACCACACATGTCAGACTGCATAACAAATTCATGTATAATGAAGTAACGTTACGTTCATACAATATGCCATTTAGTACACAACACACAACCATATCGCAATACATGTCAATCTAATATGTAACATACATACATACATACATACATACATCCCCAGATCAGACATTATATATATAGATGTATATATATACAATCACACACATGATGCATAACTACACGCCCATGCTGAAATGTACAGTATACACTAGTATAGTAATGTAACAATACACCCATATCATTTATAATTATATGACTAGTAAACAACCTTGCAATAGTATACGTTAATGCAGAAATTTGCACAATACTCATTCAAACACATAAATAGTGTATACTAGTTTCAGTATGCGTACACCCATCCTCCACATGTGTGTACAAGTTGTTTCAACACACATGCATTCATAAGCATACACACACACACATAAATAAGTATGTACATGTCTATCATCATATACACAAGCTAGATTAGATGTACATATGCCAGCTCTGACATCTGCACATGCATAGCATGTGCATACATATCTATACGTTCATCTATATACGTATGCATCGTGCTTCCAGATCAAACATTATACTTTTCAAAAATTGTTTATGGTGAGGTTGTTCAGTAATGATATTATTATTGCGATGTGTCTCGGTGTGTTGAAGGAGCCGAGGCGCTCTAGTGTCTGATCTGGGTGTGGACGTACGTATGTATGTTACATATTTGATGGATATCTATTGTGATGTAGTTGTGTGTTGTATACAAGGTGGCATATCATATAAATGTAATGTTACATTATAGTACATGTATAAGCTATGCAGACCAACATGTATGAATGGTTGCATATATATATATATATATATATATATATATATATATATATATATATATGTGTGTGTGTGTGTGTGTGTGTGTGTGTGTGTCTTTGTATAGTGGATGTGAATTGATCCAATAGAATGAGGATGAAAGTGAAAATTTTAAGGTGAAGATAAAAACTTGAGAGAAAGAAGGGGTTATATCTAAAAAATTTTCAATATCAGGGGGGCCAGCCATTTTTTCAGAAGAAAATTTGCAGTGGTTCAGAGAAAATTTTGTTGTACCACCGCAAGTTTTCTTCGGAAAAAGATGGCTGGCCCCAGTCAAGATTCATCGAAATATGCCTATGCAATAATCAAAAAATTTGAGATGTAATACCTGCTTTTTCTTAAGTTTTTTTTCTCTTCATCTCTCTAAGTACTCACTTTCATCAACATATATTCATATATATATATATATATATATATATATATATATATATATATATATATATTTATATATATTTATATATGCATATATATATATATATATATTATATATATATATATATATATATATATATATATATATATATATATATATATATATATATATATGTACATGAGGGTGGATCAATAAGTCTGTAGCCTGACATGTAGTTTTTAGCAAAATATGAGTGTATGCAGTGGTGGCCAAATACCCAGCCAAGGAAATGTGATGCTTTAGAAGTTGGAGAGATAAACGTTTTGAAAATGTAATTGTAAGATTTTGCATGTTGTGTAATAATACTCAGAGTGTAAAACTAACGTAGGAGCCCTGCATTTCAATTGTTGTGTGTGTTATGATGCCATGCAATATGGCGAGATGTGCAAACATCATGTGTGGCCAAGCTGTCATACGAAATGTGCAATCATTTCTCAAAGCCTATAATTGGCTACAAGAGAGTGAATCACCATTTGGCAGGTGCTTGCTATATTATCAGATGTTATTTTGTAATTTTTGGTGAAAATGCACTTGAGGAATGAGCTGTCCACTGTAACATTGGAAGATAATTTCAAAATGGCAGAATCTGGTTGATAACCTCAGGATATCACTTGTGTGCTGGATTTGAATGATCTTACAGTCTGCAGAATTATTGCAAAGCATCGTAAGCCCGGTAATATATGAAATATAGTGTTATGTGGCCAAACAAGGAAGGTTAGAAAATCAACTCAATGAGTGAATGCTTCATAACAGCTTTTTATTGTGAAGGAATGGTGATGAAACTCCCATTTAATCTTGCACTGCAAGGCAACAGGTACAAGAGACTGAGTTAAGATGTTGCATAGAGTTAAGAAGTGATTTTTCAGTTCTGTAAATCACAAAAAAGACTTTGGTCTTTACCAAAGGAATTATGGATCAGACTGTAGGAGATTGGAGTCATGTTCTGTGGTCTGACAAGTCAAGATTCAACATGGTTGGATCAGATGGTATCAGGTGTATTTGCAGAACAGCAACTAATGCAACCATGTTGAATTTTGACAATAGTAACACAAATTTGCACATACACACACACACACTCTTGCAGGCACGCACACACACATATACATGCATACTTGCACATACACACACACATACGCACATATATATATATATATATATATATATATATATGGCACTAACCAGAAATAGAGGGATTCAACCATAAGAGAGAATAACACCTAGTTTCCACCATCTCCTTTAAAGTAGTCCCCTGTTGACTTTGCAGACAAATTCATGATGGGTGATGCTCACAAAGGGTATCTCTAAAAGTTCCAATTGAATTTTAATGATACTAGGTTGAAGGGTGGATCATGGGTCTAGGAAAAATAGGTTACATTTTGGGGCAGATCCAGGAATTTGTTTTTGATGGGTAGATAGTTTTTCATGTATTGAGAGGAAGTAAACAATGGTCCGAAATATGGAAAATCGAAACATAATCACACCTCCTGCTTTATAGTAGCTATATATGAACTGATTTTCATTGATTTTCTAGTCATTTTCATTGTATTCTTTCAAGTCAAAACAAAACCTTGGTAATATCAGCACAACAAAAAGCCATTTCCTACTATTCAGTTTCTTCTAGGTTGACTTCAGGGTCAATTTTCATTTTTTGGGTTCTTTCTTTTACAGCACAATGCAGAGAGCATGTATACCTCTGCTAATTCCATACACTAGCTAAAAACTGAATTAAAAAATATACATGTATGAATTGCCTTCGTTCTAAGTCTACAGGAACGTCCCCCCCCCCAGGTAGCATAACTGGGCCAAGCCCAGTTGTCAGAATGCCCTCTCGGCTTGTTTATATAGTCCAGAGGAAAGCAGAAATTGATACAACTGGAATCAGCTTTGCTGAAGGTGCTGCTAGCAGAACATCAAATTGGGCTTCTAACTGTTTAAGGTGGCCCCACTCCCTGCTTTGGAATCAAGTTGTTCTTCTCCTAGACTGGTTAGTTTCCCAATGCCAGAGAGCCCAATCTGCCCTGCAATATTGCCCATAGCTGGGGGGGTAGGGGTAAGAAGAGATGGATTCATACTTTTCTCAATGGCATTAGTGTGAAGTCAACATTAGCGGCCCAACCAGAGTTTGAACTCATTACCGACAACACCAATTACAGGTCCTGTCCATACATAGCTACTTAAAGATGGAATGAAAATGAATTCATACATAGCTACGATGCAAGTAAGTAACTGTGTAGGTTTCAATTTTCCATACTTCAGTCTTGATATATTTTATCGATACATGAAAAAATATTGTTCAGTTGATAAAAAAAATCCTGGATCCACTACTGAATTTAATCGATTCTTTTTTTAGTCCATGACCAAACCTTAGACAAAATGTCATTCGTGGAGAAATTCTGAAGAAAGAGTTAAACATGAGAGATGCAATCAAATTTGTGAAAAAAAATTTTTTAAATATCTCTCAATCAAAAAAAAGTCTTCAATCCTCCTCCAAATTGGATCTATTCTTCATTAGCTCATGGCCTACCCTTCCACCAAACATGTCTTGGATTCATCAAGAACTTTTGGAGATATTGTGTGGATAGACAGACAGACGAACTTGAGTTGATACAAATAAATGTATCTGTACATCATATGAATGAATCACCGTAGCCCATTGGCAGAGGTAAATGTATGTTTGCTTGTATCATTTAGGGTGTTGTGGTTAAGGCACACACAGGCAACTGTTAGTAAGACCCTCTTCCCACTTGTCAGGTCCATAGAAGCTTCATTTTGCTTATGACACCTGGTATTCCCTGGATTGGTACCAATCAGGCTAAACATTGATTAATCAGTGATCAAACAAGAAATAGTGATACAATATCATTTGGCTGTAACCCCTCAGCCTCATGTACACGTTCAGCAATCATAGCATTTATGCTGAGTGCTTAGCAGAAGGGGATTGAGTACCATTTTGAGTCTCTGGTATGACTGCGGTGAATTGAACCACTGCCTACCAAACCAGAGGTGAGCACTCTACCAGAGGGACAAGGTAACTAGTGGCAGAAGTAGATAAAACCTCCAAATATTTAGCCCGACCCCCAAGCCAATATATTCTTGGCATAGGTCAGTTTTCTTACTTGTCAGCAACAGTTATGACCCATATTGCCAACTCAAAAATTTTTTCACACTAAATCGGCCTCAAAAGAGTGTCAAAAGATGCAAAAACGCAATTAGTCTTTTCATGGCCATTTTTATAGCTAAAATGGCTGGATTTATTGCACCAGGCTCAAAAATAGACAAAAATTACTGGAAAATTGTGCTAAAAACTGGCTGAAATAGTGATAAATGTGGAATTTTTATGCTGCCAATACAAGAAATAAGCTAAATTAGCAACTCTGGATATAACTGCTGCAAGCAGAACTCCATTATTTAATGGTTCTGTCTACTTGTCTCTTTGTCTGTCTGTCTGTCTGTTTTTCACATAAACATGGTTTGAGCTGCAGGGTCAAATGATATGTATGGTTCAATTTGCATGACTTCCAGGGGAATTATGAATTATGAATGGCATCAGGTTTGACCCCCAGGGATCGGTGGGAAGTCAATGGAAAGCCAATAGATATGTGAGATTGTGTGAACGTGTGATTTGGTGATTGTATGAACATATGCTTGTGTGAATGTGTTATCATTTGGACGTGGTTATGTATGTTTCTTTGAATCTTTATTTGTTAGTGTGATTGTGTGAATATATGTTTGTGTGTATAGATATGTTATGGTGAAACTGCATGAATATTTGATTATGTAACTGTGTGAACATATGCTAGGATACGATTGTGTGAATGTGGTAATGCATGCTTCTTTGAATGTAAGTATGTTTGTATGATTACTTGAATACATACTTGTGTACATGAATGTTTGATTGTGTGCATCTAGGATGACGTGATTATGTGAATGTGGTAATTTGATTAACCTCAATGTGTGTTCATTTAAGTAGATGTGTATGTGCTTATGTTGTGTAAATATATGATTGTGTCATTATCAGAATGTGTGATCATATGGATGTGCAATAGTGTGACTGTGTGACTGTGTGAATATGTGAACACATGAGTGTGTGTATGTGAGAATAAATGTTTGAGGAATTGTACGAAAGCGTGGTTGAGTAAATGAGTGGTTTTGTGATTGTGTGAACGTGTGAGCTTGTGTGTCTGGGGAAAAGTTACAAAACTATTTGAATAAATTTACACGGATTAGTGTGTACTTTTCTCTATTTAGGAGCCTCTGCAAGTTTTGAGATAGGAAATTGGTTTTTATTTCATTTTTTTTTTCCCCGGTAAATCTTTTATGAGAGAAAGAAGAGAAAAGTATGAATAAATATGTAAAAACTATCTGATGCAAACATCTCTCAAGGGAAAAACATTGGGACAAAAAACAACAAAGATGAAGATATTGGTAGCAAAGAGACAAACAAAGATAAACAAAAAAATGTCTGGTTAGTCACTCAATAGAAACCATCACATGACCGACGTCTTTTCCCGGTTAGGGGTGATCAATTAAGAAATTGGAAAGAGGAATGATCAATGAATAGGTTATTTCCCTCGTCTTTTGTTGGTCAGTGATCAGTAAAAAGTCCGTATTTTCAAAAAACAAAGCGTGAATGCGGCTCAACATGAAGTAAAGGAACAATCTAGCATAAACTTACATTGTAAATTGAAACTCCCACATAAAAAAAAGATAGATAGATAGATGGATCGGTAGATAGATAGCCAGTAAGCCATGCAGAATCACATAAAAACTGAAGAAACCTATGTTGACAGTTTCGTTTGAAATCTTTTTTAATATACTAATCTGATTAATGTATGCAATAATGAAAATCCTTATTCTTAGATTTTCAAATGAGAGGTTCATTGTTTTCACAAAGATTAATTTAATCATAGTTTATATACTGTAAACCCTTGATTTAACAGACTAATAGGGAGAGAGTATGACCGTATTAAAGAATGACCATCTGGTAATGAAATTCCAGTTTCTGCTAAATGTGACAGCCAAGTAATCCTTGCAAATCTCAAGTCTGGTAGAGACCAGGACTTATTTACTCCTGTCAACTAAGTTAAAAAGAAGTGTATGTTTTGATGGTGTCTGTTTGTTCATCTGTTCATCTGTCTGTTCATCTGTCTGTTCATCTGTTTGTTAATCTGTCCACACAATATCACTGAAAGTTCTCAATGAATTTTGATGAATTTTTATAGGTTGGGCAACGGAGTAAGAAAGATGTGGCAAAATTTGGGGACAGATCCACCATTTTTTTTCTTATAGCGTTTTCCATTTTTTTTTCAAATAATATTCAGTTATACACAGTAGTAATATTTACTCTGACTGCCCCACCCTGCAAATTGGTAACTGTGCACCCCCTCACAAAAAAGATTTAAGCACCTATTTTGGGGCTTTTATTCCAATTTTAAACAAAACCTTAAAAAATAGAATGCTGTTACACTCAGTCTTGTTCTTTCAATGGTATTCAAAACAAAATATAAAACAGTTTTAAAAATTAAGATAAATGAGGTATATCAAGTAAAGTCTTGTATTGTAAATTTTCTGAGGATAAAGTTTTAGCGACTACCACAGACTTTTGATTTGACAAAATTCAACTTTTGTCAAAAAAATGTCTGAAACTTGCGATCAATTGATATTATCATAATAATCTTTGTCTTATTAATAGGAAGAAAGGTTATTGGAGATTATCAACTGAAAATCATTTGGACAGACAATGTAAACCATTGTTCACACTTGCAAATTGATGAAGGATGGGATTTAGGGAAATTTAGCCCAATTTACAGACAAATTTTAAAATTTCACTCAGATGTATTTATGGGCTGGTTTTAATAAAATTTCCTGGTTGTATTTTGGTAAGAAAAAACAAACAAACTGTAGTAAGAGGGAGAAGTCTAAATGATAAAGAGATACAGAAATAGACTTTGGAATTTGGAGCACAACTGAAATATAAATGTGATGGGACAAACCGGATTAAAAAAATAGAAAAAAACATTTTGCAACTAATTTTTTATGCTTTCAGTCCATGACCATCTTTTTCTTTAAGGAATTTTTCAGTTTTGAAAAGTTTATTTTTTTAAGGTTTGAGGGCATGTCCTAATCACTATGTATCTGTAATTCTAGATTGAACCCTTATTTTTTGCCACTTGTGTACACTAATTTTAAAAAATCACTTGCCAAAAAAAATGGTTTTCTAACTGATAAATTATCTTGCATTTCAGATGATACCCTTAGTTGAAATTTCTCATGCAATGATAATTCATTTTTGTTTCTGACATTCTAATGGAGATTGACTTGTTGTTAAATGAAATAAATTATACCGAACTTGTGCGTCAGACACTATTCTTTTCTAAAGCAAGACTTTTCTAATGAGAAGGACAGAAGTCTAACTTTTTGTTTTATGAATTAAGTCTTTTCATTGATCACAAATGTTGTGTCATATTTTAACAATAAAATAATGTTTCATCATTTACCTAAATTGCAGAAACTTTTCTCTTTTCAGTAATCCTAAAAAAATAGGTGTACAACCAATGCATCCTCACTTATGGTGCTGAAATATGGAACCTAACCAAGAGACAAACCTGTAAATTGAGAACCATGCAAGGTGAACATGAAAGAATTATGCTCAACCTCACATGGAGAGACCACAAGACAGCACAGTACATCCGGAAGAAGGCAGGAGTCAGGAACATCATAGAATCCATTAAAAATCTCAAATGGCAATGGGCTGGCCGTGTTGCAAGAATGGCAGACAACCAATGCACATCGCGACTCACGACAGGGATCCCCTGAGATCACATGCACAACCGAGGCCAGCAGAGTATTAGCTGGAGAGAGAAGCTTGATAAATTCAGAAAGTACTGGCTCTGCGACTCCTATGATAGAGAATTGTGGCAAATCCTGAGGAAGGTCTATGTCCAAAGATAGGCATTAAAAGACTGATAATAATGATGATTGTTGGCTATAATTTCGGAGGGAGTTTTCAGGGGTTTTTTTTTTGTGGCTTTTTTGGCAGTGATAAAAAGACTCTATCAAACAATCAATCATCGACAATAAATGCAAATTATGAAATCATAAACATAAACATACAGGCCACAAAATATACACACTTGCATATGCTTACATATGCACATAAATTCAAACAAACTGCCTACATACCAAATCCACAGGTCCCTTTTGCACATACATACACTTGTGTTCGCATGCCACTCAAGCATATACTACTAAGTTATATGTATACGCATGTCACTTTTTCACACACTTATGATCACATGCCACCTACACACACTTATGCAAACATGTAAACATGAACATACCTACTGCATACGCATATGTTTACAAGTGCATGTGTGTTGTTTGTAACCTGTATGCATGTGTGCAATTTGCTTCTGTTTTTTATTATCATCTCTATGCTGACTATGACCCACTATCAGACACATGTTCATTTGTAACATATGTATCTAAACAAAGTTATTAAAAAGTGACCTCCTGGCGAGGTGTCACAAATTCTTTTGTTTTAATTCTTTTCTATTATGGTGAATTTGGCAATATTTTTTTTTGAATTTCAAAAAAATGTTTAGGGCTTGTCATCACAGTCAATGACAGAACAACTGTAGCATCAAAAATTGAAGTCATGTAAGAAAAATTCCATCAAAGAATGAATGTGGTCAGAATAAATTCTATCGACATGACATCACCATATGACATCACCAGCGTTTTCCACAGGAAAACATCTAAAATAGAGTGAACAAAAAAACATATTTTGGAGAATATAGATCTTATTTATAAACATGTCAGATTGAGGCCCCAAAAAGGTCAAAAATGCTTTTTCCCAAAAATTCAAAAAGCTTTTTTAGAAGGGGTCTAGTGGAGTACTGATGCCAATTTTCAAGTTTGTAAACAAAAGAGTATGGCCGTGAACACTAGAACAAACACATACACAAATGAATACATTAACACTAGCACATATGAAAAAGGATATAATGTTTTGCCCTCTTTGATGGCTGCTGTTGTGTTATCTAGGTAAGGGGATGACAAACTCAGAGGCGGTGCTATAGCCAACTTTCAGTTTTTTTACAGATTTTTTTAGATATTCGGGGTTTCACAGCTCCATCAGCAGGCTCAAATTGCCACTTCATGACTGTCCTCATAATGTCTCCAAAAGTTATGAATGAATTACAATGACATTTTGTGGAAGGGTTCATGGAAGGGTGGACAATAGACAATTGGAGAATCAATTCAATTTTTGTGCAGAACCATGTACAATTTATCCCCCTATGTCCTAGTTATACGTCCAAACTGCATAATATCACCATATTTTTATAACTCTCCACACAATATCTTCTAAAGTTCTCAAGGGATTTCGATCACATTTTGTGGAAGGATAGACAATAGGCTACAGAGAAACTGCTACAACTCTGGAGTGGATCCTTGCACAATTACTTCCCCTACATTGTAATAATGTATCCAAACCACATAATATCGCCAAAATTTCATATTTGTACACACATTACCTCAAAGTTCTCAATGAATTTCAATCCTAGTTGGTGGAATGGTGGACAATTGACTACAGGAAAACTGATTGAATTTTGCAGTGAATCCAGGCACAATTACTTCCCCTGATAATGGCGTTGGCAGAGATATGCGCTCTCTGAGTGCTTTCTAGTTCCTACAAGTTTTAATGACCACTCCCCCTTGGCAGGATGCAAGTCCACCAAAGGGATACCTCCATCCTAATGACATAGCTTAGAGTGTACTCAATTAGCCGCTGAGTGCATAGGGAAATTTGTCCAAATGAAAGCTACCCACACTCTTCACTCATATCAGGAATCAAACATAGGAGGACATTTTCACCGATTTTATAAATGAAAAAGGAAAGCTTTCATACGATACATAGTATTGTACAATACATAAATAGCAAATTATGATGAAGGATATGGAATATTTACTTACCTTTTTGATAGTTTAGTTCAGTGGTTCCTGACTTTTTGGGGCAGTTATCCAAATGTTTTCTAAAATATTCCCAAATTAAATGCTGAATAGGAAATTAAATATCTGTGATGTTAGAAACCTTCCAATGAAATTGAATAAAATAGAAGAAATTGCTCCCTGAATTCCTGAATCGTCAAACCTTTCATCAAGGTTTGCTACAAAAATAGACACCGATCATTAATTATGATTTAAATAATGATTATAAATGTCCATTATTAGAGCTTATAACCTCCAGGAGTTTAGGTCAAATATTATGAGTTACGAGCTGAAGGCTTTTATTTCATCTATAGGGGAACAATGATTTCTCTTCATGAAGATTTCTTTCTGTCTTGATAGACAATGGAACAACAATGAAGTGACCTCTTCAGGCCACCAGACTGGGCAGTACAAAAACAACGGAGATAAAAAAAAAAGGATGATTGAATAGGATCTCAAAATCTTGGACAAAAACACACACACATACTCTCACAGCACATACACACACACACACATACACGCACATACACTTACACACACTCGTACATAATAAGTCTGTCCAAAAAAGTATGTCCTCTTGGATTGTGTAATGGTTACCATGTCTGCCTTGCACTGTTCAATGCCCGGTATAAGCAAAGAGTGTGAAAAACTCTTCATTCAGACAAATTTCCCTGTGCACTCAGCAGCTTACTGAGTATACTCTAAGCTGTATGATTAGGGTGGAGGTATCTATTTGGTAAACTGGCATCTTGCTTAGGGGCTGGTCGTAAAAGAATTGTGGGAATAAAGTCCTGGTCTTGACCAGACTTGAGACTTGCAAGAATCACTAAGCTGATGCATGTGATCAAAACCAGCCTCTATACTCCATTGGGAATTGTCTCTGGAGAGATGGGACGCCTTATCTTACCTTCGCAAAAAAAGTGTCCAGCCATTCTGAATATCTTAAGTAATGATTCTGTGGTGTTAATGAAAGTTGGCCATGATTAGAGCGGACCTTACTGCGATTGCATGAGCAGACGCTCTTTTGTGGGGTTACTCAGTCGGCACCGAGATGCCATTGAGTTAGCATGGGTACAAATTATTGCATCACTGAAGTCTGTCAGTCCTCTTACAGTCCACATTTGGCTCTTCATGCAACTTCTGGCTTTTCCTTGAAGCCAAAGTAGCCATTGAAAGAGAGGAGATTTCAGACCGTGGACAAGATTAAGGGACACGCAATAAGGCAGCTGATGGCAATCCTGAAAGATAATATTAAAAAAAAGCAAAAATAAGGATAGTGTCTTAAAACCCATGTATCTCTGTAATGAAGTGTAGCTTTTTTGTTTCCCTGTGTATAAAAACAGGCTTTTCCACTTAAAGGTTACACTTACACTCGTATAAACACATATACATAAGGATACTGGCATGGTTTTTACATAGAATGTTTTATACATCTTGATTGATAAGTGACTTTACTATAAAATACTCCTGATTTTTTAGGTGTCATCCTTTTCCCTGGAGTGGCACAAAAAACAGATTTCAAGTTTCAGCCAAGGCCATTTACATTCACTTCATATCAACGCCTATGGGAAAAGCATGAATCCACTGCCACAAAAACTTATAGGTAAGTAAGGCAGTCAATCAAAGAGAAGGTTACTTAGACAGGAAAATCTACAGCTTGGCAGTTGCCATAGCTGCTCTCAGGCACAGATAACAACGAGAGGTTTGGTGTGGGCCTCACGATTCCATCATGTAAAATTCCCCAGAAAGATAGTATAAAAAAACAAGGTTAGGGATAGTCTCTCAAAACCCATGTATCTATATAATGACCACTGTGACTTTTTTTATTTCTCTGTCTTTAATTATGAACTCTCCAGCTTAAAGGTAACAATTTTGCTTATAAAAATACCTTTTACCGATCATTCAAAAGTATGGGTTCTTCCGCTAGAATGAGTTGATTTACTTTTTGATAAAACCTCAGATGAGATCGATTAGACGTAAACATTTCAGGGATAGATATTTTAACCAAATTCATTACTGCATGCAGTATATATATACATGCATATATATACATACATATATGTATATACATACACATATATATGTGGTAATTACAAAGACATTTTATCAGGAATTTATTGCTTGGCACCGATACTACTCAGTAGTAAATAGAGCGGTCTTAGATTGTGTGAATAAATAAAGGAATGAGCGTTGTGCAGGGATCAAACAGAGGTCCCCTTTGGAAGCAGCTTTATACGCAGACTCTGCTCTTACCAACTGAGCTGACAACACTCTCATGGTAAGGCAGGATTTTGTTTGTTTACACAATCTAAGGCCAATATCAAGTAAAATTGGTGCAATAAGTTCCTAATGAAATACCTTCACTTTTGGTTGGATATTGACCATTTGCTGATATTTCTGATGTATGTATATATCATTATAATCATCAGCTATTAAAAGTCCACTGCTGGAAATAGACCTTTCAAATCTCCTTCCACTACAAATTGCACTAATCTCTGTCATGTCTTACTGCAAACTTTTCTATCTTATCTCTCCATCATGTGACTGGTTTTTTCTTACTGTATTTACTATCCTATAATAACCAATCAGTTTGCTTTTTATTCTATCTGTTGTCATTTCTTCTTGCTGAGTGTCGAGCCCTTCGCCATTTTTTTTTGTTTATTGATTTGTATAATATCTCTCACCCTTTTCCACCCTCAGATCCATGATGATATTTTTCTATCTCTTAGCGTTACTCCAAGTATTGCTCTTTCCATGGCTCTCTCTCTCCCTCTGTGATTCTAAATTTGTTCTCAGTTTGTTTTTGTCAATTTCCATGTTTCACATCTGCAAGTCATAGCTGGTATTATACATTCATGCATATATTATTGTTTTTTTTCTCCTAGAATAATCATCTCAAAGAAATTCAAATATATCCATGAATATTTCCACAGAAAATATCGAGTTGAATATATCTAATAGGAATAATTGTGAAGAACAAAGCCGATAGATTAGAAATTTTACTGGAAGACTTCTGAAGTAGAAAATCTCATGATCAAATGGAAAATGGTGGAAAGATATTGATAAAAAGAAGATAACGGAAGCCAAGTGAACCAATGAGGAACTGCGGATAGATCTACAACGGGAGAAAGAAAAAATCCCAAAAGGTTATAAAGACATTGGTTATTGTGAGAAGGTCGAAGTATTTGGCTCAGTGGCATCTGTGAGTAAAAGGTCAACATTAAGTAGATCCACAAAATGCGTGGAAATCACTTGAAGTTTGAGTCAAAAAAGGCTGAAAGGAATATTAACAACAATTTATCATATAATTTCAGAATAACGCACATACATATATAGACACACGCCACACGCATACATATATAGTCACACATGCATATGCACACACACACTCTTGCCACATGTGCACACATTCAACACGCAGCACTCAAACACACACATGTATGCATAAAAAATTATATAAGCAACAAAGATAAGGAACCTTTCTCAATATTTCAGATAAGCACACATGCAACCACACATATAAATATATGTATTCAAAATATCGCAGTAATATACGACACAAGAATAAAAATGAAAATTAGAAGAATTTAAAATATTGATACGCAAAATTCATCTTAAAATCACTCATATATACACACGCAATACAGTCATATAGAATATTTTGATAATCATCATCATCGTCATAATCAGTCGTCCATCATCCGTCTTTGGACATAGACCTCCCATAGGATTTGCCACATCTCAGTATCGTGAACATCACAGAGCCAATATTTGCTGTACTTGTGCAGTTCATCTCACCATCTCATATTCTGCATTTGATCTCTGGGGATCCATGTTGTGAGTCATGATGTCCATTGGTTGTCTGCCACTCTTGCAATCTGGTCAGCCCATTGCCCTTTGAGTTTCCTAATGGTTTTTATAATGTCTCAGACTCCTGTTTTTCCCTAAATGTACGTGCTGTCTCATGGTCTCTCCATATGAGGTTGAGCATGATTCTCTCATGTGCATGTTGCATGGTTCTCAGTTTGAGGGTCAATATTTTGGTTTGGTTCCATGTTTCAGCTCCATAAGTGACTATCTGCATAGTTGTACACTCTGTTTTAAGACTAATGGGACTCTCTTGTTCTTGACTCAAATCCCTGATATATATATGTGTATATTTGTTTACATATATATATATATATATATATATATATATATATGAATGATGAAATAAAGTATTTGCTACTCAAACATGTTTATGTTTCAGTCCTGTTTTGGATTCCTCAGGCAAATGATTTGATTTATTTTAGATTCCTATTTAAGACATTTTTAAGGGGTATATATATTTTTCTAGGGTGTAGAGCCTTCCTTTCATTCTATTCATAAATTTTTTCTTCATCTTTTTTCTTTCCCTAGTTTAGTGGTTGGTCATTGCTTGTTATGTTCTTCTGTTTTACATAGTAGGGATACTTTACTGTTTGATAGATATAAATTAAAAATTAGCGGGAGGTACAGTAGACATTTTCCTTATCATTATATTGTTAAAACATTAGCTCTTTGTGATGCGTATATATATATATATATATATATGTATATGTGTGTGTGTATGTGTGTGTTTGTTGTGCAGATGTAGGGCAATCCAACAGAATTGTGGTAGTAATTTGACAAAGTGGAAGTGAAAAATTTGAGAAGAAGGTGTGTTATATCAGAAAAAGTTTTTATCATCATAAAGATAAAGCTTATAAAGCTCGATGCATTTTACGTTCACACATATGCCCCCCCCCCCCTGCAAAAAAAAAGAAAAAAATACATATAGACAGGACAAACATACTAATCACCGGTCACACACACAAGCAAATATACACTGACCCTTTAAGAAGAAAACGGGCACTGACAAACAACCACTCTGGTCACACGCATGCACTAACATATACACACACACATATGTACACATAAAAGAAAGAAGAAAACACACATAGACTGACATACAAATCACAGACAAACACTACATCTGATACAGAGCCACTCAGGAACCAAAACAAAAAGAGATCTTTATCAATCCACAATTCCTGAAGGCCAAAGCACAGAGATGTCATCTGCTATATCTGACTCCTGTGTAGAGAGAATAGAGAGAGGGTTGATCTCCTCCAACCCTCACTCAGCCTCACTTAAACTCTTCCCCCTCTCTCTTTACCAATAATCAACACTGACCTGATGTATTTTGTCTCAGTTTAGCATAATATCTAACCATGTAAGAACTGCATTATCCACAGTTTTTCTGCATTGCAAAAATACTTCTGAAGATGCAAATGGAACACAGCAAAATGCATCAAGCCTTATATGCCATATCTTTATGATAATGAAATAACACACCTTCTTCTCCAACCTTTTACTTCAACATTGTCTAATCACTACCGCCTTATATATATATATATATATATATATATATACACACACACATATATATATATATATATATACACACATACACATATATATATATATATATATATATATATATATATATATATATATATATATATATATGATTACAAATTGCGTTATATCATGTAGAAACTCTCATCCTGCAGGAATACCTTGAAGCAGCTATCCTATCAGTCGCTGGTTCAATTCCTGCAACAGCCCCATTTTCTTTAATTGTTTATTCTATTAATGTTGTCTAGGGCGAGTGATTCATTAACCATGTAATGATAGAAGATTATTTCAATGAGTTTTTATATGATATAATGCAATTTATAATCATTCTGTTAGATCATATATCCATTATTTGATATACATATATATATGTGTATATATGTGTGTGTGTGTGTGTGCATGTGTGAACACACTAGCACAATAACATACAGTACAAAAGTGAAAACAAAGATAAGAACAGTCCCCAAAATCAAATGATTTTATCAATAGCTCATCTCAAAATTGCTCATATGTGTACAAATATGCAATACATTTATGTATAATATTTGAGCAAGAACTTATCCCAGATCTCTGAAACAAACTCTCTCACACACACGCACACATACATATATATATACATATATATATGCACACAAAATACAATAATAGTATACGCCATGAAAGGAACATTAAGAATAAGGACAGTTCCTCAAAATCAATTGATTTTTACCATCTGAAAAATCCCAGAAGGAAAAAAGACAGAGATTGAAAGACAAAGAAGCTTTTGATTCTTTCTGATTCAGATTTGATCACAAGAGTCTCTTTCCCATTATTCTCGCGGAGGGGTGCGAGCAGAGAGGGGGGCAGAGAGGTTGGGGTCACACTTCAGGTGTGTAAAGCTTGGCCAAGTCTGGACAGACTTTTGAAACATTTTTATATTTAGTTTATCTTTCTTTGTTTTTCATCTTATTCTTTCTTTTTGTTTTAGTTTTGTGAGGTTCCCACCTGTCCCTCCGTCCAGGTGATAATGATCCATAAATCATATTTTTCAATCGATTTCTCTCACTCTGAATTTCTACTCTCTCTCTCTCTCTCTCTTCATTCTGCTTGTAGCTTTCTCACTAGGCTGACCTTTGTCTGGCATTCAAAACACACACACACATGGGTGCACATACATACACACAGGCACATACACATATACGGGCTCACATCCATTCACTTTAAGCATCCTGCAGAAGTCTATTATAAAATGCTCACAATTCTTTGGTGTCATCCTACAACCTGAAGATGCAAAGAGTCACAGAAAACAGAAGAGACAAACCAAGTTCGAGTTTCAGTCAAGGCTGTTTACATACGCAAAGCTAATGTCCATGGAAGAAGCATGAATCCACTCTACCAAAAAGCTATAGGTGAGCAGCATGGCAGACGGAGCTGTTTAGCCCTGTAAGGCAGTCCATTCAAGAGAGGGATGGTTACTCAGTCAGAAAAATCTAAAGCTCAGCAAATGCCTTGGCTGGTCCCAAGCCTGGAGGGTAGGGCATGAGGCTAGCAATCCCATCATATAAAAATCTATTTGTGACTGAAACTGCAGCTGGTTGGTTGTGGCCCTATTGCTCACAAAGAATATACTAGAATAAATGCAAACAGACTGACATTCAGTAGGCATACAAAACGCACACACACACATATATACATAAACGCATACATGCGTACAAGGACGCTTGCACGCTTCTTGCAAACAATCTTTTATGCATCCAGAGTTATTAGTAACTGTACTATCAAACATTCATGATTTTTAGGTGTCATCCAACTCTTTAGAAAAGAGCACTTTCATATACTTGTAAAATCTGTGATATAGATAGAGTAAAAATAATAACCAAAGGCAATGAAATCAAGAATAGAATTTTGATTTCACCAAAATTTTACTTTTTTTTCCCGTTCTTTCAAGTTTCACAGATTTAGCTCCCATTATAGTTTTCTCCGAGGACAAAGAAAAAATATGCCGTTAAGGGTCAGGAAAAAGTTACAGCATTAATATGACAAGATCCATGTATTGACCAAAGAACTTAATTCAATTAAGGATATCAAAGTTATTGGTTGTGATTATGTACTCCCAATTTAGATTCAACATGGCTCTGGAATAATCTGATGAAACAGAAATAATGGAAAACTTGCCATCACAGTCAATAATTGAACAACTGTAGTGTCAAAATTTCAAGTCATGTAAAAAGATTCCAACAAAGATTAAATATGGTCAGAATAAATTCTGTTCATGACATCACTGATGTTTTCCATTGGAAAACATCTGAAACAGTGTAAGACACAAGAAACATCTAGGTCCTGGTGAATCCGGATGTTATTTTCACTGGAAAAACATCTAAAATTGAGTTTTTAAAAAATAATCTAGAAATATCTAGATTCTGGATGATCTAGATGTTATTGATAAACCCGTTGAAATGAGGCCTCAAAAAGGTCAAAAAAACTTTTTTCCTAAAAAAAAACAAAAAAAACATGGTTTTGTAGAGTGCTGATATCAATTTCCAAGTCCTTAGACAAAACATGCTGGAACACACAAGTGAATATAAATATACAAACACACACACACACAAAAAGGGATAGAACTCTCTGCCATTTTTGATAGCAACAGTTGTTCAACCCTTTCGCCAACTTTGATGCCTGCTGTTTTTCAATTGTTATGTTTGGTGGCTGAGCCATTTGCATACTCACCACTGATGCCAGGAGTCAACATTCAATACCAGATAAAATTTCAAATGCTGATTTTCAAGGCAGGTCTTTCTTACTTGCTGCTACGCTATCTTCCTAAAGGTCATTTGGCCTTGTTCCTCGTCAAGCTGAGTCAATGTAAGCAGAAATTATTGTTATGCCGTCAAAACCTTTAAAAAGTCATTTTACAATGTATGATTCGATCTGAATACAGGTATTCCTTGTTGCTGAAAAGTTTGATTTACGCAACTTACGTAAGAACTTGTCTTCATTAACCGAAAGAGATCCAAGGAGGATTTTTGCTTTCCCCCAACCCAAAAAAGGTTAAAAGCAAAAGTATTTCAGTGATTGTTTTGCAACAAGCCATTATAGAGGCAGCAAGAACCCTGAGAAGCATAAGTGGCTTGCCAAACTCCTTCCCTGGGATCAACACTTAGCATCTAAGCATTGTGGTAGCTTCGAACTGTGTCTGTGAACATCTGTGCTTTCTATGGGATTCATTTTATGCATCCATTCGTAAGATGTGTCATAAGGTAACATGAAAACCTATGAGAGCCCATAAAGGTGTTACATTTAGCGCAAAACTGGCAGACATAGAAGAGTTATTTTGAGGGTTTGAGAATGCTAAAACAATTTCTCTTATATAACTGGTAACAGCTTCTCCGCTTTGCTACATAACAAAATTTTTCATAGGAACTCTCTATTTTCAGATTGCCAGGGAAAAAACTGTTCTGACTTAATTTATGATTATTCAGAATTGACCACTTCAAACACTGTTTTATTTGGGGAAGAAAAACAATCATTATTAAATTATTTTGACAAATGATCACAGTCAGTTTAATAACAGAAAAAAAAAATTATTCAAAACTCTAAAATTAAATTTGTTAGACAAAGCCGTATGCAAAAAAGGAAGTCTTTTTTTTATTTTAGTGTATACCAAATCACGTTAGATACACCAGTTTCTCGTGCAGTCACTAAAGTTAAACAACGTCAAGCCTGGTCAGTACCTAGATGGGTGACTACTTGGGAATACCAGGTGCTGTAAGTGAAGGTGGAGTGAGTGATGCCACTTCAGGTGCTTCTCATCCCTTAAGTCTATTTCTCATACCATACAACATCAAAAGAAACTTGTGATATAGGAAGACTAGGCAGGGACAGCTGAAGCCATCACCAGCATAAGGGCACTAGCTAGCTTTTTATTAAAATCTTCACAAATCAACAGAGGTTATAGTCAGAGATTATACCTTTTCCTGAGCAAAATGAAAAGTGAAATATTTTCTTGCCTATTTTTTTTTAACTTGAATGCCATATCACGACTCCCAACATGGATTCCCAGAGACCACATGCGAAACCGAAGCTGACAAAAAACAAGATGGAGAGATGAACTAGACAAATTCAGAAAATACTGGCTCTGCGATGCCCATAATAGAGAAATGTGGCAGATCCTGGGAAGGTCTATGTCCAACAACAGATGTTAAAAGACTGATAATGATGATATTTTTTAATCCACCTATTATAGTTGCAAATTTTCTCATAACGGCACTCCTAGAGGGTGCAATGATAACAGATGTCAACTATAAATCATTTGAAAGAACACCCACCTGGGCACTTTGCTATATCAAGTCACTATACTCTCCATCGTGTGCTCACCTAATTCCCGACCATCTCACAACATGATTTTTTGTGGGAGAAGTGAATAAATGTAGTATCAGTTGAATAAATTGTTAAAAGATAACGGCTCTCCTTGAGAGACCTTTTAGTTCTCTCCACTAGTGTGGCCCTGTATCAAACTAAGCTATTTTTTTTAAATATCAAGTATATTCTGTGTCAGTCTTTACTTAATAAATATAGCTTAGACACAAGGCCACAGAAGATTGAACTCATTACAGTAATAATGGTCAGCGTCACTAACAATTACTACACTGATTGTAAAACTAAAGATTTCAGGTAATTACTGAAATGTTAATTTTACGCAAACATTTACAAAGGGTACTACCCAAAAGTTCAGAGAACTTGGGGCACAAAATCGCTAATACATGAGAAGTCAAAACTTGATGGGAAATCAAGTTCTTTATTACTTGGAGATTTCTAGACAAATGTAAAATATCGAGCGAGACATGGAAACATAAAGTAACTTGATGAACAACGTTCGGTTACTTGACAGATAAACAGACTGTTCAAATTCCACAAACCTTGTATATATGCATACTTGTTTTGTGTAAGAAGTATAGATGTGTGTGGCATACATGTATGTATATAGGCTGGCATGTACGTGTTTCTGTAAGATACTGGGTGGCGCAAAATAAACTGGACAGTTTGTTGTGTCAGTAACTTTAGAATAAAATGTAATAAATGAAGGATCGAAACAGTTAATGAAAGCTTTATTCTTGGGAATTTTTCCCATCATACATGAAAGATGATATTGGCCAAATGACCACCTTTTCTTGTGCACATAGACATATGTTCTCCTGTTGGAATTTTGGGCAAAAAGCGCATCTCGAATGACCAGATAAAATGGATGAATGGAACGAAACGAGTCAAGTCGGAACAATTTTAATAAGTCAAAAATGTTGAAAGAAGAAAGGAGAAGAAAGAATTTGCTGCAGGAAGTTTCCGTTTTCCTGTGACTAACCTTCTTGGGGAAGTGCTTTTGAATAGCGTTCACTTTTTTTAGAGAGTTGTGTTGGGTTGGAGGGAAAGGAGGAGAAATTGTAAGTTCAGGATCTTTATATGCGCTTTTCTTTGTGTGACGTGCATGTTGAAATTTTGGTTTTTGACCTGCTGGAAAGATTTTCAAAAGGCGGTCCACTAGACCAGTCACGTAAGTCAAAACCACAAAGCAAAAGAGTGCAAAAGACCCACCACAATCCCGCAGCTAAAGTTCAAGAGATGCTTTCTATTGTTCTCATTGGCTGTATTTTAGCCAATGAGAAAGTAGGAAATTTGTACTCAGAATATCTTTTGGAGACATCTGGTTATGTTTGTAGATTTCTTTAAAATTTTTCTCTTCTGGTTTCACCTTAGATTTGTTATATTCATTTTTTGCATAAGCCTGTAAAAATTCCAGCACTTCTCATGACAGCAGCTTATTTTAAGCCACCCTTTAGATGGTAAGAAGACTTCATGAAGACACCAGCATTCTTGTAATTGGTCAAATGTAACACAAAAGCTCCTGGGGCCAAAATGCCAACCAATCACACCCACTTTTAACAAGATGCCCACACACTGCGAAATGATGCGGCAAGTCTACACCCACCTCATCTGATGGCACTTCATCGACCACCAACGCAACTCGCTGCTGCTGCAGGCTTGCCAAGAAGAATGTTGTCAAAAATAGAAGGAAAGAAATATCTTCATAAACCAGAGGATAAACACTTGAAAACTATCAGCAATCGTCTTTGGTGTAATTGTGTCAATAAGTCTTTCTATCGGTCTGTCAGAAACTGTCAAACAAAACTGTCATCGAAAATGTCAACGTAGGTTTTTTTCAGTTTTCAAGTAAGTCTGGCTGACTATGTATGCAGGTATCACAAACACAGGCCACACCAATTGAGCTAAAGGGCTGAATATTTAAACATCTACTCCTTATTATGTCTAGAGAAAAATGTTGTTTTTTTTAAATTTCCACCCCCCCCATAGGTTTATAGTGGAGATTAAATTTGTAATGTAAGTTTTTGCTAAATTGTTCTCTTAGTTTGTGGCAGGCAACATTCAAACTTGTTTTTTGAAAATCAAGACTTTTTAATGATCATCGCCCAATTTTTCTAATTTTTAATTGATCACCTCCAACGAGTCCTACTGCAAAAAGACGTTTGTCATTAGATGGTTTCTATTGAGTGATTAATTAGACCTGTCTTTATATCAATCGATTAGGTCTGTTTACATCTCATGGTCTCAGCCGGTTCAAGTTTATTATTAAAATCATTTCTTATTAGTTGTGATCGCTCTCATTTTTTTTTAATGTTCATCAAAACTTATTTCATTTATTCACAGACACTCTCAGTCTGTTCATATCTATACAACCTTGTTTATTACTATGAAGCAATCTCTCCTTTCATCTCATCTCTGAGATCGTAGGTAAATATGAGAGGTTACCGGTGGTTCATAACTATGTATGTACCTATTTGCAACAAATTGTCAATTTTCTCCCCCCTCTCTCTCTCTCTCCCTCTCCCTCCCTCTCCCGCTCCCTCTCCCTCTCTCTCTCTCTCTCTCTCTCTCTCTCTCTCTCTCTCTCTCTCTCAATAGCCATCAAAGATAGCAAAAGGATTCTACCTATTTTATATGTGCATGTGTTTGTATGTGTGGTGTGTTCATTTGAGTGTTCGAATGTTCCTGGCCATACCGTTTTGTCCAGAAACTTGAAAATTGACATCAGTACACCACTAGACCCCTTCTAGAAAATATTTTCTTTGATTTTTGGAAAAAAGATTTTTTTCGATCTTTTGGGAGCCTGATTTTGATGGGATCATTATTAACAACTATATTCTCCAGAATCTAGATAGTTCTTTTCTCACACTATTTCAAATGTCCTCTTGTTGAAAACACCAGTGATGTCATAAAAAGAACTTATTCTGACCATATTTATTTCTTGATGAAATTCTCTTACATCACTTTAGATTTTCAATCATATGGTTGTTCAATTATTGACTAAGATGGCAAGTATATATATATCTATATTCATAGATTGATAGGTAAATAGATACACATGCACACATCTACTTACACATAGATATAGATATTCATTCACATGCATACACTCACCGGCACACGCACACACACATTCATATACACACATAAACACACACATCCACTAATATATACATAAGATTAAATAAAAAATACAAAACGGGTTAAAATAAAGTTTCTAGATATTTTGTGCTGTCAAGAAAATACTAACATTTCTCCTAAATAAAACCTATTATTCAATATAATTCCAATCACTTTCTGACAATGTGTAGCAAATCCTATATCATACATGTTTACAGTGCTCTTCTGATGTCATTTATTGATTGATCGTTCCCAACATTGCTTGCTACCAAAAGACATTGGTGACATGATGGTTTCTATTGAGTGACCAACCAGACCTGTTTCTGTCATTTAAAGTCCTTTTTTGATGATTTTTTCTTTTTTGATCCAGTAAATCAGCTGTATGGTAACCTAAACAAAATTAGGATTTTTCCGCTCCCCATCAGTTCATGTATGCATTAGAAAATAATGAATAAGATTTCTTTTGGGACAGAAAAAAATGGATAAAAATTTAAGTAAATGCTACAAATTTGGTCTACAATGCTCTTTTGATTTCACCACCATTTTGAAAGCCAGAATCTTAAGGAATGTCTGTAATTGATAATTGGCAGGTGACAAGTCAAGCAAACAGATAAAATTTTTCTATCCTATAGTTGCAGTTTTTCTTGTCTGGTGCGGTGATATATCATTGGCTCCAAAGAATGGTATATGATATATCACCAGACCAGACAAGAATAAACGCTCTCTGATAGTGTAATGGTTAGCAAGTCTGTCTTACATGCAGAAGGTCTTCGGTTCGATTCCCTTTATGAGCAAAGAGTGTAAAAAATTCTTTGTTTGAAAAAATTTTCCTGGGCACTCAGCAGCTAATTGAGTACACTCTAAGGGTGGAGGTATCTCTTTGGTAGACTTGCATCCTACCCAGGGGGTGGTCAGAAAAACTTGTAGTTATAAGGTTCAGGTCTTGAACTGACTTGAGATACATGCAACAGAAACCAGAATTTTGTTGCCTGCCCTTTGTTACCATTGGGGGTTGTCACTTAAAAGGCATGACATTTCACCTTTAACTTACTTTTACTATTGAATTGCCTCAAATAATATAATGCTTGGCTGAAAATGATAAGAGACTATTATGGACCCATCTATGAATATATTAGGCATTGCTCTCTTCAATTATTTGGCGTAGTTTAGCATAAACTTCCTTCATGAATTGAACCCCACCCCCCAAAAAAAACCTATCTTGGGGGCTAAATGTCAAAAAAACAAACAAGCCGTTTTTGTTTTTTTTCTTGACGTCATCAATCTTTCAATGTCTGTCGTTGGACTTAGACCTTCCCCAGGATTCACCACATTTCTCTATCATGGGCGTTGCGGGGGCCACTTGACATAATAAGGAGTAAATATTTAGATTTTCAGACCTCTATCCTTATATATGATACAAACATACATACATAGCCAGGCAGATAGATGGACAAATCCACTTAAAAACTGAAGAAACATATGTTGGTGCTAACAGTTTTGTTTGATGGTTTCAAACAACGAATTATTTCTCTTTCACATTAGATCAACTAAAAAGGCATATTAGTAAATCTTTCACTTTTAACATTACAGTGTACCCTGATTGAAACAGACTAATGGGAGGGTAGTAAAGAGTCTGTTTCAGCCAATTGACTGAAGTAACTAATGGTAGCGTTTAATACTGTGTACGTATATGATATTGGAAAGTATACACACTGTACACTGAACACGATGCATTATACAACTAAATAAAACATACGTATAATTTATGAAATGTAACAAGGTTAATTAATTCAGGTCTAATTAATCAAGATCTTACTCCACTGAAAATTCCTAAACTGTTGTTAGCTTGTTTACTTCTAGATGTGGAGACTGGAGTCCTAATTGTAGTAATTAATTGAAAGTGGTCCAGTTACGATTTCATCAAGCAGAGACTCCAAGACACAAACATTCTGTCCCCAACACAGACTGTCACTGTCTTAGCAAATTTCGCAAGCTCTATCCGATATCAGGCTTAATGGGGTCTGTTTCAACAAGGGGACACTGTATTCTCCATGATGTAAAAAAAAAAAAATGATATTCCATGTATCACAAACTAATAAGTTGCCTGCTATAGGGCTTGAACCTGAGATGGATGATCCTGGTGAAATGAAACCCTTGCAATTTCTCAACATTTTTCCTGCCCAAACTTCCTTTTTGAAGCTCTAACAAACATCAAATTTCAGTTTCTTGAATCATGGAATAAGAAACTCAAAATAGAAACTAGGAACGAAAAATTGAATCTAACTCCAAACAACAAATGATTTGGTTAGTCACTCACTAGAAACTGTCACACAACCATCTTTTGGCAGCATGCAGTGTTGGGGTGATCAACTAAAAAATTGGAAAAAAAGGAATGATGAATGAATAAGTTACTCCTTACGACTTTTGTTGGACCACTTATAAGTTTGAATTTTGAAAAAACAAGCTTGAACACTTCCGGACACAATATATTTAGCATAAACTTACATTGCAAATTGAACCCACAATTAAAAACTTCTAGGAGGGAGGGGGGCACATTTTTTTGAGACCTAATGAGTAAGTGTCTAAATTCTCAACCCTCTAGCTCCATCGGTACAGCCTGTATGTTGGCAGTTTCTAACAGTCGGATCCCTTCTTAAAATATACCTATTTATGTAAGTGAGAAGAATCACACTGTCTGTCTGTCAGTCACACTATAGAAACCACATAAATACGGGTACGGCCCAACCAAATTTTGCATGCATAGTCAATGGACCTAGGGGAATATTTCAAACTGAAAAGTTATGGGAAAAATTGTTTGAAAAGGATTTAGTTGGGGAGGTCTATTTACAATGTAGCTATAAAGCTAAGCTAGACCCTTACTTTCCATTCAATATACTTATAACATATCTTCTCATTTTATTGGCGCAGCCTATGTGTGCAGTACATACATACATACATACATACATACATACAGAATCAACCAGCCAGCCAGCCAGACCAGCCTAAAAACTGAAGAAACCTATGTTGGCAGATTTGGTCGACTGTTGCTAACTAGTGATGACTAATTCTCTGTTCATGGAGCCATGTTATTTGTATAATGAAAATTTCCACAAAAAACATTTCCAATTGTTAATGAAGGCGGAATGAAGTTGTTTTGAAGCAAAACGACTTTTCATGGACTTTGGGATTGTTGACAAAGATCTAATCCTAATAGAACAGATTGCCCCAGGGGTCAACTTGTTTTCTACAGATTGTTTAATCATTTGTTGATTATTTCATGGGGATGTGTGGGTTGGAGATTATTTTTATGTTGTGGTTAATGAGAAAGATGAAGGCAAAATCTTTCAAATTTGCATTTAATTGATAACACAGGCGTAGTTCCTCCCGAGCCGTGTGCATGTATGTGTGTGTGCACATATGTTCGCAAACAGCACACAAAGAAAATTAATGTGCACACAAAAGATCAGTCATCGAAAATAATGTAGTGATTATTAATCATACTTATAATTATCTTATGATAATGAATGAATGGTCTCCATTCTGTCTCCACAGATGATGGAACGTCCCCTCCTGGATGAATGCCTGGATGAAACGTATGGTGATCCAGGGATGCCAAGTCGTCAGAACCAACCAATCAGCTGTGTTAATATAGTCCAGATGGAAGTGGAGAGTGATATTTCTGGCATTAGCTTGACTGCCAGAGTTTGCAGGAAGGTTAATGATAAAAAAAATTCTTCTTACAAAGGCATCACAGCAAAAATCTGCCATTATGAAAAATGGCCCCCCAATTTTTTTCCCACTAACTGGAATGACTTCCCAAGATATTCTTACTCACTGAGGGTCTATCTAGCTTGTCCAATCAGCTTCATTGGTCAACTAAAAAATTCTTATGAGGCTCTATTACAGCACCAGGACTTCACAGGATAATGACCTGAAATCATATCAGCAACCAGAGGTTTAGCTGGAGATTTGTGGGCCTTGAGGACTTGGCTCCTGGAGAGGCCCCTCTTAAATTTAGAGAGATTTGTCAGTATAAATGCAGTAGATGAACTACTATTCCCAAAGCTTTTAGAGCCCCCTCCTTCGATTGGGGTGGGAGGTCCAGGGGCATTTTTAGATAAACTCCTTCCCAGCCAGAATCTGAAACTATTTAGTCAGTTCTATTCTCGTGTCTCCGACCAGTCAGTCTCCCACACTTCAAAATATGACATGATATAATTGAAGAACTTCAACTTTTTATCTATTATTTCTCCTGAGTCTGGTTTATACTTGGAGAATCTGAAGTGCTGTGCAGAAACATATTATCTTGATTTATTCATTATTAGATGATGTATTGCCAAAAATTATTGATTTCCAATCTGAGCAGTTTACTGTTCAGAGAGAGACTGACCGTCAAAAGCATCCAACATCAAGATGAAAGAAATACTAGTCAAAAATTAATAGAAACAGACACAATTATTTTTCTCAGGTTTCATATGAAAGAGAAACTCTTTGGCATTTGCACAATCTACTACAAGGTGATGCAAAAGTCGCAAAGGTATTTAAAACGGTCATAACCTTTTCTGTTTTAACACTTTTGGTTTTTCTTCATCTGAGTCTGCAATTTGTCATTTGTTTGAACATTTTTGAGAATTGGGCCGTGTTTGTGATCATCTGCAAACAGGGAGACCACGTTCAGTCAGAAATGTTGAAAATTATGCACGCCTGCAGAAGAGTAGACATCCTTCGTAGAATTTTATGTAGAATGTTATTGAAAGAGCAAGAATTCGTGAAGTTGAAAATGGCGGGCATTTGAAGGAAAAAATTCCCATTTATAGATTAATTAAATTCTGATTGTTTATACATTTCATTAAAACTAAAAAACTAAGAATTTTAAAACCTTTTCGTGACTTCTGCACCATCCTGTAAAAAAAATACAAAAGAAATATTATATCTCTGAGGCCTTTACCACAACTTCTATTACTACTACTATTACTACTACTGTTACTAGTACTACAACAATCGCAACAACAGAGCAGTAACAACAATAATAACAATAAAACAATGGACTGAATGAATACTGAGGGGAGTACTGGAAATATGAGATCTGCGACCTCCAGGTTTTAGCAATTGTCAAACAACCAAGAAAATGAATGGTGGAAACAGTACAAACAACAGCGCTGCTGTAATTGGCAAGGACAATATGAGAGGAGGGCTGGAAACCTGAGGAGACTTACTGTCACTCAGCCTTCAGTGATAACCACCAGGCAACTGGTATGAAACTGTAAACTACAGCACTGCTGAAGACTGTAAGAGTGTGAAAGGGGAGGCTTGAAACTTGAAGAGATTTGCTGTCACTCAGTCTCCAGCGGTGACCACCGGGCAACTGGTGTGAAAATACCAATAATCATAATAATACTACTCTGATTCATAGAGCTGCTGTCCCTATCTTGATAATTATAGTCTCTATGTTTCAACCATTGTATCCTCAGCGTTCTTCAGATGCCGGTTGAAGTTTGTAATGTTCTCAGAATTCTAAACTGAACTCTTCATTCAATCTCTGGGTGGGACTGTTCTCATTCCGCTGTTAATTTTGCATACCTCATACAAATTAATTCTTCAGTTATTTCATCCTTGTAATGCCTCCTGGAGATAAGAGTTGGTAAAGTGTTGCAGTCTAACAGATGGTCTTGAGTTCAATCACTGGGTTAGGCACTTAGCAGATAAGAAGATTGTGTTACTCCAATTTTCCAAACGGGGAAGGCCTGCCTGTCAAAAAAATCAACAGTTGAAATCTTGACTATTACCTGGCTTCAAACACAAACCTTTGGCATAGGTAAGAAATATGCAATTACATCAGCCACTCCGCAGGTCAAAGCTAACATGCTATTAAGATTTGTTTATCATTATGTTGAAAAACTGTGTCTCAGGACCTGTCAGAATTTGTCAATGTAGGTTTCTTCAGTTTTCAATTTGGTCTGGCTGATTATCTATGTATGTACTGGCTGCACCGAATGGCTGAAAATTTGAAGATTTACTCCTTCTTATGTTTAGAAAAACATTCTCTAGTTTTTCCAAAATTGCCCCCAAAAATAGATTTTTAGTGGAAGGGTTCAATCTACAATGTAAGTTCGTGCTAAACTGTTCCCTAGTTTATGCCCAGCTGTGTTTTTAATGATCCAACTAAAAGCAAGAGAAGTAAGTTATTCATTGATCATCCCTTTATTAATTCTTTGATGATCACTCCCTAAAACGGGATGCTGCCAAAATATATTGGTCACCTAACGGTTTCTGTGGGTGACTAATCAGACCTGTTTTTATCCTCTCTTAAAATGGTTATGGTCAATGAGCCTTAATTAACTGCATCCTGTCTTTTTTCTCTAGGATACCGATTTGGAAAATTTATTGATATTGCAGGAATCAGTCTGACGAAAAAAAAAAATGAGGAAATTAAGAAGAGCCGGCAGGGGAAAACTCTTCCGTGCCAAAGAAGTTATAAAGAAGTTTGGTTGTTATTCAAATTGATCGCCGAACTTTCAAAAGTTTAACAGGGCACCTTTCTTGATCTGCTTTCCTATTCAGTTTGTTTATTGTTAATTCTGATAAAGGCAGATACAATAATTGAAAACTTGATAGAAACAATCACGCAACCAATGTCTTTGGCAGCAAACCATGTTGGGGATAATCAATCAGAAAAATTGGAAAAGGGGATGATCAATGAATAAGTTACCTCTCTCACCTTTCGTTGGGCAGTGATCACTGAAAAATTCTGAATTTTCAACAAAAAAAAAGGTAGTACAAAATATAGGATCGATTTAGCAGAAACTTATATTGTGAATCACCCCCACACACAAAAAGCCTGTAGGGGAGGGCTAAAAAAACAAAATGTTTTTTCTAGCATAATAAGGAGTAAATGCTTAAATTGTCAGAGAGAGATAGATAGATAGATAGAGAGAGAGAGAGAGAGAGAGAGAGAGAGAGAGAGAGAGAGAGAGAGAGAGAGAGATAGGGGACGAGGTATTGAGATAGATCCAAACATAGATAGATAGATAGATATAAACAGACTGAGATGGATTGATAGATAGATAAAAAAAAGAGGAATGGAGTGATATAAAGAGAGAGGGGAAGAGGAATAGAGATAGATACAAACATAGATAAAGAGAGACAGAAAACGGGAGAGAGAGATGTATAGACTGAGATGTAGAAATAAATAAATCACAATAAGAAGTCTTTAAAAAAAGAAGTGCTAGCAAGGCAAAATAGTTTTGTTTCAGGGAAATATGAACTCCTAATTAATTGCACCCATTCTATTTAGAACCCATCAATCGACAACCAAAAGTGTCCACTATTCAATATAGGTTTCTTCAGTTTTTAAGTGGTTCTTCCTGGCTGGCTATCTATCTAGGAATGTGTCACATGTATAAGCTGAGCCAATAAAGCTAGAGAGCTGAAAATTTAAATGTTTACTTCTAATTATATCAAAAAAACTTTTTTTTGTTTTTCTCAAATCCTCCCTCCTGAATAAGTTTACAAAGTAAGTTTATGCTAAATTGGTCCCTTACTCTGTGCCCAGTAGCGTTCACACTTGTCTTTTGATAATTTGGACTTTTTCAAGACCATCACTCAACAAAAGGCAAAAGAAGTAACCTATTCATTGATCAACTCTTTTTTTTTTTCAATTTTTAATTGATCACTCCTAACATGGCATCAGCCAGAAGACATCAGTCGTGTGACGGTTTCTACTGACTAATCAGGCCAGTTTTTTTTTTTTTCAATCTAAAACCTTTTTTAATTTGAAATTTTCTAAAAATTTTCAATTAAAAATTTTTTAACTTTTTAATTTGAAATTTTTTTTTTTTTTTAATCAGTGGATGTTTTGTCAGAGATGTTGATGTTATCCCAGAGGCAAAAATCTTGACAAAGATCTTTGGAACATGGACCGAGATTTATTAAATTTCGGTTTTTGTTTATTTTACTGGAATTTCAGAGGGAATTTTATGAAATAATTCCACTATTTTTGTCTGTGACTGTTTTATTTCAATTTTGTTAGTCTCATCTTCATCATCACTGTTACCATCAGCCATCACAAGTCTATTGCTTGACAAAAGGTCTTTCACTCTACCATATTTTACAGGCATACCTTTCTATCTCATCCCTTCATTTTGTGACTGGTCTTTTCCTACTGTGTTTACTGTTCCATGGACACAGATAGTAATCAGTTTGCTCCAACTGTTGTCCATTCTTCTTGCTAGGTGTCCAGCCCATCTCGATTTTTGTTGCTTAATTATTTGGATGATATCCTTAACCTTGATCTCTTTCTATCACTTTGGGATATCTCTAGCATTGCTCTTTCCATAGCTCTCTGTGCTTGTCTAACTCAATTTTCAACTCATTTTGTTAGTTCCCATGTTTCGCATTTGTACATCATAGTTGGTATCATGTATTCATTAGACACTCTTATATTTTGAGCATATTGGATGATGCTTCTCAGTATGTCTCTATTCATACCAAATGCTTTCCAACTAATTGTTATTTGTCATTTTATTTCACTTTCAAAGTCCTTCTTCAGCTTTATTTCCCTTGACCTCTCCTAAATCTTCACCCCTTAAAATTTTAATTCTCTTTTGTCCTGTGGTCAAAATGCCAAACTCCTAACAGTGAAAGATAGGATAAGATATACCTATATTTTGTCAGGGGGTTCAATTGTGTATGGATCCACCCCCAAATTGAATTAGTTCTCCTGTAACCTATTGTCCACCCTTTTACAAAATTTTATTTCAATTCATTGGGAAATTTTAGAGATATCATGTGGAGACATTTGAAATTTTGACAGTATTATATGGTTTGGAAATATAGCTACGAGTTAGCTCCATGTAATAGGGCATGGATCCACCCCGAAATTTAATCACTTCTTCTGTGGCCAACTGTCCAAACCCCCTCCATAAAATTCAATTGAAATTCATTGAGAACTTTTGGAAATATCATTTGAAAAACCATGACTGTATACATCAATGCATGAAAAAAAAAAAAGGAAAAGTATCTCTGAAAAAACAAAAGAAACCTGGATCCGCTCCAAAATCTAACCACTTCTTCCTCACCTTGGCCTTTCATTAAATTTCATTGAAATTCATTGGGTACTTTCAGAGATATTGTGTTGACGGCCAGTCAGAAAGATGGAAATATATGACCAAATACATATATATCTCTATCAGTTGATAGACAATTTATATTCAACTGAACGTGATGATTATAAAGACAGGAGGAATCGTGTTTCATTTGGCATCAGTGTTACCGAGGAGCAAATCAATTACTTAATAAAAAAAAGGAATGAGTGTTATAAGGGATTCATCAACCAGGAAGCAGCCAGTTCTGCTCCTACCAAGTGAACTAACAACACTCTGGCAAGACAGGAGTTCCAAAAGTGCACATATATCCCTACAACTTTGTTGGCAAAGATAAAAAGGCAACTGGTTTCAAAACAAAGGTAGTCGAGATATGAATTAAGTAACAATATACTAAATGGTGAGGTTTCATAAGAAATACTTGAAAAAGAATATAAACATTGTCTTGCGGTAAATCGATGAACACACATTTTGTCAAAGCCCCAGTCCAAGTTTTGAGTTGACTTTGTTTTCTTTTACCATAAAAAGAAATTTTACCTGTAGCTGGGTGGAGAAGAGATGGATTCATGCCTTTCTCAAAGATGTGAGTGCAAACTGAATGCACTCAGCTGGAATTTGAACTCTGTTCCCTGGTTCCATTTTCTGTGCTACTAACCGTTAGGCCCACCGCACCGCACCTCCTTGATGATGAAAGAATCAAATCACGTTTTAAATTTATGCAGACATTTCTTAATTACTTTTCTTGGCCTGAAACAATTTTCTCGTGATATTCATTAAAAAGTGTCGTCTCTTTTTAGCTGAAATTGATTTCAATTACGCTACAGACTTTCTTGGTAATTAGTTTTATTAGAACCCACCAAAAAATAGCTCAATGGTCAAAGCACTGAATTAGTTGATATGAGTCTCAACTTTTTTTCAGACAATCCAATCTCTTATTTCCATTTTTCCATGACATTTCAGCCAATTCATTCTTTGATCTTCTTCAGGTATTACACCTGTAATATTAGTAAGGAAAGAGAGCTTCTTTTTGTGATTCCTTTCACCTGAAGTACAAAGTGAAAAAAACATTATCGAACAGAAAATTCCCAACATTTTTCCGTTGGGGTATTTGGGTTCAAATCCCATCCAAGGCTTATTGTTTATTTTCAGATCAATGCTATTTACTCATGGCCAGGTGGGTAATCTGACAGAGCAAAAAATTGTGATAAAAAGCAACGAATGTAATTAAGGTAAAAAGTAGTCAAAAAATCAACAACAAAGAAAAAAAATAACAAGGAAAATTCCTTTATGGATATTACACCTGAAGAAGCCAAAAAATGAATCAGCCAAAAGGTTGTGTTGCCATCAAAGAGATTGGATTGTCTGAACGAAAGTTAGAATTTTAATGACACTTTGCGGAATTATAGATAATAGTCGATATGAGGTTATGAGTCAAATTTCTAGCATTAGCTTAGAAGTTGTGGAGTGGCCAAATGGTTATAGCACAGAGAATAGAATCAACAAGCTAAATTCAATCTGTGGCTGTGACAGTTTGACTTCATTTTACACTAATGCCCTTGGCATCTCATCCCTGCTATGGATAAAAAGTAGGACAGAAAGGGCTCTTCAGCCTCAGTTGGCAACCGGTGTAGGATATGGATAACTCTAATTCTTTGCCAGCGTAAAGAGGTATTGACTTTGGCAGGCCATCTCATATAAATTTCAGTTAGCGTATGAAAAGATTTATCAGCCATTTTGTCTGATTTCACTAAAAATTTCCAAATGATGTATCTCTCGATTTTTCGAACTGACTTTTCCAATGACAAGTCAGAGAAGCATATTGAATTCAAATGATGAAGTGAGCTGATAATGATGGTGGATTGAAACCTTCATGGGTTGTTTATGTTTGCCAGCTGGTCAATATATGCCATGTGGTTCGTGCATGCTCAACTTACATAAGCCAAGTTTTTTCATTTCAAACTGATGCGTCTTCTATTCTTAACTGACTATTTTTACGACGTGTCAGAAAAAACATATGCACTATGGTTCAAGTTACATAAGCCCAGTTACATCATCTAATAGCAACACCTTATATATATATATATATATATATATATATATGTGTGTGTGTGTGTGTGTTTGTGTATGTGTACATGTTTGAATATATGTATGTGTGCGTATTATCAACAACCAAAGCGTAATTAGGATCTTAACAAGAGCTGGTGGTGCGAGTGGCCAAACTCTTAAGAACCCAGTTCGAATTTTAACTAGGACAGTTTGTGTTCACTTGACACTAATGCCTTTGGGAAAGGCATGAATCCACTTCTTCTTCCAGTTATGGGTAAACAACAGTGCAGTTCATTATGGGCATCAGGCTAGCACCTCATCTCTATAAAAAAAAAATGCAATTGCTGCAAACAATGTTTTTTCGGTCTGCATAGATCATTCGAGAAACAGAGACAAAATAATTGCCCCGATTTTTTTGTGTTATGGGGGGGGGAAACTTTGCTTTGTTTTGATAGGAGGTGGCCAAGAAAAGATTTTATAAGATAAAAGTATGAATATAAGTCTAATATTATCTACCATCATTTATAAAGCAGGAACCAGATAAGTACAGGTCTGACAACATCAGCCAAGAATTGTATTTAGAAGTTGTTACAAATATTAAACCTTTGAGCCATGTCTCTCTAGCTGAGGAACAGGAATATCAGGTTCCAAACGACAAGGAAGGGCAGGAAAGGTTTTATAAATTAGACCCCAAGGCTGGGGTGCCAGGAACCCTACATTCAAAGAATACCTTTCCCTCATCTTATCACCTTAATGTATTTGGGCGGTGACAAGAATTATCTATTTCTTGAATTTCTCTTCTACCAGTAAAACTGGGTCAGGTTTTAAAAGGCAGCCAGTTTCTTCGGGAGTCTCAAATTTAACATATTTTGACAATCCTTCCTTAATGAGCGATGATCTTTATTCCGCGAGTTGTTCTGACTTATATTCTCATCTCTGTTGCATCCATCACTATAATTTGGATGCTGCATTCTTCAGCATTTTACAAGATGGTAGGTAGAAAATTCTCTTCCTAGAAATATGTAAGAAAACCAACAAGGACGAGAATATTAGTCAGAGTAAACAGCAAGATGATGACTTCCCTTCTCATAATTCTCATCTTTATCTTTTTTGTTTTTCTTGTAACGTTTCAACCGATATATTCTTCCGCCTTCTTCAAATGTATGTTGCATCCTATTGTCTTTAGACTTTTTCTCCTTTTAATCCACAAATTATTTAATCTAATATTCTCATCCTTGCTGCTTTTATCACTCCATTTTGGTTGATGATATCTTCAGCATTCTTCATGTGAATAATATGAGGTTCCTACTATAATTAGTTCTAAATCTGGCTGTCAAAGATTCCTGCAGGCAGTGTCAGCATACCGTTTTTTTTAGCTTCTCTGCATGAACATCACGTTTTAACAAATTCATAAGAAAATAATATTAAAAAGTTACGGAAAGTGTCAGCACAAGATATGGTAACATTTCAATATTGAACCATAATCAAGGAAATGATAAAAGGCATCAGTCAAAAGGACAACAGTGTAGTACAGACTACAGCAAATTACGATTGTGTTTGGTTAAAAGGGATCAGTCAAAAAAGCAACACTGTAGTACAAATATTCTGAGTTTGGACTAAATGTATAATTTGATTAAGTATTTTTTGTAAATCTAAATTTTTATTGTGATTTATTCATTTAAATTCAATAAAAAAACAACTAAATCAAATTAATTAGTACAAATTCAGTTAAAATATTCGCACTACAGTGTTGTCCTTTTGACTGTTGCCTTTTGGCCGGTCACCAATAGAGCAACCTTAAAGAATGAAATTTGAATAAGAGGAAAAATATTGAAAAGTTACTGAAATTCTCTAGAATCTATATGTTTCCAGAGGTTTTTTTACTCTATTTTAAATGTTTTCCAATAGGAAATGCCAGTAATGTCTAATGTCAATAGAATTCATCTGACCTTATTTTGTGGGGAGGATTGAATCTTCTTTCCATGACTTCAAATTCTGATTCTATGGTCGTTCAGTTATTGACTGGCACAATTAGATGTTTTTCAAGTACAGTCCAATTGCAAAATTATTTAAATACAGCCGTTATTTTTGACGACATGTGTAAACTATGAACAAGTACCGTATTAATCGATAAGGAATAAAAAAACTTGTTGAAGTACTGTTCAGCCCATTATCCCAGTCAAAGGGGGAGAGAAGTCATTAAAGTTAAGGAGTTGATTAATTCCTTAACCTCAAAATGTCATGGGAATGTTGTTATTCTGAGTATGTTGGTAAAAATACCTGAAAGGTGGCTTCAAGACTTTTCACCTACTAACCTGTCTTTTAACATGTCCTTTACGACTGGATAATAGGAGAGAGAGACAAAAGTCAAAACTGGATTTTATCCCCGTCTTCTCAATGCTTACATTAACCCACTCACTGTGGAAGGTGGCAAGTGTAATAGTTATCTGCTGCAAGATAAAAGCCCTGACTCACAGACAGAACCTAATTGCAATTAAATATGATGAAATGGACAGTTCTAGTTAGTTGCTCAATAAAAATATCACATGACCAGTGTCTTGGGACAGTGTGCCATATTGGGGGTGATCAATTAAAAATATTTGAAATAGGGGTGATCCATTATTATGTTATGCCTTTTGTTTGGAGAGTGATCACCAAAAGAGTCTGAGTTTTCAAAAAAAAAGCAGGCACAAACTAAGGAATCATTTTAGCAGAAACTTATATTGTAAATTGAACCCCCACTAAAAAACTATTTAGAGGTGAATTTTGAAAAAACAAAAAACACTTATTTTCTTAGACATGATAAGGAGTAAATGTTCAAATTTTTGGCCCTTTAGCTCCATTGCCAGACAGCTAGACCAACTTGAAAATTGAAGAAACCTATGTTGACAGTTTTGGTTGATGGTTTCTAATACTTAATTGAGTTAGGCGCAGAACTGCAAAACAATTATTTAGTGGAATGAGATATATGTATATGAATGCATTAAATTATTTGAAATGGCCTCCTGTTGTTACATGGAGATTGAGTCACTTGGCCTAGAATGCGTAAATAGAATAAACAATTAATAAAATGTGGAATCGAACCTGCCACCGATAACGTAGCATTGCTTTTAAGCATTGAGTTGAGCATCTTTCTTATCAGCTGCAGGTTCAATTCCTGCTGCAGCCCCATCTTTCATTAATTGTTTATTCTATTTACGCTGTCTAGGTCAAGTGACTCATTCTCTGTTTCACAACAGGAGCTAATTTCAAATAGAGTTTCCAATAATATAATGCATTCATAAATATTTTGTCGAATTATATCATCATTTTTTTCTCGTCTGTCGTTGGACATAGACCTTCCACAGACCTTTCTATCATGGGTGTCGTGGAGCCAATACTTTCTGAACTTGTCTAGTTCATCTCTCCATCTTGTTTACTGCCAGCCTCGGTTTTGCATACAATCTCTGTGGATCCATGTTGTGAGTCGTGAGGTCCATCGGTTGTCTGTCATTCTTGTAACACAACCACTTTAAACACTAGATTTATAAAAAAAACTTATTTTTTATGTTTTATACAGAATTAGATATTTTTGTGCTAGGAATGGATTTTTCTTGTTGGAACAATCAGTTGTTTACCCTGTAACTATTTTTTTAAACAAAGGCTTACTTATGTAGGTTACTCCCAAAAACGTATTTGATGATTAGGGATCAATAAGTATGTATATATATATCTTTAAACATTAAATATATTAAAAAAAGATTCCCCCAAAATTTCTGTAATTTCAGTTCGGTCAGTTAATGTAATTTGTGTACTTTTTACAGTGAGTGTATGTTTGTACACACAATTAGATATCATGGTACTATGTGCAAAATTTTGAGTTGTTGACCATGTAACTGTTTTGGTGAATTAAAAACATAACAGTCACATTAACAAGACTCTCCAGCAGTGTTGAAAACATCACCTCCTCTTCAGCTTTCAGGGCCATGTCATAATCCATGTAGTTCGTTATTTCATATGGTGTATTATCATTATCGGTTATATACGGATGTTATTTGATACTTCACATCATTTCATTTTTTGAAACAAAGGGATTACTTATGTAGGCTACCCTAAAAAACGTATTTGATGATTAAGGATCAATACTTATAATAACAGATGTGACTCATTTTCCGTGTCACTTCTATTGAGTGTTCACCCAAGTGAATATAACATCCATTTGGTCAGTTTTAATTTCAGACTGCATGCAAACTGACTTATGATATAATTTTTAAGAATATCTGTTATTCAGAAAAACTTCTTCAAATATATTTTATAACAACATAATTAAACGAAGAATTTGATAAAATGTTTTAACAGTAACCTTAGACCTAATTATTCATGTCTTACACCATCTCACTTCCATCAATACAATATTATAATATATATATATATATATATATATATATATATATATATATATATATATATGTAAGGGGAGTTCTATTCTGAAGAATCTACTGGATGAAACAGAGAGAATTCCAACTGTAAATGGGACACAAAACTCATTCTGAATGCTATTCATTAGGGCTGTGTAGAACATACAGCATATGTGAATGAAGAAATTTTGGAATATATTTATATATACATATATATATATATATATATATATATATATATATATATATATATATATATATATATATAGTCTTCCATGTATACTTATCACTATTCATATGTATAAATAGTTATTTCTTAGGGTTTAGTTATCAATGATTGATGGATGCTCATGGAAAAAAATGAAATTGAAACAACAATTCATTAAGATCAAAAGTTTATATAATCAAAATGAAATCAAAAATTTTTTCCTATAAAAAAAAGTATGTTTCACTGATTAGGCAACTTCACCGATTCGGCATAATATATATTTAGTTTTTAAATGACATCTGGTAATGCTCAGCCTCTCATGCCTTTTTTTTGTACAAAAAATCAGTAAATATGTAGTTTTAACTTGTATTTAAAGAAAATTAATAGATGTATGGTTTTGATTTAATCAAAAGTTTATTTAATCAAAACAAGGATATAAAACAACTATTTTTTCAAGATCAAAAGTTAACCTAATCAAAATGGAATCAAACAATTTTGCCACAACAAATGAGTAAGTTCTGCCAATTAGGCAGTTTCATCGCTTCAGTGTAACATATATACATAGATTTTGAATGACATCTGGTAATACTCAGCCTCACAAGACCAAAGATATTTCTAGCTGTTCCTTCATCCGCACTGTTTGAAGGAAGATGATGCTCTGTTTGTAAAAAAATAATTTTAAAAAATGAAAGGATAAGAAAAAAAATATTCTGCCACCCACAGCTGCCTCTACAACTCTCATTCTGTCACCTTCTCACTATACCCGACCCCAACATGTTTTAAGCTGCCCCCCCCCTGTCAACTCACCAACCTCTTGCTTCCCCACCTCCCCTGGCTCCCTTCAACTTTCATTTCCACTTTGTTTTCCTGCTTGCTTAATCTTTGGAAAAAGTGACTATCCTCCCCTTCCTCCTCTGTCTCACCCAGTCTTTGACTCTTACATTTGCTGCCTCCTACCCCAGCCTTCTTGTCACACATTATATATACCTCAGCTCCAACCAACCCCCTTTACTACTGTCAATACATATCCTCCTACTTTCTCTTCTCCCTTTTACTCTCATTAGTTATTCTATTTTATCACTCCTCTTACTACCTCTCTTCTATGCATTATAATTACTTCCAACTCTCCCTCTCTCTCTTTTCGTTGGTCTTTTCTCAAACTCCAGTCCAAGTCTGGAGTTGACTTTGTTTTCCTACCATAACAAGAACAATCCTCACCAAATTTAAGGAAGTTGAAATTAACATTCATCTATCGTGAATTGAAATCACAAATCAATGATAGGTAGGCTGGTGAATCACCAACTGAGCAAAATTGACAAGTCTTACATACCTACAAAATTCATCTGATCGATAATTCATTTTAATAAATAAATATATTCATACTAAAAAAAAAAACATATTTTTCATAAAATTATTATTATTTATCATGTATAAAAACGGAAAATTGCCGAAATCATCTTCAGAATAATAGTTTGAGTGGAGTTTGACCTTGCAGCAGCCAGGCTTGTACTTTCCCCTTCCTCTCTTCAAATCTTTCCACAATCAAATCTGAAGTTATGAATGGCCTAATTGTCGATGGCATGGAGAGTGGAAATTGGCAGAATTAGTTCTGACTCGGGCTGGAGCAGGCATGGATTCTTTTCTTCCTTAGGTTATGGATAAATAGCAAGGCAGGGCATTTGGAGCCTTCAGCACCTAAAGGCAGTCAATCTTTGGCGTTGGGCATTCCAGCCCAAGAAAAATAAAAATAAAAAATCACAATTGTTACCATGATTGGGTTTCCATGGATCATTTGGAAAATGGTGACAAAATCTTTGTGTTGTGTGTCATGTGAACTGAGCAGAGCTATTACATCTCAACTTGTATCCATCATTCTCACCCTTCCCGAAATTCTATCCTCTTCATTTTCCACAGTAACGACACACACATGGGCATCCACTGTCATTTTTCCAGGTAGATGGGGGTGGGGACCAAAAAATAAATATTTTTAGGAGATTGGGTACATCATAGAGATAAAAATCAACGGAAATAAAATGCAGTTCATAAACAGAGTTAAATTAGGTGAATATCTGAGAAGAATCCAGTTTCATTTTGATGATTAGCTGCGCTCAACTTGTGTTCAATGAAGTTGTCTCTGCATGTGACGATGATTTTCCTCCTCTTTGTTTAGGAGAGTGATAAAAATAATTTACAAATTCTGGAATTTTTATTCTTCCAATATGCCTTTGATTACTTAAATTACTTTATTGTTGTAAACGAGTAGATCAAATGATATGTAGTAATTTTCCAGTGGGTGGGATGCAAATATACCCCCTTACAGACACCCACAACTACACTATATTCATTTTGCTGCAGCATCATCATCATCAGTAGTTGTAGTAGTAGTAGTAGTAGTAATAGTAGTCTTTCAATGTCTGTCGTTGGACATAGACCTTTCCCAGGATTTGCCACAATTCTCTATCATGGGCATCGCGGAGCCAGTACGTTCTGAATTTGTCTAGCTTGTCTCTCCATCTGATATTCCGCCGGCCTCGGTTCCGCGTGTGATTCCGGGGGATCCATGTCATGAGTCGTGACATCCATCGGTTGTCCGTCATTCTTGTAACATAACCATCCCACTGCCATTTGAGATTTTTAATGGATTCTATGATGTCCCTGACTCTGGTCTTTTTTCGGATGTACTGTGCTGTTTTGTGGTCTCTCCATGTGAGGCCCAGCATAATTCTTTCATGTGCACATTGCATGGTTCTCAAATTTCTTCCATTGCATCTACATTATTGCTCTAGTTCTGAGTATTGTTTGGATGTTTAGAATCATTCTTTTTTATTCCGCTGATTTTTTTGTCACCATGTTTTGACTGATCTTCATTTCATCCTTTTCCAACTTCATCGATGCAGAGATTGTTTTTTCCCCCCCCCCTTCATGCCAAATCCGCTAAGATCCGAATCCAGTCTTGAAAACATGCCATTCGGAAAGGGATCAAACCAACATCAACCGAGTAGAACAAGCCATGTTGGAGGGGCTCACAACAGGGAGAGTAACAGTAAGTGAATCCGCGTAAAATAACAGAGAGACATTCAGAGAGCACACATCTCCGCCAACAACATAATCCATGGGATTAACTGAGCATGGATCCGCTCAAAAATCTTTTGCAGACTATCGTCCAACCTTCTACAAGATCTCATTGAAATTCATTGAGAACTTTTGGATATACAGTGTGGACAAAAGAATTTTGGCTATATTATGTTGTTAGGACATATGAATATGATGAAGGGGAGGTAATTATGCAAATTGGGTTTAATTTTGATTTTGGGGGGATATTGTGACATGATTGTATCCATAAATATATGGGGGAAAAAAAACGGAAAAATATCTCTCAATCGAAAAGAAATTCTTGAATCCGTCCTAAAATTTAGCCAACCCTTCCTTACCCCACTGCCTGTCCCGCAACAATATTTTTTCATCAAAAACTTCTGCGTGCCTTTAAGGATATCATGTGGACAAACAGACAGAAAAATGTGACCAATAACCCCAATCCTAGCAAAAGAGAGAGAAACAACAGCCAAATCCACTTAACAGACAAATATTGTGAGACAGAATAAGATTACTTTTGTCTTGTGTTTACTTTTTTGTTCCTTTCCAGGAAAACCAATTCCAAGGAAAATCTGTGACTCATAAAATCCAAAAGCACTAAATGATCCATAAATAATTGGAATGTATATTCTTTAAGATAAGCCTTATTTAAAACTTTTCATAGCATAGTCTAATCTGTGGAATTGAAGAGCAAAAAAAGATCTATCATTATCAATTTTGATTCATACCATGGGTGTGCTCTTAATTTTCCAATTATGTGGTTTAATCATTGCCGTTGGATTACGGTCCGGTTCAAAATTGTTATAAAAAGCAAACGAAAGTTAGGATGAAGGTGAAAAACTAGTTGAAATTGATGATAATGTTGCAATACTTCACCCACAAATAAAATTTGAAAAAGAAAAAAAAAAAATCATAAATGTATTTAGAAAGACTGCCAGGTTTCAATTGTAAACAACAGGGAGGAATATAGGATGTAAGGAGTTTGGTTTAAGGAGTAAAATTAGCTTCCATTTCGTCCTTGTGGCTGAATGGTTAAAAGCGGCCAGCCGTATACTGGGTCCCCTTTGGCTACAGGGTTTGAGTTCAATTCTCACGGTGGGCATGCTCTTCATTTCTGATTGGATGACTTATTCATTGCCGTAGGCTCATGTTCTGATACAAAGTTGCAATTAAAAGCAACTGAAAGTTAGGATGAAGATAAAACTGGTCAAAATTAATCATGTTGCAATACTTCATCCAAAAATGAAATTTGAAAAATTAACAATATCATTGTATTAGAAAATGATCAATATGAATAGAAATGTTCTAACCCAGTGGTTTCAGAACTGGGGTCGGTGGACCCCTGGGGATCTGTCTAATCATGATTGGACATCTGCAGTTGAAAATTCAAATACCATGAATTTCAAATAAGGACAGCTGAACCCGACTATAAGCACAATGCCAGGGTAGATGGAAGATTCATCATGAATCAGACACACTATGGTTGAAGCTCTGTGATACATTGCCTCTCTGGTGAACTCCACCGGGCGAGTATTATCATTATACTCAGACTTACCATTCATTAGGATTCGTAAAAATGTAATCTATTTGAAATAAAAAATGATTTTTAAAAGATGAAAGTTGCTTATTATTGTAATTCATTAATTACAGATAAAAAGTCAAATGCTAAAAATAGGAATCTGTCTGGATATTTCCTTCATGGAAAGGATTCGCAGGTTTTTAGAGTTTTCAAACCACTGTATTAGCCCATTAACTATGGATGATGGAAATTTCTGTCATTGCATTTCTAGGCTTAACTCAATAAAAATTTCTGTTTTACTCTCATTGATGGCAACTCAATACCTGCAAGTCAGGGCTTGCAATGGATTATCTCTTAATGGACAAGGGCTTTCATCTTGAAATGGATAAGTATTACACTTGCCATCCTTTGTAGTTAATGGAGTAATTCTGGTTCCTAAAATGATTATAATCTATTCAGCTCAGCCACTCATGTGTCGTGTGATACTACGCAGTGATTCGGTCTCCATTATATATATCTATTTATGTTTGTATCCAGTGGCATTCATTTTCCTGAAACTGTTTTGACCAATGCTGGATTTGCCGCACTTCCATTGCCTGCCTAATCATTTTGCTTACTCATCACATTACCATCTGGCAAATTACCCGAAAACAATGGCAGCCAATTTTAGGGTTTTCGTCACTGTTCCATTGTATTTCAAAAAACATTGGTTGACTTTTTATTTTCCTATGATTAGTACAATGGGGTTATTTTTGCCGGACTGTATTTTTTCAATTTATGGAGAAAAAAAAAAGCATCTATTGTAAAATTTAAATTATGTACTCAATTTATTTACAATAAGACCCGTTTGTATCTATCTTTGCATGAAGCCTATCAATCTCATTTTGTTCATATCTATCTATCCGTCTCAGTCGACTCAAACTATCTATCTTTAATTCTTTTTCACATATGAAACTATTCCATGTTAGGAACTGTTTACCAAGGATTACAACTTAGGTTTCTTTGGTTTTTAAGTAGTTCTGTATATGTCACAAGTATAGGCCACACCAATGGAGCCAAAAGGCTGAAAATTCAATCATTCATTCCTTATCATGTCTGAGAAAAACAGTTTTTTTTTGCTTTCTGAAAATTTTGTGTGTGGTGGGGAGGTAAATTGTTTCTCTTGGAGCTGATATATACACTTTTGATCTAACCTCCGTTCACCCGTCAATGAAAAGGAAAGTAGAAGAAAATTAGAAAAAAAAGAAGCCAGCCTGACCTTGAAGCATCTTGCCCCCACCAATCGGTTGTAATCTTTTTTTCTTTTTTATATCTTTACATATTTAAAAGCTATCTGGCTACTAACTACCCTATATTCTCTCTCATCCACCCGAGACAAATATTTCTTACTGGCAAACAACCAGCTGAATAAAGCAGGAAAAAAAAAGTCTTGGCACAGGGATGTGAATTTTGATCACAACAAATGAATAATAAAAAGTTCAAGTTTTTTTTTTTCCAATTTTCCAAGTTCTAACCAAATGTTGAAGTAATTCTAACAGGTACAAATCAACTGTGGTACAGCATCAGGCAAGGGACTAATTCAAAGTAAATGGTGGAAACTTCTGGGAAGCACCTCATATTTAAAAATTTTTTTCAAGGACACAACTGGTATCTTTTGTCATAAGGATATACAACTCTCATTTAAAGTCCTATGAATGGTGGGGGTACAGATTATTGCAACTAAGTCATGAGTCAAATCCTCACTAGGCACATTCATGTGGCCCAACTAAGCCAGTCTTAGTAAATAAGTATAACAAACAAGACGGTCAAACACTACTATGACTTCTATGACTTCTATTCCAACTGAAGATGATTATTCTAACTTTTGAGTTAAATAGAGAACAAATGAAAAAAAATTTTTTTTGTACAAATGTATGTAATTAGAATGAAATAAGCCTAAGCGTATCTTTATTGTAAATTTTCATTAATATCTAAGACTTGTCAGTTTAGTTATATCAGTCAGACAGCTCCCTGGCAATCAGTTGGTTGTGAGTTCAAATCATAGTAGGGAAATGTTGATTTCATATACAGGTTTACAACCTCAATCTTAGTGAAGATTATTCTTGTTATGGTAGGAAAACAAAGTCAACTCCAGACTTTGTAATGGAGTTTGACAATAATGATAGTTGTTTCAGCATGGAGTAATGGTTAACAAGCTAGTCTTGCAGATTATTACAGTCATGAGGTGCCCCCAATCCTTGTGACTTTGTGCCAAAGTAAATAATTGAAGTAGGAAGGTTACCCGAATTACAAGACAAGCTTGTTAACCAGCAGTATGTCCTAAAAAATACATTTAAAAAAAAAAACCGATACTTTATTTTTAATCATACATTATACATTTGATATAGTCAATATTTTTTAGAAAAACTTTTTGAATATTTGATTTCTGGATACAAAAGAAACTACTTACTCGTACTTACTGAATTGGTTTGTGTCATTGTGTCAAGGACATCCGATTTCACTTATTATGAGACCCAGCCTCCAAAAAATTGCTCAAAAAACATGGCCCTCGTTGTCCAGCAGGACATCGGCCAAAACTTGAAGAGTTAAAAAAAAAAAAAAATGGATGATAGATGAGAGGAACTCAGGAAAATGCTTTTAATTCTTCTTAATATTCCCAGCTGAAATAAGGAAGGGAATTTAAAAGGCTATCAAATACAGAATATTAATTATTAATAACGAAGGGCTTTATTCAGGTACACTCACGTTTGTGCACATCATTTCAAATGGAGAAATTTACCGGTCTTTATCATTTAATCCTTTGAATAATATGAGAACCAAGGGAGATAACTATATTTATTTTACATAGAGTGTGAGACAAGGGAGGTAATTCCTCCAATCCCTGGCAGTCGAGGTAGATTTACCTCAAGTCATTTGAAACATCGTGGCGAATTGTTTTGCAAAATTGGTAATGCCTTTCTTATTAGAGGTCAAAACAAGTCGTATTCCCTATAAGAATAGATAGTTTTCAGTGATATTAGTATGATCCAGATATTTTTTTCCATTAAACGAAGAATAGTCAACAATTATTAATTTTTTGACTGATATTTTCTTTCATCTCATTTTTAGTTGCTTTTCATCTTGTAGTATTAGTAGTAATATTATCCTGATTTCTTATTTCATTGCAATCATTCGGACAATCAGTCAAGGCAGTGGGTATACAACACAAATCAGAAATGAAGAATAAGTTTCATTGACAATGGTTGATAATGATTGATCAAAATCAAAAATAAATTAGGATAATATTACTTGTAAAAACAATAATGAGTATGGTGCCAGGAGATCAGGGGAAAAATGAAGAATGAGTTTAAAGGTTGATTTGACCTTCTGAAAACAATAAGGTCTCTTGTGACTCAGTTGTTAGACTCATTGGTGTAGACAGGAGGTTTGAGCAGTTGCCACGAAAAGCAACTGAAATCAAAATGAAGGAAAATACTGGTCAAATATCATTGATACAGTAGATGGCAAACATTTGCTTTAGGTTCGTAAACCATGTTGTACTCAAATTGTTCAATTTTTCAAAGGGGTTAACCAGCAGAGACGCTGTGCATGATGAAAGGATGCCCCTGAAGCATACATTACTTATTTACACAAGTTCATCAGGAAATATTAGATATGACAAGGATAAAATATTCAATCATTTTTTATTATTACTATTAAATGCATATTCATTTCAGCCTCTTAACGTATGTCATTGGATATAGACCTTCCCCAGGATTCGCCACACTCCTCTATCGTTGGTGTCGCAGAGCCAGTACTTTCTGAATTTGTCTACTTTGTCTCTCCATCTTGAATTCTGCCAGCCTCGGTTGCGAATGTGGTCTCTGGGGATCCATACTGTTAGCCGTGATGTCCATCAGTCGTCTGCCATTCTTGCAACATGGCCAGCCCATTGCCATTTGAGTTTTTTTAATGGATTCTATGATGTTTCGGACTCGTGTTTTTTCCTGGATGTATTTTGCCATCTTGTGGTCTCTCCATGTGAGGTTGAGCATAATTCTCCCGTGAGCACATTGCAGGGTTCTAAGTTTGAGGATCAGTCCCTTGGTTAGGTTCCGTGTTTCAGCTCCATAAGTGACTATCGGAAGAGTGTATTGGTTGTATACTCTTCTTTTTAGGATTTATGGAGATAATATGAAGACAATATTCAATGTTGTTGTTGTTGTTAGCAAACCCAACTCTAAATTAGATGGAACTATAAATAGGTTAGAATCAGCAGCCGCATAAGTCAGTGTTATTGGTTACCCCTCTTTGATATTTTGAATGATTTGAATATAATGGAGTTTAGGAACCTAAAGCTAACATTTACCCAGTAGACCCCCATTATTATGGCATCCTTTTCCATCATAACAATAAACTTGTTATTTGTGGATTTTATATGAAGCGTATAATGAGAAATAAAAAAACAAAAAACAACCCCCCCCCCAAAAAAAACAAAAACTTTATTTCTCTTTCGTAGAGGATCACTGGTGGCAATGAATTTCGTTTTGGTTTGGACTTTGAAGAAAAAAAAAGGAAAAAAAAATTATATATATCTCCACTATTCCCTGTTCAGGGTTGAGCACTCTTCAAGTGAGGTAACTTGTTCATTGTAAGCTTATGCAACGCTCTTCCATAGGAATTGAGCACTCTGGTGGATGGAGAATTTAAGCTAAAAAATAATAATATATATCGCTTAAATTTAACCTTACTGACCGAACAGTTCCGTTGAGTAGAAGGTAGGTTGTAATTGAAAGGAGAATATGAGAATGACTCAACAGGTCCCTCGATCATGCAGAGGTTGCCTCTGCAGAGATCTAACACTCCTACACTGCGTAAAAATCCCAACCAAGTCTGGAGGTTATCACCATGTCTGACCCTAAGGTTATCATCTGATGAAGGCTTTGTGGGAGTCACTGGTGCTGTTTCTACAGTAGTGGTACAAAATTATCTATGTGAAAATAGTCCTTTTTTGGGGGGCTGTTATAAGACATAATACATCATATTTGATGGCATATAGACCCTTCACCCATATCCACACAAAAAAATAGCACAAAAAAAAAAGGTAAATGTAACCCAATGTTAGCCATAACTTCAGGAGGAATTGAAAATGAGGTGATATATAAGAAAAATTCAAGGAAATATGTATTATTCTTAATTCCTGCTGAAATAATGTGGGTGGGTAGGTGGTTTGTGTGTTCCAGGAGTCCTACCCACATTGTTTTGTCTAAGGACTTGAAAATTGGGATCAGCTCTCTACTAAACCCTTTCTATATGGGTCTTTTTTATTTTTATTTTAGAAAAAACTTTTGACTTTTTTTTTTTGCCTTTATTTTGACAGGTTTATTACAATCATGTAGATTCTATAGAAGTTTTTTTTTTTTTTTTTTACTCTATTTTAGAGGTTTTCTCAATCGAAAACATGAGTGATGTCAATAAATAGAACTTATTCTGACCATATTTATTCCTTGATGGAATTTTTCACATGAATTCGATTTTTGATGCCATGGTTCAGTTATTAAGTGTGATGGCAAATCTATACGTATCTATATTTCGAAAGATACTTTTCGAGCATCAGTTGAATTGTTGGTATAACATTTATTTGGCTTGGTCAACGAAATTCATGTGTCACCTACTTAATTTGAATTTGAAGATTACCTTCCTCAGATACATGGAAATGTAAGATATTAGACGGAATAACCACAAAATCCCTCAATTGAAAAAGAAAAAATCTAGACATTTTTAAAACAATTTTATTCACTTTATGGTACAATAAAATAACAGTATTTATAAAAATAAAATAGATAAATGAAAACAATGAAAAAAAAATACAATCTGCTGTCAAAACTGATGGAGATTGGATGGAAAATTTTCTCATTTTAAGAAGGAGAATTTTAGTTAATGTCAAATACAAGAAGCAAAGGGAATGTAATTTAAAAAAATATAAGTTTTGTACAGGAGCTTGTGGTGATTAATTAAATAATTAGGATTAGGGTTAGGGTTAGGGTTGGGGTTGGTGTAAAGGTAAGTGCTGACAATTTGACAATTTTTGCGCTAAATTCAGTGAGTTTGTTCTGGCAGAGAGAAAAAGTGCTAAATCTGCATGTTTAAAATTTTGGCCACTTTTAGCATCTTTTAAGCAATTTATGGCTATTTTTTAAATTTCAGAATAAGCGCCTTTTGGCAGTCAAACTAACATGAATATATATTTTTCGAGTTGGCAACACTCATTGCATTATTCATTAATTAAAGCAATTCTTACTGGTAATCAATGATATCCAAGTTCTGCTTCAAGTTGTTTCCCAATTTCATAAGAAGGGAAAATACAATTTCAAAAAGCAGAGTCTTTTTTTATCAAGAGGTTTGTGGTAATTAAAGCATTTAGGGTTAGAGTAATACATTGAACAATTGTTATCTGTAAGAATGATATGTTTGCTTCACTTCATGTTGCTCCTTGTATTTTACCACAAGCTGGAAAATTTTAATTGCCAAGAAGGGTTTCAGTTCAAGAATACTTTTCTTGAGGTTGAGTTTGAGGGATTTCCTCTCCCAAAAATGAGGAATTTCATTTTTATTAAATCATACAATGTCTTGACTGTCTATGTCATAAGTATACCTTAAATAGAGCGTTTGATTTGTTCCCAAATTTTCTGTAGATTTCAAAACTACAGTTCAAATCCGAATGATTTTTTCTCTCCCCAGGCTATCTTTGGTTAACCATTCTACATTGAGACCTGCACTTCTCAACGTTTTCCTGTTGAGGTGTGGGTCATAGTCATTCCAGACGTGGAGGAGTGTGGACTCTTTATTGAAATATAAATACAAGGTGGACAAAAAAAAAGTCTGGATACGAGGAGAATCATATCATAATTATTACCAAAGTGATTTTCTTCATCTAATGAACAACTGTAGCCATCAAAGACGGCAAAGATTTCTGTCCTTGGTTTTATGTATTCATACATATATGTGTGTGTTCCAGCGCTCCTGGCCATATTTTTTTGTCTATGGGCTTGGAAATTGGCATCAGTACTCCCCGGGACCCTTTTCCAAAAATATTTTTTCAATTTTTAGAAATGAAGCTCCTTTGACCTTTTTGGGGCCTCATTCTGATGGGTTTTATCATCAACATTGAGATTCTCTAGAATCCAGATATTTCTAGAAGTTTTTTTCTTGAACTTCTTTAGATGTTTTGCATTTGAAAATGTTGATGATGTCATAAGTAGAATTTATTCTGACCATATTTATTCTTCAATGGAATTTTTAAAATTTTATACATGACTTGAATTTGATGCTACAGTTGTTCAATTATTGACTGTGAAGGCGTTTGTTTGTTTTTCCTCATGCTGAAAGAAACCGACACACAAAAGTGGAACAGCCACAATTTGAACTCTGATGCGAACCATAGCAGCCTGATGACTTACATATAGGCCAAGGGTACGCTGATGACAAGGTTGAAATTTTAAGCATCAAGTATGTCATTCAGATTGGATACATTGGGGAAAGGGGACAAAAGTTTAGAGCAGCTAACAGGTTAGATGGGCAGAATTTGAAAAAAAAAAGAAAAAAAAAGACTTGTAATTTTGTACGACATGGTTTCACTGATATTTATAATATTCTGCTTGTTCCAACTTTGCAAATGTTTTACTTACAATAGTAGCACAAAACAAATGTTTGGTAGTTTAATGCATATTCAACTCCATGTGCAAACTTAATGTCTACCTTGTATACCAATATCAAATACAAAACTATATAGAAAATAAAGATATGGAAAAATAACATTACATCAATATATCAACAAATATCAATTACTAATGTTAATTAGAGTCTATGAATCAAGATATTAAAATACTCATTCCAGAAAAAACAATTCATTATAATCAAGGATAATGTTATCAATTGGTTATTGTTATCAGAATCAGTCTATTGTAAACTTTAAATACTACATCAAAATCGGCACTTCTCAAAAGATTCTCAAAATTAGAAAATAAATTTAATATCAAATTTTCATGATGTAAAGCTGTTTATAATAATGAATTTTGTAACAACAATGGATTTAAATTCATAAGTAATCTGAAGTGTTCCAATTTTTACATCTTTTGCTTTATGTTGTCAGCTGGTTATTGTTATCAAATCCACCTTGTCCTAAAGGGATCAAAATAAGCGGCTTCCTCTGTATTTGTTTATATGAAAATTAAACATACAAAAAATTTAAAAAACAAAAAAAACATAAAATATCTTATAAAACATAAATGAATAAAAAATATAAAAACGAAAAACAAAAGCATTCTTGTATTATACTTGTGTATAAGTCTTTCTTGTGAATAGGACGACTCTTGATTTATGGCCAACGGATCATTAATTTACCATTAGTTTTGAATTTCAACCTCAAGAAATTATCATTTTATATATATATATATATATATATATATATATATATATATATATAATATATATATATATATATATATATGATATCGGCCTCCCGTTCTGAAGCAAAAGTTTCAATCCTACCTCGGAAAATGGATAGTCTATAGCCACACTAAAGAGTTGCAATACAACGAAACAGCGGTCTGTGGATGACACAATAATATATATATATATATATATATATATATATATATATATATATATATATATACATATATATATGTGTGTGTGTGTGTGTGTGTGTGTAGGTTGACACCAAAATTTTTCTTGAGAATTTGTTCTGCAGAACTTAACCTATACACAAGTATATAGAGTACATATAAAACTTGAATGATGAAGTGTAGTGACTTTACACCTAATGAAACCATAGACTAGGAGAAGTTTTTGCCCACATGCTTAGCATAGAATATGTAGGAATTTCTGGATATCTGTCAAACACAATCCAGAATTTGAAAAAAAAAAAAAAATAAAAAATAAAAAGAAAAAGAAATTATACCAATTATATTTTAGACATTGGAAAGTCAGATTTGTCCAAGATCTGTCAAGAACTGATACATAAATCAAATGAACAGACTTAGATACAGACGAACTTTGCTGAATTGACCAGTAGAAAAACAGGTTCACTGGAGCCTATTCCAAATCATAAATAGCCAATCCTAACACTGATCCAACAGACAAGCCTAAAATTTCCAATATGTGTGGCAAGGAAACAAGACGATGACAGTCTTAACATGCACGTGCAATGCACACGAAAGGCAAGTACAGAATTGTACATACATGTAATACCAGAGACTTCACACCAATCCAGATAACGTATAGAAAAAATAATATCCTTTCCACGATTAAGCTGCCACAAGAGATTTTAACCCTTTAAGGTTCAGATAAAAGATAGGCAACCATGGGTTGTGACTTGTGTGTGGTTACTGCCATCAGTGCCTGCTGGTTGTAAGTAGTGTAAAGAGATTATGTTACATTTGTGTCAGGAGTTTGAGACTGGAAAGTGTGTGGTGGCGACTGATTAAGCATTGTCAGCATAACTGAGATTGAAGGACGAAGAAAAACCAACGTAGAAAGGGGTTGACCAGAAAGAATGAGCAGCAACAGATTTTCCAGGAAGCTCAGAGTTTCAGGAATGGGTTTCCTGCAAAACTCCTGAACTTATGCAGTCGCAAGCCATTAACACCAGGCAAAACCAGCAGCTACAGAAGAAAGAGGGCTGTATCAAGTCCCTGGAAGAAAAGGTAATTTTTCTCAATAGCTGGATTATCAGCAATAGAAAGACCGCAGGATGTATTTTCCAGGAGGCTCTAGGTTTCTGAGAATTTGCCCGGTTAGAAAATTTCCGAGTGCTTTGTAGGATCAGAGGATAAATACATAACAGTGTTGCTGTGCTATCATCGATATTGTTTCTGCTAGAATTGTCGTCAATACAGAAGTGTACACAGAATAGATTCCCAAAGCTAAAACAAAATCAAAGCTTGGCAAAGAAGAAGGGAAAATTCAGCAAGGGCGCTCATGTAAGAGTATATCTGATAATTGAAGAATTTCAAAAAGAGGATTACTATTTAGAACATGAATGTGAGAGCGTTCTTCGAAAAGAGCCAGGCACTTGAAGGAAAGCAGCTATTCAGGGTGATATAAGACTCCCCAATACATTTCCAAACAGTGAAAGCAGGCCAGTTCTAATAGAATACCTCCATGTAATTGCCCATAATCAATAAAATAAACAACGGCATGATTATGATTTTCCTCCCTATTTGACTGAATGATATAAGTCAAGCTCTCTTTTTAAGTAGTAGTGAACAGACCCCTTGAACTTCTCCGGTATCCTTCTGATACTATATCATAAATCCTATCTTAATGGAGTCAACAACAATAAAACAGGCATGTCCCTGTTGATTCTGTAAATTTACAGAATTTATCTTCGAGTTTATGTCTTGTTGATTGGAAAAGACAAAGAACTTTTTAAACACTTATCCGAAGACTTAGTTGACTTAGCAGTAGAAAATGATCTGCAAATCATAACTTCAGATTAGTAATTTGGTGCAGTGAAGAAAAAGGCAACTGTTCAACACTATGCAAGACTTCCAAATATGTTTAATAATAGCGAAAGTTGACCAGTTCTCATGGACTATCTTTGTGCATTTGCCCATAATCTATTAAGTATACAATATGATTGGCAATAATTTCCACAAAGACAATTTTTTCTACAAAATATGTAGAATTCATGCCCCCGTTGATACTAAAAACTCCAAAATCTATCTACTATTGCAGGCCTCGATGACTGGAAAAAGAAGCAAAGTACTTAATTGATCCGCCATATGATATGGCAGCAATGGAGATTTTAGTTTGAAAATGAAACATTTGTTTGTATTGGCATTCCTTCTCTCTATGGAGATTCCAGGCGTTCGTATTGAATAAAAGCCTTATTGGCCTGAATGAATCAGCAGAGTAACTGTCCGATTTGAAAATTACTTTGTTTCTGCTAGGATTAGAGGATGCCATTGTTTCTTAATGGAGAAAGGGCTGAAATGATATCTTGGTGATCCTAGTAAAAGTGAATGAATGAGAATTTCTCTAAGGATAGCAGCTGTCAAAAATCATAAATCGTGTGAAGTGAAACTATTTTTCAGCCATAAACATCAGCACTAAAGATGGTAACAGCTTTACATTTTATTCAAATTGGTGGAGACCACACAACTTACTCCCTGATCGGTAAAAATATGAAAAGATGACTCTAGTTTTCAGTACAAGATGTGTCCTTAAACAAAACATTTCAGACTCTGAGAATATACAGTCAGTGAAAATGTGTTCATTTGAAGATAAGACAATTCATGAACTTTCTACCTGTGCTCAAGAACATACGTAGTGATCACAATTCAAAAAGAAATTTATATATATATATATATATATATATATATATATATATATATATATGATTTAAAAAAATAAGAATAAAAACAACTATGTTAAACATAATACAAATGCACATACTTTCTTTCTCATTTTCTCTACATCTATTCACCAGAAAAGACAAGTGAATTTGCAATCAGAAACACACCAGAGAATTCATTGAAAGCTTAGCAATTTTCCTGGAATTAGCGAAATGAAGTTTTTCCAGGAAATTATCCCCATTTACTATAAATGCCAACGATTCCCAGAAATAGGCCTTAACTTCTACAAAAATAAATCCCCCGATCTATTCAGGGGAAACCAAGAGATAAGAGGACATCACCCAATCATCGACAAACGTACATGAACGAACAACAATGCAATGACTTAATTATAAGTTAAAAGACCTTCATTATAGACTTTTTACAAATCGAAATGACTTTACATTTACTAAAATTACAAAGATCACTTCTCTTTGTTTAAAATTCATGTACATAAATGATGTGGTATTTTTACAAGAGAAAACTTTGTGACTTGTTCATCTTTGAATTGTCTCATTACTGAGCCAAGCTCCCTTTCAAGTAGTAGCAAGCATGCCCTTTGAACTTCTCCGGTATCCTTCTGATACTATATCATAAATCCTATCTTAATGGAGTCAACAACAATAAAACAGGCATGTCCCTGTTGATTCTGCAAATTTACAGAATTTATCTTCGAGTTTATGTCTTGTTAATTGGAAAAGACAAAGAACTTTTTAAACACTTATCTGAAGACTTAGTTGACTTAGCAGTAGAAAATGATCAGCAAATCATAACTTCAGATTAGTAATTTGGTGCAGGGAAGAAAAAGGCAACTGTTCAACACTATGCAAGACTTCCAAATATGTTTAATAACAGTGAAAGTTGGCCAGTTCTTATGGACTATCTTTGAGCATTTGCCCATAATCTATTAAGTAAACAGCAGCAAGATTTTCAGGGTTCCTTTGCTTCCATGCTTTGAACAGAAATTGCAGAAGACAAAGAACAATTCACGCTGAATCTGTAAAGACTTACGAACTTCGCAGGGGGACCCTAATCCTTATTCTGTATGCATGATTGACAATAAATGTTCTGGAAATAATCCGGAATAATTCAAAGGTGACGTAGGGTGTAAGGTTATCGGTTTATCGGAAGTAACATTTGGGGAAGCATTGTGAACACACATCATACTTATCTCCAATTTTAAGAGATGTGAAGGTGGCAGCTTTTGAAATTGATCCCAAGCAAAACTGCAGTGAATTGTGAAGGTCTGACGCTCTGTGACACTCGTCATAGCATGCTTGGTCTGCCCCTCTTACACATTCGACAAATGCATTGTTCTCTCCAAGCTGTGCGCAAACAATATCAATGTGTGCATGAAAGATTTCAAATCCTGTAGATAGCTTACCAAGCTTTTATTGAAAAAATATTGATTCCTACATCAACTTCAAAAGTGCGCACATACTTTTGACATAGAAAAAAAAAAATATGCAGATTAAGATTTTCGCATACACAGACTTCAAGAGATTTGTGGGAACATGTCAAACATTTGTGAAAGCTGTGGGGCAAAGAAAAAGGAAACGGAATCTCCAGAGAGGTAGCAAGGTCAAGCGATGCCATCAGGAACCAGCATCTCATCACCACTTTTTTAAGGAATTCTACCAACATCTATCGGATTACCGACGTTAGAATATTAACACCAGAGCAATCCTAGTGGCAGCCAACAGTCAGGGGCAAGCTTTATGTTGGAATAGAGTGGTGAAGTCTAACGTCATAGTATATATCTGGTTCCAGAGTGTATAGAAATAATGATTTTTTTTCAATTGAAATTTTGCATAGCTTGTAAATATGGATAGCCAGTTTATACAGTATTTAGAATTTTGATAACTAATTTTATCAATATCTTTATTCATTATTTTTACCCCCTGGAGATTCTAGCAGACAATGTTTATACTTTTAAAAATTGAAACCGGTGTAATTTGATAGTTAAGTAAGAGTCCAGAACTCAGAGATTTCAAGTTATTAGTATTCATTTTTGAGTGAATTTTGAAATGAAAAAGGGTATTTTGTAAGAAAAACCTATGAAAATATTTTTCAAAGTCAATCAAGATAGATTTTGCATAATTTTTCTTCTTTCAAAAGTAGATATTTTTTTCCTTTAAAAGAAAAGATTATTATCCTCCTTTAATCTGATCTAAAATTTATGCCAATGATTTTCAGTAAAAAATACTGCCACTGACTTAAATTGTTGATTAAAGCACCATAAGTACCTGAAAGATAGCCTGGTTGACTTATATAATATTTTCATAGGTTTTCCTTCCAAAATACCCGTTTCATAACAAAATTGATTCAGAAATGGATACAAGAAATAAAAAGTCTCCGAGTCTTGAGCTGTAAATATGCAAACTTAACCATCAAATTACACTGCTTTCAGTTTTTGAAAGTGTAAACATTGCCTTCTCACCCTCTGGAGGAGGAAAAAAAAACAAAACAAACTACCCCCTTCCCCGAAAAAATGACGAAAAGTTGAAATTTTTAATGCAGTATAAACTGGCTATCTTATCACTCTAAGAGGAAAAAGCAGAAGCGCTGAACTCAAAGATCAGTAAGTCAGGCCCCATTCCTCGTCAAAAGATATATTGGAGAATGAATCTGGCAGGACAGGGAACTTGGGTTGACCAAAAAGTCTAGATGACCGACTCCATGGGATCCCCGATAGTTGTGATACTCAAGAATTCACCAGAAGAAATTTGAGTATGTGTAGACATGTGTTCAACAAAGCCATAAAAAGAGAATGCTGCTTAACAACAACATTTGATGAACTCAAAGCTCTATTCTCAAAACTGAAAATATTTAGCAAGCTAAACAATAATCAAGGTTACAACCAACTGGCCCCAGGTGAAAAATCAGGCTTTATTACAACTTTCACAAAACACCTGGGACTATATAGGTACAAGCACTTATTTTCCGAAATAGACTCTGCAAGCGAAATATTCCTGGAAGTGATATGCCAGACATGCACAGGCAATGAAGACACTGTCAACATCAGTGTCAACACATACCCTTTCCACAGCAGAAAGAAATTGAAAACAAATATAGAAGTAATGTCTTGCAGCGGTGTGGGCATGTGAAAAGCTTGACTGGTACATCGCAGGACTTGAGAAATTCCATTCATTAAGTGATCACAAACAATTAGTGCCTCTAAGTAACACACAAGATTTAAACAAAACTCCCTCGAGATGTCAGAGACTACTTGTAAGACTCAGGACAATTGAATGCAGCTGCAAAACATGTCCCAGGGAAATTACTTGTAGTGCTTTAGACACACTCTCATAATCCCAGAAGTGAGACTGTTCAGTGGAAGATATGGAACTGTAAATAAACTGTGATTTGGGTCGGTTGAAACCAAATAAGAAAACCCGAAAGAAAACTCCAAGAGATTCAAAATGCCTCTCTTGTTGATGATACTCTTCAAGAAATAATTTATCTGAAATTAAATGGTAGCCAAACAAGGGAAAAAAATTTGAGGAAGGAAGTAAACCATGTTGCACAAAGCAGGTTACCTTGAATGAAGATGGAACCATTTTTGGATATTACAGATTTGATAAATTCCGTCAGTGCAGAAGAAGTTTACCTCAAGTGAAGATGAAACAATCTTCAGATGTTCAATGGATATAGATTTCTTGAGAAATTCCGTCCTTGCATGAAGAAGCTTCCTATGAGAGAAGATGAAACAGTTCTTGGACGCTCCAACGGACACCGATTTAAAAAATTTGGTCTGTGTATAAAGGTGCATACCATGAAGGAAGATGGAAAAATCTTCCGTCGTTCCAATGGATACTTATTTCTTGAGAAATTCTGGCTGTGCATGAAGCAGGTTTCCTCAAGTTAAGATGAAACAATCTTTGGATGTTTCAATAGACACAGATCCCTGGAGAAATCCCGTCTGTGCACAAAGAAGTTTATAAAGAGGAAATGGAACAATCCAGGATTGTTCCAATGGATACAGACTTGAGAAATTCCGTCTGTATGAGACTACTAATGAGACTCAAGATGATTAAGTTACAAAACATGTCCCAGGGAAATTACTTGTAGTGCCTGATGCACTCTCGGACAATACCAAGAAAGTGAAGTACAGCAGAAGATGTAGAATTGGATATAAACTGTACGGGTGAAACCAAATTGGTAACCGACAGAAAACCTGAAGAGATTCAAAATGTCAACAATACTCTTCAAGAAGTGTTTGATCTGATGTTAAATGAATTGCCACATAAGGAACAAATCCTTGAGGAAGGAAGTAAACCATGTTGCATGTTAAAGCAGGGTTTTTAAATGATGATTGAACAATCTTTGAAGGTTTCAATAGATACAGATTTGATTCTTTAAAGAGAGCAGAGCATAAAAGACAAGACAGAGACTAAAAATCAGAGCTCACAATGATGAGTTTTTGTCATCCTGGGGGATAGTGGCTCTCAGAGTGGTTATATCACTTGTTGTGGAGAGTAATGGCAACTGCTTTCAACTACATTAGCAATTGAGAAGGAGATGTATCAAAAATAACCAGGCAGCATAGACTCTGGCAAGGGTGGATCTGGCTGAAGCTTGAATGTTCTATTGGTTATCCATGTCAGAGACCTGTCAAGTAATTTGCAAGACTGAAGATTCAGGTATGAATGATTAAATTCACTCATCACATAGAATTGAGATGAGATGCTGAGTAAGGAGGAGAGGAATTAGATTCTCTGGATTTTGCAAGTATATCAAGTGGCAGACATCTTAAGAGAAGCGCTCCATCTACATTTTTTTATCAAGTATTGAATGCAATCAAATCTATTCCACTCTCCTGGATACATTTCCTTGATTTGCCTTTAAGTGCATATATAGCTGTCAGCTACAACTGGAGATGATACTTGGTTCCACTTATGATGTTTTTAGGTTGGAGGGTGGGTAACAAGTATACGAAGACAGTCCGAGAGTGTAACAGACCCCCAGTTTTAAAGTTGGCTGCTTGAGTTTGTTGGCACAATTGGCTGTTTGTTTACATTGACATCACTTGCTTGTTTATTTTGTAAATTTTTGTTTTGAATTCACACACACATTTCTAATTCTTATTCTGTTTCTGCCAATTTTCACCTTGGCATCTCAATCCAGATAACGAATGATACGCTTAATGGATAATAAACTCAAATGGCAAAAAATTGCAGACAGTAATAAACTGGCTGCCAATTACATCTCTTGTGTGTGATGTCACTTCCTCTTCACAAATGAAGTTCTCTTGTTGAAACATTGTTGCTCGACTTTCATTGGATAGTCTGTCACTCAATCCAGTCAAATCACACCTACACAACAAACATTGCCTTATTAAATGGTGTCAGAAGATATCAAGGACCCATTATCAACACATTTCGCACAAATATACAATTTTTATCACTTCCAAAAGCCTTAAACTTTGACCAAGAAAATATGGTGGATACGTGGCAAAAATGGTGGAGAGAATTTGATCCAAGTGATAGGATTTGACTCAAAACCAGGTGAAATCACAACTTCAATCCTTTCAACAAAAAAATTGATTTAACATCCCGGAGACAATTTCTTCACATAAAGAATCTGGCAGTAATTTGATGATTATATCAATATTCTGCACTACAGAGACTGTGTGTGAATTTGGCAATATTTCTGACAGTTTGATCCAGAGTTTCCCCAAATCATGGGCTGCGGCACACTAGTGAATCCGGATATAAAATTAGGTGGGCCGCAAAAGAGCCAGTTTATATTTAAAAACGTAAAAAATACCAACTGAAATTTGTGATTAAGTGCATATATAGCTGTCAGCTACAACTGGAGATGATACTTGGTTCCACTTATGATGTTTTTAGGTTGGAGGGTGGGTAACAAGTATACGAAGACAGTCCGAGAGTGTAACAGACCCCCAGTTTTAAAGTTGGCTGCTTGAGTTTGTTGGCACAATTGGCTGTTTGTTTACAACTGACGCAAAATGCGGATCCATGTATTTGGCAATAACATACAGCATATAACAAAGATAGAAACCCTTTTTTGGGCTTATTGGCTCTGATCAAAGTGTAGTACAGACACTATGGCATTGACCAAAGTGTAGAATCTGCACCTGGACAACCACTGGGATGGAGAGGGTTGGTGGGGTGTTCTGTCTGGTTGCACTGGTGTAATGTCTTAGCCAATCAGGGTTACTGAGGCTTGGCATAGCTTAGCGCATTGAGGCCAATGGATTCATCCTAGGACCTCAAATATCTACTCGGCCCAGTTGCTGCAAAGCAGTTACCCTCAAGGCGGTGCTGTCCAATTGCACTAAAAGGGATGGGTCAGGCTTGTCCTGACACCCTCCAACATTATTTGCGGGGACTGGAGCAATTTTTATGGGTACCCCATTCCATATTAAAAATTACCTTGTGTCATATCTAGCCCTAGTGGGAGCACAAATAAATAGGACACAGCAGTACAATGTAGATACTATGATGTATGATTAACATTTCATTGGAGGTGTTGAATGTGTTTATCAGTAGACCTGATGAATTTTGTATGTTTGCCAGGCTAGCATGCGTTATACGTTTTTTGCAAAAGAGAAAACCCTTTTTTATGCAAGTCAAAAATGGAAAATTGACGTATCTTGCTACAGCAACCCACGAAGGATTGAAGAATATTGTCAGCATTCTTCTAAAGCAGGGGTCCGATATTGAAGCTGTATCCATAGGGCAACAGATGACCCTTTTCTTTCCAAACCATTATAAACAACTTCAAATTATTTGCTGAAAAAATGCAAAGAATATCCTAATGCCACTGGATGTAGATATGATGGAAACTAATGAGTCTTGGTGCAGAAAGCCATTAAGGATCAAAAGATATCGTCAGCATTCTTCTAAAGCATGGGTCCAATATTGAAGCTTATTTCAATGGCAACCAAGATGATGTTGATGAAAGTTAACGACAACTGAAATTAATTATTGTAAAATAAATTGATCCAATGTCTGGGGAATCGGTTCAAGCAATTAATATTGGACATCAATTCAAACACAGGATGAAGCACCCTAATTTCGACATAACTCTGAAGAACGATGTCACAAGCGGATTTATGGAGAGAAGAAAGCAAGAATGTGGTTCAAACGATCCGCATAAGTATTTTCCCCAAGACAAAAATTTGTAAAAATATAATATCCATCCCTGTTTTTATGCATGCTACATTAAAGCAAATTCCAATCCACCAGATCCATAGCCTACGAGCCATTCCATTATGCCCTGCTCGAATAATAATGATGGGTATTAGCTTGGCCTGAAGTGGACCAACCATCGCAATCTGACCCGATTAATTTCTATGAGTATCAGTTCCAGATATGACAGGGTGACATTAACTATCATGAATATAATAGAGTAAATAATAGTTTCTATTTTATAAATAATTATAATATAGAAGGGTTCAGAGTTTGAACACTCCCAGCTCCAAAAAAGAGTAAGACAAGGTGATACCAGTTCACCCAAACTCTTCACAGTCTGCCTCGAGATGATCTTCCAAAACCTGGAGTGGGAGATTAGAGGAATCAAAACAGACAGCAAATATCTGAACAACCTCAGATTTGTAGACAATATCGCCCCTTTTTGCAGAGAGTCTACACGTCCTCCAACTAATGCTAGATGAACTGAATGCAAGAAAGTCAGCCTACACACGAACCACAACGAGAATAAGAAAACAACTGCCAAAATCAAAGATGCAAAACTGGAGAGAGTGGACCACTACATCTACCTCGGACAACAAATCTCTATGAAACCCACAAAGGAAGAAAAAATCAAATGAAGAATCTATCTGGGATGGCAAGCCTTTAGCAGAGTAAGCTCAACCTTCAAATACAAGAAGATCCCATTAATTCTAAAAAGAAGAGTATACAACCAATGCATCCTCACTTATGGAGCTAAAACATTGAACCTAACCAAGAGACAGTCTCACAAACTGAGAACCATGCAATGTACACAGGAGAGAATCATGCTCAATCTCACATGGAGAGATCACAAGACAACACAGTATATCAAGGAGAAAACAGGAGTCCGAGACATCATAGAATCTACTAAAAAACTTGAATGGCAATGGGCCAGTCATGTAGCAAGAATGGCAGACAACCGATGGACATCACAACTCATGACATGGATCCCAACAGATCACATGCGATACCGAGGCTGGCAGAATACAAAATGGAGAGATGAATTAGACAAAATCAGAAAGTACTGGCTTCGTGACAGCCACGATAGAGAGATGTGGTGAATCTTACCTTACCGTCAAACAATATGAACTCACTACTAATAGCTAGACTGACTATCCCAGTAATAAGAACTAATAGTAACACTTGAAAATTCCACTGGAAGCAAACTATGGCTGCTGACACTGTGCACATGGCCACCAGGGCAGTTACTTTGAAATGCAAGACTTTCCGTAGCTGCTTATTTGTCTGTTGATTGGATTGCTAAAAGAAAACTCAATTCATCTGTGGATTTGATAACTGCTATATCTTGTATTACTGCTACATCATTACAATATAGAGTCATCGATTGATGCAACAGTACACAGACAATGTACAGGCCAAGACTGAGCACTGCAAGTTGCTGTGGGTCAAGAACACCTAATCCAGAATACCAGCAAACAAATATCAGGGCCCGTTTTGATTTCAAGGGAGATGGTGTCACTGCTCCTCAAGAGGTCATCCTGTCGCCCTCGATCCATGGCACCCAACCCTTCTACCTCGAGTGCTTCCATAACTTGAAGACAGTTAAACACTATGGTAAGCCCACATTATTACAATGAACACAAATATCACATCTACATTTAATCCTCTAGAGGAGGCTCAGGATCAACCTGATCTGTGCATTCAAGTTTTCCAGATCAAATCTGTTGTTGGATGATGATTGAAAGAGATGTTGAGCAAAGTGATTTCCCATTCTGCTATAGAAGCTCGGCTCACATTCTTATTTTGAAAGAAGACAGAAAGCAAAAAACACCTGAGCTGATCGACAAGGTGTACTGAGAAATACCCCACTAGTAGAAGAATCCGAAGCTACCCTCAATCAATACAAGCAATACACACGGCTCCAGCCATCCAAACAGCCCCTGTATGAAGAGATATGACCAAGACTGACACTGCATTAAGAAATTTACAGAATCACACAGAAATTCAATGTTTGTGGACAGAGCTGGATCAAAGTTTAAGTTTAACAGCTGCTCAGAGCCCCGAGGCAAGCAACTAGTAGTAAGAGAGAATTCCTATTTGGAATACAAATGAAGATGTATCAAGGGTGAGACCTGGATATAACATTGGACAACCGATGAATTGTACGATTCCTCTTCTAGTGATACAACAGCCACATTGATTGCTAAGTGTTCAGGTTGTGAAGTATCTCGATGAACACACATCAAGGGAAATGATCAGAGTACAAACGTGAATGAAAAAAGTCCCAAGTGAAAAAACAGAAACTCGCCTGCTGGAATGAGACAAACAAAATGAGCAGTCGGCTGATCTTGCAGCGAAGGGTCCCGACTCTGGCACCCAGCACGAGTAGGGTAAGGTGGGTTGACAAGGGGCACAACAAAGTTCCTAAAAGCATGAAGGAGCCCAAGCTGTGTTTCCCAGAGATATTGCCGTGAAAATTAAGGTCGAAGAAATTAAAAGAGTGAGGGGGGCTGTGCCAAATATTGTAAATTGGAATGAAGAAGCCATTTCTTTTGAATAATATAGTGGCAAAAGTTGAAGAAAAAAGCTCGGGCAGAAATTGTTATGCAGATCCAAGTTTTTTAGCCGCCAACTTTAGTTACACTTCAGTTGCCTCAAGTTTTTCCATTTCTTCATTCCAAGTCTCAGACAAGCCATTAGAATCGGCAAAAAATTTGCCTCGGTCAGACTTTATTTGTACAAGTAACATATTGGGATACAAGTATACACCCATGCAGGGTTCAGCTGTGAGCACAAGAGGTGGATATATATCCATGCCAAGAGCTCCTAAACATAAGACTGAGAGATACACATTTGGGATGACAGGGTTAACAGAGACCAAAACTCAAACAGGCAGCGTTATCCCGATGCAACATCAGAGCCCAAAGATATCTTAGTCGTGGATACATCCCAAGTAAGAATCATGAATGCAGCCCCTACAGAAAAGAAAGGGTCACTTGACAATTCATGTTTTCATTTTGGTGTAAATGTTTTCAGACAGACCTCACACCAAAATGTCTTCTCAACCTTGTGAATCATCAGGTATTGATTGATTAAGGTAACCTGTGTGTATAAATGTCTTCAGACAAACCTCACACTGGAATGGCTTCTCACTGAGAAATATGGAAAAATTTCACAGAAAACGAAACACAGGACTGAAAAATTATCCCCCCCCAAATTATCGAAATAATCTATCTCTTTTTTGTATCAATCATAATCTATGATGGAGATTCGACATCCATGTTGTAGTCTTACCATCACCTTTAAATATAAATGGAAAAATTGATTCAAAAAGTTGTTGGAGACAAATCACCCAGGCTAATTTGGATGGAGTTTGTTCAATGCAACATGTTGTAGAATAAAGAACTAGTCTATTTTTATTATTTTTCAAATTACAAACTATTTTCACTGTGGCAAAAATACACAAGTCCATCCCCTGAGTCATTGGTCCCCTTTTCTGAGATGACTCCCCAGGAAACTAATTGGAGATACTTGATTTCTATCTTTTAGTTGATATTATGTAATCAATTAATATTTGTAGTTTTCAATTTCCTCAAAGATACTTCTGTTTCAACATAGTTCTAATACAGTACACACAATGTATCAAGTTATTGTGTGAATGAAGTTGTTTTTCAGGGTCCTCAACTTAAACTACACTGATTACTTTTGAATTAAGACACCCAAACATCAATAACATCTCACATCATTCACCAAAGTTTCAAAAAGCAACACATGATGGTTTTTTATTACATTCCTAAAAGACCAAAGAATGGGTTTCTGAAGTTATACTCCTGTACCGTGAATCTTTCCTTAATTAATATCAATTTTTATTTTTATCTATCGGACTAGCTTTTACCTTCATCCAAACTTTCAATTGCTTTTTATCCCAACTTTGAATTGGCCCTATGGCAATGATAAAATCCCTCTGGCTGAACGGTTAAATTGGCCAGGCATATACTGGACTCCCTCTGGCAAGAGGGCATGAGTTCAATTCTCACCATGGGGCTGCTTTCTGTTTTCTAATTTGTACTGTTCAATTGTTGCCGTAGGATTACGGTCTGATTCAAAATTGTGATAAAAAGCAGCTGTAAGTTAGGCTGAGGATAAAAACTAGTCAAACAAATAATATTTATCATTAAGACAACTTTCATTAGATTAATTCATTTCTCCTGCAGATTTTATCCATAATTACTCAAGCAAAGAGAGATAGTAAATCATATTTCACAACTGAAGTCATACATGAGAACAGGTGAGAAAAAGAAAAAAGAAAAAAAAAAAAAAAATGAAATGAATATTATGTCAAGTGTGTGACTTGAGCCTCAATCGGGCTGGAAGAGGCACAATCACCAAAAACAGGACCTAAAATATGACCTCCGAACAACATTGACAACTGAACCATCGTGGCTGATATATTACATATAAAAAAAATGAACCATTCAAGAAATGAGCAGTAAATGATTATTATATATATATATATATATATTATATATGTATCTAAAGTATATGTGGTGTCCGCGCACACAGATGACATTGTCAGCGTGTTGTGTTAGTTTCAGTTACACATATGAAGAGATGTATTCATAATTATGCCTGTTAGAAAGGACAACATTTAAAATATGAATATACAATCATTATAAAAAAAATAACACTACTCTTTAAAAAGAGAAAAATCGACAAAAAAGTTAAGTTTGTCTTATTTTTAACAATGTACGATAATATGTACATAAGAATAATTTATCTAATATTAAAAAAAACAAACAAAAAAACCCCCCAACTTTTTGGTGGAAGCTTGATGTTAAACGACCTGGAAAATTGAACTTTAAGGTTAGTGGAAAATGATTATCTAAGTCTTTGATTGAATATGTTGGTAGAAAATCAACTACAAGTTTTTTTCTGTATAATTAGTATTCTTAAAGATGATATACATAAGTAGGTTTGTATGCAGTCTGAAATTAAAACTGACATAACGGATTTAATATTCACACAGGTGAACATCAATAGAGATGACACGAAGGGCGAGTTATACTTACTGATTCCTCATCTTTAAAAACGTTTTTAGGGAAACCTACATAAGTAAACCTTGTTTCAAAAAATAGTTATTTAGTATAAAATAATATCAATATACAATACATTTTGAACCTTACATAAAATGACAAACTACGTGTATGGCAAAAACTATATAATGAAGGAAGGTGGTGTTTGATCAACACTGCTGGGGTGCCATGTTAATATAACTATTTTGCTTTTAAAATCCCCGAAACAGATGGTAAACGACTGATGATCCCAACAAGAGATTATATATATACATATATATATATTCATTATAAGCTTATGCAATACTCTTCCAATGTAGGAATAGAGCATTCTGGTGGATAGGGGATATATGCGTGAGTAAATATATCACTTAAATTCAACCTTACTGACCGTCTGGTTCCGTGGGACAGAGGTAAGATGCCAGACCTGAATCGAAGGTTTCGATCCTACCTTTTGGTACTGGATGCGATATTGGATAGTCTATAGACACACAGAGGAGTTGTAATACAACGAAACAGCTGTCTGTGGATGACGCAATAATATATATATATATATATAATTAATTACACACTCATAAAATTTCTAAAGCGAGTGTCAGAGGAGAAGATACATCTACACCCTGGTTTGAGGTCTTCTTGCTGCCGGAATGAAGGTCAATATAGACGCTATTGATAACACAGAATGTGTGTGTATCTTGGCGAAGCTGACCTGAAGTGAAGGCTCTTGAGGGCTTCAGAAAAGTTCAGAAAAAAAATGAAATGAATATTCTATCATGTGTGTGGATATTCATCAAATTTGAAATGGCACATGTGTGCACACACTGGAAAGACAAACTACAAAAAAAAAAAAAAATCTTCTTGCAAGTGCGTGCAGAGTTCAAATTTGAAGTGACACATGTGAACATACACGGGAAAAGAAAAAAAAAAATCACAAAAAGATATACCTGATGCTTTTAATGCAGCAAAATCTGTAATAACGTATTAGACAAAACTAACAAACATTTGGAGTGATGAAACGATCTAATACCTTTACTACAGACGCATACAACCCAGTAATAGGAGCAATGATACATCAGGAATCCAATTCTAAGAGAATTTCTCCCTCAGCAAAGCTGAATAAAACAATTAAAATACAGAGAGATATTGAATACCATTTTTTAAGTCTTTGGTATAACTTGGTCATAGATTGAACCCACAACTACCAAACTGGAGGCACACACTCCACTGCTGATATAAAGTATATAAAAAGGCAAAATAACAGGGTCGAGGACACATTTTCTTGCACTGAAATTACAATAATGGAGGATATTTCAAATTATGAATAGATAGCTAATGAGCATATAACAGATTAGTCACCCCAAGAAACATTATTATATACTTCATTTAACTAGTATAAGTACCAATACCATTTAGTCCCAAAACTTATTGTTGCGACAATGCAAGAAACCCAGACCATACATTCTCAACCTCAGGTAGAATATATTTAGGCATCTACATGAACAGTCACTCTGGAACAACCGATCAAATAGCAAAACTCATCAATGAATGTATTCTTTGGCTGGACATGCCCACAGATCTCTCATGTGAAGACTTTGGTGGACAGGGTAACAGATCTTACTTGACTAAATGATGGGGACAACCATTCTTTGAAATTCTGGAAATCTTACCTAGAGAATACTCCATTACTAAGAATGCTACTATTTGCTGAGCATTCTGAAGATCATGGATTGTATATATTCAGCATTAAAAGAAGGATTCTGATTTCACAAGCACATAGGCATATTTCTCACGTGGAAAGTTTGATAATTCATGAGCAGCAACTGGAGGAGTTGAAAAATAAGATTCCTGAAGAATTGTACAAGATGTTTACAGAGAAAGGTTATTTTACTGTGCATCGAAAAAAAAAGGCTACCCGAGTGGAAATTTTAGTGAGCAAGATTTGATGTACCTGTTGAAGTCAGCAGGAAGGCTAACGAACGCACGGAAGACATATTACAGCAGGTTGTAGTCCACGGCTTTCATACAGCATGAAGATTTACGTCTTCCAACATCAAGCAAGATATGGCAGATGTTTGGAAGTTCAACTAGTTATCGACATATCGCTCATGAGCAAACTTGAGGTCTTTCAAAGGTTTGATTGCAGAGCAAGTTTGCCAGATTTGGCCAGAAAGGAGAGATGATACAAGATTTATTGTAGAACAAGCATTGGAATAGCATTGAATTTGAATATTGAGCGAGTCAGGAGGCAGAAGTCCAATACTAGCATTTTGACGCAGACCCATTGGTTTTCAACTAGTTCTGTAACTTTCTCATACCAAATACACCTATTCTCAATTAGTTCTGTAATTTTCTTATTTATGATACACTTGTTTTGATGGTCAAATCTTCAGGATGAAGCTTGGATTATCTCCCCTAGTGGCAAACCAGTAGCAGATCAATCTATAAGCTGATCAAGCGATAGGTATTGGGAAAAATGCTGCTGATGCCCCGACAATCAAGACTTTTACAGAAATATTGTAGTCACCATCAGGAGTTGCAAGGAAAACGTCAAGGTTTGTGGTGAAATCATGGACAGCCCCTCTTTGGGTAGGCTGGTACTAAATAGTGAGCAAAAGTAAACCAAATGTCTACTGGCAAAAATGTTGACCAAATGACTGATAATTCTTGCTGCTAAGAAAAGCAGAAAATGATATTCCTTTCAAGTAGCATCAAGTGTGTATTGTTGAAAGCTAAAAAGTCTTCATAGGAAATCAGTACTTGTGAAAAAGAGTATTCCAGAAAATTGTAGCCACGGATCACTTGCGAATATATTAAAGTTCTGCCAAAAACCCATGACTTTATGATCATGGCAAAGATCAATGGTGGACTGAGTACGGAGTTGAAATGCTTGATAGAAGGAGTGAAGTATCTGGGTGGACAGATCCACCGATAAAATTAAAAAATAACACCATCTTTTCAATTTTGCATCAGAGACAATTGAAAACGATTAAAATTACTTCCAGGAGGCCACGTGCCTCTACATCAACCATCCAATGCAAATTACTGGTTCTGACGTTGATGTTGAAATTGATGAATCGAACTTCATCATTCTTTCAATGCTCTAGTTTCATTCAACTTCTAAAATGATAAATCATACTTGGGTGAATAATCCACCAGATAAAAGGTAGCAAATGATTTCCCAAAGTAACTTATTCTGCTTTGCTCACTTAGGGACTAAGCAGTCTAATTGAGAAGTCAAGAAAAAGTACATGATGCGACAAGAGGGATTTGCTCTAGAGACAATTATAGGCCGATTTAATTATTTCTCAGATGTTGCATCCATGTACGTCAATGATCATCCAATGCAAATTATTGGTTCTGACGGGGATGTCGAGATTGATAAATCAAAATTCATGCATTAAAAATACCAGAGGGAGATATAATCATAGTCAATGGGTACTGGGACAAATCAAGATGAACAAACAATTCTCTTTGTTCCAGTACCTGGTAGATAACTTCATAAAGGGAATTTTTGTCAATGCCCAAACTGAGGAAATCAGAAAGTATCTGATACAACAAGTCAGACACGCTCAAGATGTAATTGAAAACGGAAAAAATTACTTCAGAGGCAGTTCATGCATGTATATCACAGATGATCCAACGAAAATTGTTGTTTCTGATGGAGATGTCGAAATTGACAAATCAAAGTTTATACACTCAAAAAAACTACGAAGGCAATATCATCCAGGTCGAAAATTTTATGCTGTGTAAATTTTTTCCTCCTTTGACAAAAATACGTGTGCAATGAAAACGGAAAACTTTAGATTGAGTCAAGATAATCAGGCTACAATTAGTGATGTACAAATGCATTATTTGAAAGACCGGCTTACTAGTTAACGGGGACTTATACTTATTGAAAATATTCTCCAAGGTAATTAATTACTAATGTAATCAAAGTTAAATAAACATCTGCCTAGTCGATAAAATTCAAAGGTATATCCAACAAACAACAAAAAGGTTGAAAAAAAAGATAATGGAGATAATTCTTTTGAAATTTTGTTTAAAAGAAAGACGAAAATCCAAGAGATGAACTTTGGTTGGATCCGATTGGATCTGGAGAGACGCATCTAGTAGTGTACCTCAGAGATTCATTCTAAACCCTACTGACAGTAGCATTGTACGCAAGCTGCTTAAATTTGAGGACAACATCAAACAATTCAGAATTAGGGTGAGTGCGAAAAGAGTTTTCACACTACAGGACGATCTGCAGAAGCCCCATAATTGGTGTATGGACTGACAGCTACGATTCAACCAAGATAAATGCAAATGTCTAATTGTTGGAACAAAAATGCTCTTTATGACTATTTCATTGGAGACCACAGAAATCGGGACATCAATGGAAAAAGATTTCAGAGTTCTGATCAATAAATCACTAAAACAGGAGGATCATATAAAGGTACGTTGTAGGAAAGGCATATGATACGCTTAGTTCCATGAAGAGGACAATCACAGACAGAAGTTTAACATGTTAAATCTTTACAAAACATTAGTTTGACCAATTTTGGAATGCTGCAAACAAAAAGCATAGGGTCCATACCAAATGCAAAACAAAGAAAATATTTTCAAAGTCTGTTTAAAAAAAAAAGGTAAATAGAAGAATTAATGTACAAGGAGGAGAGGAGAACTGAAAGAGTGGATTCAATAGAAACATTCAAGTTGGTAACAGACTGCACGAATGCAGAACCTGAAAAGTACTTTCAATTCGATAAAATAAAACTAAAAAATATGAGTATAAAGTACAGAAAAAGCACTGTAAAAAAGTAGGTTCGTCCAAGCTTCACCATCTTCAATTGCAAAGGTGAAAATGTCAAACAGATCTAAAAATTGCCCACCTTGTGAATGTACTTTAATGCAACAAAACTTCACGTATTCAATAAGTGTCGCATCAAACTCAGTGTGAGGAACCAGTAGCAGGAGGTGTTGCAAAGGAAACATAACCTTCCCCTCTGAGTCTACGCCCTTTTAATAAAAACCAAATGCCTAAGCTTTGTCAACAAGAACCTCTATTCCCCCAAATAAAGAAAAAGATTGTTCAGACATTAGACACCAGTTTAAGGGCTTCCCACAAATTACCCTATGGGCAGTAGCACAAACCATCAAACAAGGAAAGAGAAGGCACCATAACCATATAACTGAGTCTAAACTACTTGCTTTTATATATATATATATATATATATATCTCACTTGAGGCAAACTTATCTGAACTCTAGACAGTTCCTATACTCATGTGACAATGTGGTTAAACTAATTTGCAAGCACAAAAAAAAAATGACCGAGAAGTTAAACTGACTGAAATTGTAGATCAACTTCAACAAAATAGGTTCAAGAGAAACTGCTGCCTAAATACAAATTATAAATATATTTATACACATATATAAATATTAATCATAACCAAAGAATATAAACCAAATATAAGTAACAAAATATATTCAGTCATAAATCATTCTGGCCAAAATTTGTCATCTAAGTCAGAAAGTCTTAGATTTCTGTTATCTTGTAAAAATTATTTACATTACATTGGTGAAACTGTACTTCCCTCAAATTAACTTATGAATAAACACAGAACCAGTACTAAGGGTTGTCAACATGTTATTGATGTATGTACTAATTCATCTCTTCCAATTCAGATTGAGACGTTTTGAGGAAATGAATATAATAGCTTGGGTACAGTGGATGAAACAGTGTTTCAAGTAAGACAAAAGGAAGATGATATTATTAAAGCCATATGTGTTATATATGGACAAAATATCAAAGTCAAAAAAAAAAAAAGAAAAAAAAAAAAGAAGCTTTTATGGGGAAGAGAAATGGGTTGGAGTGCTCTTTCCTCCCCTACCCCGAATTGGATCCATAGAGAATCGGCTATTCCGTGTGTGGCTTTTAAAATTTTTATTTTTAAAATTAAAATTTTTTAAAATCTTATTCAAGTCCAAAAGTGTTTAGATGATGATCTTCCTGGATCTTTCAATTACATTTGTCTAACATAGTTGGGTGGGGTGAGAGATTAAACAAAGAGTCTCAGTCTCAGAATCTTCAGCTTGGAAATGTTCCAAGTCTCACAGATTGTCAACATGAGCCTCCTGCAATGCCTCCCCAATAGAAGTGGCCAGTCAAAAACAAACAAACAAATCTGGATGTTTTGGACAGGTTATTCACGAAGAAGAGAAATATTTTTGTATGCTACCTTTTAGCCACAAGATGAAAGTATCATTCAGAACTATTGATGCATTTCTCCAAGAACTATGCAAGTCAAGTAAAAACTCTCAGCTGGATGATAGGATTAGTGGATGTACAATTCAATATTCGGTGTGTCTTAAATTCATGATTCATCCCAAATGATTAGTTTGTTTACAGGGAAAGGGGTGTGTGTGAAAAACTCAAAATGTTGTTCCACACTCTATGTTAAAGAATACGGAGACGACATTGGAATGGAATTTGGAATAGAAAAATGCACACTATTGGTAATGCACAGGGAAAGGAATAAGGCATTGGAAGGAATAGTCTTACCAGACAACAAAACTATATGAATTTTACACCAGCTAATTGCTAAAAAGAAAAGAAAAAAAACAAAAACATTTGTCATAGAAAGATTCAAGCATTCATGACCATAATCGCCAGGGTCAGGTCGATATTGTATCAGTGACCACATGCACTGTGAGTGGTTACACAAACCTTCATTTGTATTGCCCAAGTATTGGTGAATAATATTCTTCCTGCACCGCCTGTTCTCCACCTCTTCTATGCCTTAAGATTTACTCTAATCAGGCCCATTACTGGATGCCCTCAATTCCCATAAGAAGTTTTGTCTTACAATTTCCTTAACATAACATGTCTTACCAGCTCATACTTTGCATATGGTGTCTCACATTCCATCTCAACAGGATTCACCCTCCCCTTTAATCTGTTGTGTCCTACACAAGACCTTCGAAAAGCCTTTGGACATCACCACAGCACAAAGACACCCCTCAGCCCGCAATGAAAAATTGGAGGAAAAAAAAGCCAAAGAAAAGGTCAATGAGACTTTCTGTGGTTACCCCTTTATTACAAGATAAACCATTGGAACTGTTCCAGCGTGTATGCTTTGAGTGACGAAACTGAATGGAGATTGTCTTCTGGAAGACAATCAACATCAACAGGAGGGTAGATAAGGAAGTTTATTTATTGGGGTAGAGAAGCCAAGACAGCAAAACTCGGCTGTTCTCTCACTGAGGATGATGCGAAGAAACATTGAAATATTTAAAGAAGTTTTCTGGATTGTCAGTCAAATATCCATTGCTATACATGATTGGGAAATTGGCTTCATATTTGAAAGAAGAAAAAAAAAATTCCTGTAAATAGACCAGTCACTGTAAAATATGAGAAGCAGAGGGAATGTAATTTAAAGAAGCTTCTGTATAATTTAAGGGTAAAGAAGGTTGGGATAAATCATTGATTAAAGCTATTTCTACTGGTAAAAATACCTTTGTTTCACTTCAAGAAGTTTCTCATGACAAGATGTGAAGGAATGTAATTGAGAAAAAAAAAAGATAAAAATAAAGAAAAAATATAAGAAAAAAAAAGCTTGTCATAAGAAGCAATAGGAATGTAACTTTTAGAACAATTGTTACTATTTATAAATGATATTTTAGCTTCGTTCCTCTTTCACCACAACCCTAAACAAACAGCAGATTACACATAAAAAAAATCACTGAAAAGAAAAACAAACAAAAAACTTATCGCTGCACCAGATCTGGGCTGCTGATGCTATTGTCACTTGAACTTTTCAGGCTGCTGCAATTCTTTGCCTTGAGACAATGCATCTGTCGTGTGTATTCCCACATGAGGAGGGCACCACTGACATGGACATTCAAGGAACGGATGACCCCTTGTTGGGGGATCTCCACACACACATCCAACAAGGAAATCAAGTTGGCAGGGATTCCTTCACGTTCATTTCTGGGGGAGGAATTGAAAAAAGAAAAAAGGAAAATAAATTGTCGGTTAAATCCAGTTTAATATGTATACTAAATAAAGTAAATGCATTATTAATGATTTAGCTGGCTAATACCCTTACACTGGCAATGGCATCAGCCATCACTGACCTGATTTCTCATGTCTCAATTTGCAGAATGTGAAATAGACTGAGTGGGCAACAAGCACCTGAAGTGGTGTCACAAGGTTAACAGCATGGAGATTGGAAATGGCGAGTCAAGTTCAAACTCTGGCCGAGACAGTTTACAGTCACTTCGCACTGATACTTCTGGAAAAGGCATGAATCCCCCTTTTCTTCCCTAAGCTAGGGGTAAATAGCAGGGCAGACTGGGCTCTTTAGCTATAGTAGGTAACCAGTTTAGGAGAAGGACAACCAATTCCAAAGCTACGCATTGTGCAGTGCGAAGAGTATAGCATGACATACAGATAATCCTTGTTTACATACAGCCTGCCCGACTGTGTAGCCGCTGTGTATCTGACTATGCAGACAGGGAAAAAAGAGGGAGGTGGACAGTGTGCAACTCCCGCACACAATAATCCAAATATAGCACAGGTCACAACATCGGCTGCTCCACCACTCAGAACAGAATCCAGGGTCATCTCCAACCATGAAGGACAAATAGGGGGAACCTATACATAGGTGATACTTCCATCAGGCTGAAATCTATGCATGAGGGAAAGTGCGATAAGTGACTACCAGTGAATGAGAGACTTTCTTCAAAGTTTACCCGAGAAATATGTCAATGTATACTTACCCCAGGATGAGGACAGTTTTTTGAGGGAACTCATAGTCTGTCAAACATCGACTGTTCGCTGTCTGTTCAGCTCCCACCAGAGTGAAACCTTCACGCTGTTTTTCAATCAAGAAATTCCGTAAGTATTCACTTGGAACCTGCAGAATGAGTCAATATTTGAAATTTCAATTAATATTTTACAAGTTTAATAAAATAAAAAGGTAAAATTTGGATGGAATTCAAATATAAACTATCGGTGATGATTTGCAGCACTGTTGAATTTTATCTGTATTACCAGGCGTTCAAGAATTTTGCATATCTTTCGATGTCAAAGGTGGTTAGCTTAAGACTCATCCTGTTGGTATACAGTTATACCCTTTTCAAATTGGCAACCTTGGGACTTGACAATTGACAGATTGTAGAAAGACTATTTTTTTTTGTACTATAATCTAATAAATTTTATCAGTTCATCTTATGGGATGGAAAATAGAAAGATACATTTTTTTAATGATTTATATGATTAAATGATATCATAAAATAAGATTTGGGTTAGCTAAAGCTTTTTTATTGATTCTATTAAAAATAACTCAAATTCAGAAAAGAATTAATACATAATTAACTTTATACTGAAATAAACACTCGAAATTGTTTAATTCTGTTTCAAACTGTTGTTAGGTTTTTACACATTAGGTCCAACAAGTCAGCTTATAAACTGTTGAATTAAGGTTCAAACCCTGGTTGGAAACAAAATTGAAGAACTCTACTTGCAGAGTGACAAACTCTAATGGCGGAAGATTCAAAACGTGCCAGACCATGGGTAGTTGTTGGACCAGAAAAGTAAAACTTTCATTAACAACCATTTTTCTGTTGCCATTCTAATGAGAAATAATTTTTCCACCCCCTTTTTTTTCACTGATTATACACCTGGTGAAGGCTGAAGAAGGGATCGGCTAAAACATTGTTAACATCAAAAGGGAGATCAATAAAATCTGGAATGTTAATGACTCTTCATTGTTAGACAATATAGTAGAAACTTACCTCTCGAATAGGGATCCATTTTTCAGCAGTAACACTCAATGACGAGAAGTTTTTGTCCACTAGATGTCTCATGCTACCTATGACGTACTCTGTGACGCCAAATATCTCACTAGTCCGACAAAGACCTACAGAGAGAAGAACAAGCGTCTTAAAATGGTTGGTTAGAAAAACGAAGACATTAACTTATATTTTAACTTGTTTGTAAAGTTGTCTTATAAAGGAAGTACAGTTGAGCACCCCTTAACAGAAATCATCCTAAATCCGAGACTTTTAATAGCCAACAGGGCGCATTTTCACTAGAGTAAAACTCAGATTACTTACCTTCCTTAGATTCTTTAGAAACATAAGTTTTTTTCTGATATAAGTAGCTTTAGTACAGTAGAAATGAAAAAAAACAGGTCTGGTTCGTCATTTGATAGAAACTGTCAAGGGATCCACTTATTTTGGTAGCATGCTGTATTGGGGGTGATCAATTAGGAATAATGAGCAAGTTATTTCTTTAACGTCCAGATTTTCAAAAAACAAGAGTGACGCAAACTAGGAACCAATTCAACATGAACTTACATTGAAAATTGAATCCACCATTAAAAACCTATTCAGGCAAGATATTAAAAAATTCAAAAAACTTTTTTCATAAACATAATGAGTAAATGTTAAAATTTTCAGCCCACTAGCTCCATTGGTTCAGACTGTGCACATCCATCATACACACACATACATACATAAACACACACACACACACACATCTATCCAGACCAACTTGAAAACTGAAGAAGCCAATGTTGACAGTTTTTAAAAGCTCGGATGAAAGATGTGACTAGAACATGCTCCTGAGCAAAGTTAACCACTTTTACATAGTAAAGTTCAAGCCCTTTCCAGGGAGAAGGAGGGGGGGGGGCATTTTTTAAGGCCATTTTTGGAGGAAAGATGGTGGGTCTTATATGCCATCAAATACAGTAATTATTAAATCTGAACAAATTACCTCCTAAATTTGGAACCTTGCTAATTAAAGACGTAACCAGAATGAGTTGGCCAGGATGAGGGTCACTGTCAAGATAATCGTGTCGATATTCATCAGCAGCTGGATCTGGGGTCATCAGCCTCCACGGCATTATCTTTTTTTGGACATCTGTGCCATCATTTTTGGATTCTTCTTCATCTGGTGAGAGTGGAGCACCTGTTAGGAGAAAAAAGAAAAAAAATGGAGAATGTACTGACGGTTTTCAAGACATGTTTTAACTCTTGACACTGGCATGCCACAGACTTTGACAAGTGCTACAATGATAAAGTCGCCCAATGATAACCTGGAAATGCAAGAAACAAAAAGCGTTCAGTCTGCAGATGTTTTGGAGAGATACCATTATTTATTGGTACCAGTTGCATACCAAACCTTCAAGTCTGCAAAAAATTTTCTCAATTAAAATTTACATTTGAGATCATTCTTCCGAGTTACAGGACGCATTTTGCTCTTCACTCCCAAATTTCAAACTGCCACCTTTTGGGGTGTGCACCCCACAATCTCAATTACTGTTTTAACTTCATTGTCTGACAAGACGAATTACAAGCAAACCTAAGGAACAATTCAACAAAGTAAATATTAAGCTTAACATGGTGAACAGGATCATGGTATAATACAAGACGCAACAAGAAGTGAAGTAAGGATATCATTATTTACCTTTCGCCATCTCTTCTTCTATGTCTTCTCCTAACATCACTTCTCACAATCGATCGTATTTATGTTATCCTTACATGTACCTTATCTTCATTCTTGTATTAAACGTACATCTCGTCTGGCCATAAGACTTGTATGTGTTCATTCCACTTTATGTGCGTCCAACTTCATACTTGGCACACATTCCATTCACTTCCTAACATCTCTTTTCTCTCTTCTCAAGAACCGGGTCAGCGTGGTACACATCAACCCATAAGGATCCAAAATCCTTGTCTCACAAACATCCTTCACATGGTTCATTTCAACTCAAGTCGTCACCCATATAAACTTGATATCTAGCTAAAAACGTTTTGTACTTAATTCCTAACTAAAAGTATAGGGGGCACTACACATGGATACATATAAATGTCAGAATGCATGAATGACTTAAACTCAATATCTAAACCTGTGTTGTATGTAGCAGTGATTAAAAAATAAAAATTGGTCAGAACACTTACTATGAATTTTCACTCTCCAGGGTCCAGATTGGCTTGAACTGAGATTATCTCTTTCGTTATAAAGTGGGAGGAGCTTTGACTTTTGTGCGTCAACATCCAGCCAGGTGGGGTCCATAGCACTAAACATATCAGGGGGCAACCATTCTTCATCAATCAAACAAGTGAGTTTGGGAAGAGTCAAAAATATTGTCTAGATAAAAAAAGGAAAAAAGAAAAAGAAAAAAAAAAAAAAGAAAAAAAAAAGGAAATTTGTTTATTTAACATCAAAGAAAAAAGAAAAAAAAAAAGAAAAAAAAAGGAAATTTGTTTATTTAACATCAAAGTAAGTATAACAAGTCCTGGAAAGAAATCAAAAAGTGTATGTGTCTGTATATAAAATTGTACAGGTAATAACCCTATTCAGTCAGTAATCTTTCGCATTAATTCCTGACCAATGACAATACTCATGTTTTATCTGAGATTGTAACTTATAAGAATTTTTTTTCCCTTTAAACTAGAAGCTGATTAAATTTTGTTCAAAGAAGATTAAGATAAAACTAAACTCAATATAGTTTTTATAGAATTAGCTGGAAACTTGCTTTATAGCTAGGATTTCCCATGGGATGTTTACTACATACAGTTGAACAAAAAGGTTAAGATTCAGATTAGCTAACATGGCAGACAGAAAGTAAGGGTCCAGAAACCCCCTTGCTAAAAACTTGAAAAGTTTTGGAAATTTTAAAAATTGATATGCTGAAAACATGCTCAGAAGTCCCATTAATAACCATGGAAAATTTGGTGGCCATCACTCTATGTCCTAGAGTTATGCGATGATACACAATCATTTGATGTATTATAATAAGATTTATGACAAGCAACTGCACTTACTTCAACACTGAAATCTCTAACAGGATCAAACGTGGCCATGAAATAAGATTCCATTAACTTTAAGGTATTCTTGGTAGCATTGCTGTAAAATAGAAAAAAGTAAATTATTTAAACATTTATTAGATTACACTAGGGCTTGCATACAGATCTGCTAACCATTGTGCTACACTAAGTGCTTTCTCTTGACTTCTTGTAGCTTATGAAAGGTGTGTGTGTGTGTAGGGATGCATGAATGTAAAAACATGGCCACCCCATACTTGCTTTAATGAACAGAAGAAAATTTGGCATATTTCAATCATATTTTGATTATCTTTTATTTGAAGTATTCAACTGAGTAGTTTTTTCTGATTGATAAGTAGATAACGAGTAGATAAATAGTTGGGAAAATTCAAAACTTAGGAAATTAATTCTCATTCAAGCTTAAGTTTATGTTTAAAACAATCTATAAGAAAACAATGTATATAGCAAATTTAAAGACCCCCCCCCAGATAAAAAAGAGTGCCCTAAAAATTTCTAGAGGGAGACGGAGAGGGGGAAAAAAATTTCTTAGAAAACTTGCTAACCTTCCATCACTGAACTGAATGCAGCCTTCGACGAGAGAAAACTTGTTGAGAATACTTTCCAACCTCAAAGACTTACACTGGCGCCACATTTTGCAGATGGTCGCCTGAGCGTGGATCCGTGTGCTGAAGTGATGATTCATGCACAAAGGAAGCAGGTGCGTAAAGGCAGAGTCGTAAAATTCTTGCTGCAAAAGAGTAAACAGAAAAATAGAAGTGTTGTTGGATTTTCTGAGACAAGGTGTCTTTTTTTATACATTGATTCTTTCTGAGCATTTCCCTCATTTTGGCCACTGTTGCCTTCCTTCTGTCCATTACATTTAGTAACCTCCAAAGAATCTCAACTAGAAACCTTTATCCGATATGTGGATCAAAGCACTCGTTCCCGGAGAGTCATCAGTTCAATCCCTGCTTTAAGCAGTGCAGGAATATACACTTGCTCAGCGTCACAAGAAATAATTGACAATTACAAGTTCTGGAATTCACTCAAAATGACACATGACAGGTAAATGAGAACACACTCTCGTAGACCAAATGAAGGGTTCTGTTAAATATACCTGGAGGTTCCCAAATGTAACAGATTTGGAGAGGGTGCAGCAGGCAAAATATTATAATAAAAGACAACAAAGACAATAAAACTTGAAAATATTTAGTTAAAAAAATAAAAAAAATCACATAGGAATCCAAATACACTATGAGTTTTTCCACAGTAAACTTCAATATATTCGTTCATTTGGTAATAAAGATTTTACGTACACATACACACAAAAACTACAAATAAAAACAAACCAATTCACACAAACTACTTGCAAATGATGGACAAATATTCCCCATTTCAGCTACAAATCTTTATTCTAAATGAGATTTTGCCCTATAAAAAAAACAAAAACCAAAAAAAAAACCCCCCAAAAGACATCAATCAACAGAGTTCTCACCAACTTGCCAGTTCAAAATCCCACAACAAATCCCTAACATTTTTCAAATTTTCCCGACAATAGATGTCAGCGTAGGGATAATTGATAGCCTCCTACCTCCCACAGTTACCCCTACCCACCTTTTTTATTCAAATATATAAAAAATCATCAACCTATAATTTTGCAAGACAAAAAACAAAAACAAAAAAAAGCTATACCATGCTTTTTCAAAAAAGACTTGCATTTCTAAATGCCCCCTGCCCCCCTATATGTGCCACAAACCCTCAATTGGGAAGTAGCTATACTCAGCCTTTCAGTTTCCAAATTTTTTTCACAATTGGGGGGTGCAGTCAATATCATTGAGAAGGATTATAAAGTTTTATTTGATAAAAATTTTCTTCCAAAATCTATATACATAAGGGATTCAGCTATGAAAAAAATTATTAAAAAAAAAAAGGAAAAAAATTGGAAAAAAAAGGAAAAGAAAAAAAAAGAAAAAGAAAAAGAAAAAAAAAAAGAGATGGTAATCTGATTTTTTTCCCTCACAATATACAAAATTCATTGACATTTTGTACAATTTTTGCAAATCTGAAAAATCACCTGACAATTTCCTGACCTTGAGATAATTAATTTTTTCCCTGACAGGTGAGAACCCTGACTAATGATTAAAAGAATTGGCAGTCCCCATGAACACAAACTGGAGTGTACTCTCTACAGAGGCAGTGTGCCAGGTCCATTGGCAGGTGGACAGCTCCTAGCACTCACTTCCCAGCTATGGGCAAATAGCCTGATATGAAGGTCCCTTATTGAACCCTATAGAAGAAAGATTGACTCACACTGGAGTCTGGATTTCCTTCTCCCTTGCAAAGAAGTGGGTTGGGCTATGGGTTATCTCCTTATTTCAGCAAAAACCTCCTAGCTATGGACACTGCACAAAGACAGATATGGTAAGAAGACTAATGTTAAAGTATAAAGTAGAATTGTGTATCTATTTTTTTCGATTTGATCTTAAAGTGAATTTTACCTGTTTTGCTTCCGACTCCAGCCATGGACCAACATGCGAGAGCATCAACAGAAGAGAACAGGCACTCATGCTGCTTGTATCAGCAAACTGAAAATTTGTAAAAAAGGATATTCACACTTAATTCAATATTCAAAAATGAATTTTAAAAAAAGGTTAAAAACAGAACGATAAAAACTTGGATTGTTCATGACTTAATCACTTCTGTTCGTATTGTACAACTTTTTGAAAAATTTGTAAGGTAAAAAGAAATTGGATTGTCTCCCTTGCTGTAACACAAATTCAAACACAGCTTGACCATTGGAAATCCATTACCACTAAGATCAGTAAAGTACGCTAGATCAGTAGTTTTTCCAAGTCACAGGCGATTCAAATAATTGAATGAAACATATCTACAATATTTGTCAACATAAAAGACCCTCCCAGCCCTAACCAAGAAAATAACTCAAAAAGGTAAATGTAATCTTAGTTGTTCAGCCTAAAATCGGCCAGAAGTAGAGTTAGAAAAAAAAAAAAAAAATGGTTAACAAATGCTTGGTACTAGGGTCACTAAAACAGAAGCATGAACTTAGTGCAATGACTTGGGGAAATAGAAAAATTGCATGAACTAAAACCGTGTCCAGATAAATGCTGGTTAATCTATATTAGTTAATCAAGGTTGCTGTCTTAGCGGCTAATCTAATTTTATTCCCAAGTACCACTTTTGTGAATATTCTCGATTTTATGATTCCTTAGTGACATTTGGATGACTGGAACTAGATAGGAGAAAAGAAAAGAAGAAAAAAAAAAAAATACCGTTTTGTGCTGTTGCCACACATCGGAGATGAAGGATGGAAATCGAATAATGAGGCACAAAGCCAACCATTCAAGCATATTGCGGACAGAAGGTTGGCACTCAACCATGAGGGTGTCCCAGATATACTGCCAAACTAACTTACGATTTGACTGAAAAAGAGAGGAGGAGGAAAAAACAGACGTTTAAAAATAATTTCAAAGACAATCTTTGCTGTATAATTAATAACATCAAACATCAAAATTTCTAATCAAATGCTTTAGTTCATGGGCTTTCTAATAATAACATGGATGCTTGTTGGAAACATTGCCAGGATTGAAACTTAAAAAACATTTTCACATTTGTTTGACGGCCAAAAAATACTAAATAAAAAAAATACCAATGGAAAAATGCTAAAAATGGCCCAAATGGTTAAACACATCAGTACTGATTTAGCAATTTTTGCATTGCCGAAATTTTCACATGTCAATAAGAGAATTCTGTCTGAAGATGGAGATTTAACATTCATGTATTATGGCACTGGTTCAGAAAATGGGGTCCTACAAATAATGCTTGGGATCCAAGGAAGTGTTCCTTGTAAACTTGACATTGTAGATCTTGTGGCAGGTTTCTCATGAAATTAACCTGAAAGCAGTGATTCTCAACCTTTATAGTATGATGGCACACTAAGAAATATATTTGACATATGTGGCACAAAAGCTTTTGAATTCTACTATAAAGATGTATTGAAAATAAGGGATATTTATTAAGAATAATAATAGTTTAATCTTGTTCATTGCGAATTTCGCAAGTCACTGAATGTATAGCAAAGCAAACAAGACTGTTCTTCATTGGCTGGGGGGATGCTGTCATAATGAAATGGATCAGACGAATGAAAACATTCCAGTTGTCAATGAACAAAACTTTTATATCAGCATACTGATATATGTACTCATCAGCCCTTGTTCATTTCATCAGCTAAAAAGTTTGAGATCTCACTAAACCTACTGATACGAGATCAATTGACACTAGATTGGAGACTCTGGCAGGAGTACGACAGGCATATTCAAGTACTGAACACATTCAAGTATCAAAATACAGGTTTGTGTATTAGGAGAAAGGTAGTTGCAGCATATTATTGAGCCATGGTACAGTTTGAGAACCACTGCCATAAAGGTTTTTGAAATTGATGATTTTTTTTCACCCACTAATTTTCTTTAAATAACTAACATCTGACTTTAGTCTCAAATGGCTTAACTTTTCCTTTCATATTCATAATATAAAAGAAGGTAACCATTAATGTTACCTGCTTTGTCATGGGTAGGATTCACTAGATTAATACAAAACTTTTACTTATGATTACATAGATAGTAAATAGCAAATTCTAATGGTAAGAGGAAAAATCATGATCGATTTTGATCTAAAATTGATTCAATATTCAATGCGTATATTTTAACCCCCCCCCCCAAAAAACATTGAGAGGAAAAAAGATTTTAAAAAAAGAATAATCAGCAGTCAGGAATTACTGCAATTGTTATTGACAGAACAGGGTTATTATATGTTTAATAATGTAAATGCATTGCCAATGATTTTATAATAGAAATGCATTGAAATCAGGAAGAAAGGAATTGTCAGAGATCAGGAATTAATACAAGAATAACTAAAAGCACAGGGTATTATATACTAAAACAGTAAAATCACATCCACAGCTAATTTTGCATGTTGATAAATGTGAAGCAAACTAGCATTTTGAGGAAAATTATGAATCACCACCGCCCATATATGCTGTGTTAGGGATGATCAATTAAAAAGTAGGAAAAAGGGGTGATACTTCTCTCGTCTCTTGTTGGGCTTTGATCACTAAAAAAGGTCTGAATTTTCAACAAACAAGTGGGCACAAACTAGAAAGCAATTTAGCAGAAGACTTACTTTGCATATTGAACCCACCCCACCAGAAACCTGTTTTAGAGTTGAATTTTCGAGAAAATCAAAAATCAAAACATTTTCCCAACTCATTGAGAGAAATGTGGATGCGAAATTGAAAGTTTCTACAATGACCAGTAAGGGCTGGGCAAAGCCCAGATAGATATAAATGACAGAGCGCATGAATAATCTAAACCTAGCAACAGTGATTAAGCCGGTCTGTTGTGGGTGGCAGTTATTAACAAGACTTGTTTTTATTGACTTAGGGTACTTGAAATGAGGGATGGGGTGATATATATGTATATATCTTACCTCTGAGATGAATTTCTGCAGTAAGACCAGAGCTTGCATCACTCTCTGCTTGAGACGATGTGGGTAAGAATTGGCAAAGCTTCGATAGGATTTTGTGGCGTTCACCTCTTGGTGTTTCTCCATCAGTTCCCTAATAAATGCCTGTGCAAGGCTTTTGTGTTCAGCATTCTCTGTTTGCAGACCGCACAACCAGTTGAGGACGAGGATTCTGACTTGTAGGTCACTCTTTGATATGCTGGAGTCAAAAAAGTAAAATGAAACTAGATAGCACTCAGGGAACGCATAGCTCAGACAATGCAACACACTATAGGGTATCTTGGTGGTTCTAGAAGTTATGATTGAGGGACAGGTAGCGTGAAGATGTTGAGGAGACAAATCCTTTGTCTCCTCATGGTTTGGTGTTAGCAGCGGCATCACAGGAGATGCGGAAGGAGAAAAGGAAATGTACGAAGAGAACGTACGCCAAGTATGAAATTAGACTCAAGAGATGAAACAAAGTAAAAAAAAACGCATACAAGTATTAGAATGGACAAATGAGACATACATTTGATACAAGGACATTAATAACAAATGACAAATGAAAATGAAGTACATAAATCTGATCGATTGTGTAGAGAGATGAGAAGAGTTAGTGAAAGGTGGGAGCTTTGTTGTCATTGATAGTACAGTCAGAGTCGAAGCAGAGTTGTCCGAACTGCTTGTGAATCCATAGGGCTTGGATCATATCAAGGAATATGTGGAAACTGGGTTCAGTGCATGAGCTGGACTGCCAAGTTGCGTGTGTGACTAGGGGGCTATTCTCCAATGCTGATAGACATTTAACAGACAGACCATGAAAGATAGAACACAGAGTTTTATCCATGCGTGTTTACACGAAGTAAAGGAAATTAAGAAAGATTGTTGTGACTATTGGATAGTAAAAAGCATTACTATTTCATTCACAAGAGTGGGAGGTGTATATGCATTTAGGAAGTCATAGGAAGTGACATTTTTGATATCTAGCTAAAAAGGTTTTGTATTTAATTCCTAACTAAAAATATAGAGGGCGCTAAAACACGAAATAAAAACTGAATGAAAAGTAATTCATAAATAGCTATGATGCAAGTAAATAAGTTTTGATTTTGCATATTTCAGACTATCTCTTCCATTGAAAATAATTACTGGATCTGCACCAAAATTTGATTTCTTCCTTAGCCCAAGGCCTGCCTTGAAATTCATTGAGAACAACTGGAGATGCATGGACAGCAGAACACATTAGTATTTCTGCCAGGTGTAATCTGTAACCATGCATAATTCTCAGTCTCAATTTCGAATGAAAAACGCATTATCCTGAGTGTAAAAATATGTATAAAGATTATGTTTCAGCAGGCACTATGCGCCATGATGTTTTTAGCTAAAAAGCTTTGGAAAAGAAAAGAAAATGCGGATTACACAAGCAGAAATACAGTGTGCCTCTTCTAACTATGTTGGCAGAGGTAAAAAATGAAACCAAAGGTTAAGTTCCTTAAAGGACTGAAAGGAAATAACGGGGAAAAAAAAATAGTTGTGGGCAAGGGAAATGAGCCCCAGGTAGACTAGAATGTCGACTTACTCAGGTTGAAGTTCATTCACTGCGCATTGACCCTTTTGATTCTCAATGAAGGCACAAACATCCAAACGATACCTGGAGGGTGAAATAAAAAAAATTAAAAAAAAAAAAAAAGAATAAAATTTTTCAATTTCAAATAAATAAGAATTCAAATGGCTGAGAAAAAAAATTTGATATTCTAAGTATAAATTTCATAAACAAATTTCATAAACAAATTTCATAAACAAATTTCATAAAAATCAATATCCAAAGTACAAGTATCATAAAAGTCTTATAAAAATTCAACACACTGAAATGAACTTATTTGCTTTATTCAAGATGTAATATATCTCTGTAGATTTTTACCTTAAATTTTTATATATTATAACTTCACTGTCACCTATGTCTGCTAGTATGCCGAGTCTAAATGTGATAATATACGAACCTGTTCAAGACTCAGAAGAGGGTTACAAATACACATACACTCAATGCCTTATTTAAAAAACAAAAACCCACTTTAAAAATAAAGCATACCTTTCATTTTTACGGTGAACTGCTCCATAGGTACAGGCCTCCACAAGAATGCTTACAAATTTCAAAGCATGTTGAAGCATTGCTGGTTGCTGGAAAGCTTCACAAAGATGTTTTACAACAATGTTGGCCATGTTGGTGCGTTCTTCACCCATACGAAGAATCAGACAACAATTCTGCAGAAAAAAAGAATTGAAACTCACCTTTTCAAAATGGAATAAAAATTACACCTTTTACAAGCAAAAACATTACCTACTATTCCAAATCAAAATAAACCTGAATTGAAAGAAAGTAACAGATAAAATTGAAATAAGCAAATATAAGTCAGCTACCCACTAGCAGAATTCAGTAACATACAGGCTCCCAGTCCCAAACCAACATCTGGTATGGTATTTACTGTTACATATACACAAAATTTTCAAAATGAAATATCTTACAAATAAATGACCTAAAATTTAGATATTATGATTAGTCTCCACTAAAATTTGAAAGAAAGAAAAAAAAAGTCACATAGTTTTACTTTATATTTTAACACCGATATAATTT